>OU342743.1:174381679-174783793 GCA_910589775.1 Avena eriantha | reverse complement strand
AGCACCTCAAAAATAGAAATTGGCTTTTTCGTTTGTCGAAAGGGAAAACTTCCTCCTCCAACATCGTAAGCCATCCCAAGATGCACATGTGTGCACAATATGGGCACATTATCACAAACTATGCCCTAATTCTAGCCATAACATTGGTGGTTTGACCTAAATGCCATGAAACCTCGAACATGATAGGTCATTTTGTGAAGGATTTTTTATGATGTTTGCAATTTTTCAAGTTCAATATTTTTCCTTGCAACTATGACACATAATTTGAAACCACGCGAAGGTTTCACATTGTTTGGATCATTTTTGAATTTCTTTGCCCGTTTCAAACTATATTCAAACGACGGGCATGAAGCTTCTTAGCCCGGGGCTGAGCCTCGCTGAACTTGAAGTGGATCCTGATGAAATAGCATGTTGTGAACCTATAAATGATTTTTTTTAAAATTCACAAGCATTATATCATATACTTGTAGTTCAACTCTTGGCAACCTCCTACCGATTCGACGGGAATTTGTCTTTTTCATGAGGGATGGACAGAAAGGTTCTAGATACACCGGTTCGGAAATTGTCCATATAAGGTGGTATAGTATTTTTTAAAAATGGTTTGGTACCAATGCCGAACTTTAATTTGGTGGTTGCTTCACAGAACACCCCGATTTCAGGCACCTCAAAAATAGAAATTGGCTTTTTTCGTTTGTCGAAAGGGAAAACTTCCTCCTCCAACATCGTAAGCCATCCCAAGATGCACATGTGTGCACAATATGGGCACATTATCACAAACTATGCCCTAATTCTAGCCATAACATTGGTGGTTTGACCTAAATGCCATGAAACCTCGAACATGATAGGTCATTTTGTGAAGGATTTTTTTATGATGTTTGCAATTTTTCAAGTTCAATATTTTTCCTTGCAAATGTGACACATAATATGACACCACGCAAAGGTTTCACATTGTTTTGATCATTTTGGAATTTCTTATGCCCGTTTCAAACTATATTCAAAACGGCGGGCATGAAGCTTCTTAGCCCGGGGCTGAGCCTCGCTGAACTTGAAGTGGATCCTGATGAAATAGCATGTTGTGAAGCTATAAATGATTTTTTTTAAAATTCACAAGCATTATATCATGTACTAGTAGTTCAAATCTTGGCAACCTCCTGCCAATTCGGCAGGAATTTCTATTTTTCATGAAGGATGGACAAAAGGTTCCAGATACACCAGTTGGGAAATTGTCCATATAAGGTGGTATAGTATTTTTGGAAAATGGTTTGGTACCAATGCCAAACTTTAATTTGGTGGTTGCTTCACAGAACACCCCGATTTCGGCACCTCAAAAATGGAAATTGGCTTTTTCGTGTGTCGAAAGGGAAAACTTCCTCCTGCAACATCGTAAGCCATCCCAAGATGCACATGTGTGCACAATATGGGCACATTATCACAAACTATGCCCTGATTCTAGCCATAACATTGGTGGTTTGACCTAAATGCCATGAAACCTCGAACATGATAGGTCATTTTGTGAAGGATTTTTTTATGATGTTTGCAATTTTTCAAGTTCAATATTTTTCCTTGCAAATGTGACACATAATATGACACCACGCGAAGGTTTCACATTGTTTGGATCATTTTTGAATTTCTTATGCCCGTTTCAAACTATATTCAAAACGGCGGGCATCAAGCTTCTTAGCCCGGGGCTCAGCATCGCTGAACTTGAAGTGGATCCTTGATGAAATAGCATGTTGTGAACCTATAAATGATTTTTTTTGAAATTCACAAGCATTATTTCATGTACTTGTAGTTCAAATCTTGGCGACCTCCTACCGATTCGGCAGGAATTTGTCTTTTTCATGAGAGATGGACAAAAAGGTTCTAGATACACCGGTTGGGAAATTGTCCATATAAGGTGGTATAGTATTTTTGAAAAATGGTTTGGTACCAATGCCAAACTTTAATTTGGTGGTTGCTTCACAGAACACCCCGATTTCGGCACCTCAAAAATGGAAATTGGCTTTTTCGTTTGTCGAAAGGGAAAACTTCCTCCTCCAACATCGTAAGCCATCCCAAGATGCACATGTGTGCACAATATGGGCACATTATCACAAACTATGCCCTAATTCTAGCCATAACATTGGTGGTTTGACCTAAATGCCATGAAACCTCGAACATGATAGGTCATTTTGTGAAGGATTTTTTTATGATGTTTGCAATTTTTCAAGTTCAATATTTTTCCTTGCAAATGTGACACATAATATGACACCACGCGAAGGTTTCAGCATTGTTTGGATCATTTTTGAATTTCGTATGCCCGTTTCATACTATATTCAAAACGGCGGGCATGAAGCTTCTTAGCCCGGGGCTCAGCCTCGCTGAACTTGAAGTGGATCCTTGATGAAATAGCATGTTGTGAACCTATAAATGATTTTTTTTGAAATTCACAAGCATTATTTCATGTACTTGTAGTTCAAATCTTGGCGACCTCCTACCGATTCGGCAGGAATTTGTCTTTTTCATGAGAGATGGACAAAAAGGTTCTAGATACACCGGTTGGGAAATTGTCCATATAAGGTGGTATAGTATTTTTGAAAAATGGTTTGGTACCAATGCCAAACTTTAATTTGGTGGTTGCTTCACAGAACACCCCGATTTCGGCACCTCAAAAATGGAAATTGGCTTTTTCGTGTGTGGAAAGGGAAAACTTCCTCCTGCAACATCGTAAGCCATCCCAAGATGCACATGTGTCCACAATATGGGCACATTATCACAAACTATGCCCTGATTCTAGCCATAACATTGGTGGTTTGACCTAAATGCCATGAAACCTCGAACATGATAGGTCATTTTGTGAAGGATTTTTTATGATGTTTGCAATTTTTCAAGTTCAATATTTTTCCTTGCAACTATGACACATAATTTGAAACCACGCGAAGGTTTCACATTGTTTGGATCATTTTTGAATTTCTTTGCCCGTTTCAAACTATATTCAAAACGACGGGCATGAAGCTTCTTAGCCCGGGGCTGAGCCTCGCTGAACTTGAAGTGGATCCCTGATGAAATAGCATGTTGTGAACCTATAAATGATTTTTTTTAAAATTCACAAGCATTATATCATATACTTGTAGTTCAACTCTTGGCAACCTCCTACCGATTCGACGGGAATTTGTCTTTTTCATGAGGGATGGACAGAAAGGTTCTAGATACACCGGTTCGGAAATTGTCCATATAAGGTGGTATAGTATTTTTTAAAAATGGTTTGGTACCAATGCCGAACTTTAATTTGGTGGTTGCTTCACAGAACACCCCGATTTCAGCACCTCAAAAATAGAAATTGGCTTTTTCGTTTGTCGAAAGGGAAAACTTCCTCCTCCAACATCGTAAGCCATCCCAAGATGCACATGTGTGCACAATATGGGCACATTATCACAAACTATGCCCTAATTCTAGCCATAACATTGGTGGTTTGACCTAAATGCCATGAAACCTCGAACATGATAGGTCATTTTGTGAAGGATTTTTTTATGATGTTTGCAATTTTTCAAGTTCAATATTTTTCCTTGCAAATGTGACACATAATATGACACCACGCGAAGGTTTCGCATTGTTTGGATCATTTTTGAATTTCGTATGCCCGTTTCATACTATATTCAAAACGGCGGGCATGAAGCTTCTTAGCCCGGGGCTCAGCCTCGCTGAACTTGAAGTGGATCCCTGATGAAATAGCATGTTGTGAACCTATAAATGATTTTCTTTCAAATTCACAAGCATTATTTCATGTACTTGTAGTTCAAATCTTGGCGACCTCCTACCGATTCGGCAGGAATTTGTCTTTTTCATGAGAGATGGACAGAAAGGTTCTAGATACACCGGTTGGGAAATTGTCCATATAAGGTGGTATAGTATTTTTGAAAAATGGTTTGGTACCAATGCCAAACTTTAATTTGGTGGTTGCTTCACAGAACACCCCGATTTCGGCACCTAAAAAATGGAATTGGCTTTTTCGTGTGTGGAAAGGGAAAACTTCCTCCTGCAACATCGTAAGCCATCCCAAGATGCACATGTGTGCACAATATGGGCACATTATCACAAACTATGCCCTGATTCTAGCCATAACATTGGTGGTTTGACCTAAATGCCATGAAACCTCGAACATGATAGGTCATTTTGTGAAGGATTTTTTATGATGTTTGCAAATTTTCAAGTTCAATATTTTTCATTGCAACTGTGACACATAATATGACACCACGCGAAGGTTTCACATTGTTTGGATCATTTTTGAATTTCGTATGCCCGTTTCAAACTATATTCAAAACGACAGGCATGAAGCTTCTTAGTCCGGGGCTGAGCCTCGCTGAACTTGAAGTGGATCCCTGATGAAATAGCATGTTGTGAAGCTATAAATGATTTTTTTAAAATTCACAAGCATTATATCATGTACTTGTAGTTCAAATCTTGGCAACCTCCTATCGATTCGGCAGGAATTTGTCTTTTTCATGAGGGATGGACAGAAAGGTTCTAGATACACCGGTTGGGAAATTTTCCATATAAGGTGGTTTAGTATTTTTGGAAAATGGTTTAGTACCAATGCCGAATTTTAATTTGGTGGTTGCTTCACAGAACACCCCGATTTCGGTACCTCAAAAATGGAAATTGGCTTTTTCGTGTGTCGAAAGGGAAAACTTCCTCCTGCAACATCGTAAGCCATCCCAAGATGCACATGTGTGCAAAATATGGGCATATTATCACAAACTATGCCCTGATTCTAGCCATAACATTCGTGGTTTGACCTAAATGCCATGAAACCTCGAACATGATAGGTCATTTTGTGAAGAATTTTTTATGATGTTTGCAATTTTTCAAGTTCAATATTTTTCCTTGAAACTGTGACACATAATATGACACCACGCGAAGGTTTCACATTGTTTGGATCATTTTTGAATTTCTTATGCCTGTTTCAAACTATATTCAAAACGGCGGGCATGAAGTTTCTTAGCCCGGGGCTAAGCCTTGCAGAACTTGAAGTGGATCTCTGATGAAATAGCATGTTGTGAACCTATAAATGATTTATTTTAAAATTCACAAGCATTATATCATGTACTTGTAGTTCAAATCTTGGCAACCTCCTACCGATTCGGCAGGAATTTGTCTTTTTCATGAGGGATGGACAGAAAGGTTCCAGATACACCGGTTGGGAAATTGTCCATATAAGGTGGTATAGTATTTTGTAAAAATAGTTTGGTACCAATGCCAAACTTTAATTTGGTGGTTGCTTCACAGAACACCCCGATTTCGGCACCTAAAAATGGCAATTGGCTTTTTCGTGTGTTGAAATGGAAAACTTCCTCCTGCAACATCGTAAGCCATCCCAAGATGCACATGTGTGCACAATATGGGCACATTATCACAAACTATGCCCTGATTCTAGCCATAACATTGCTGGTTTGACCTAAATGCATGAAACCTCGAACATGATAGGTCATTTTGTGAAGGATTTTTTATGATGTTTGCAATTTTTCATGTTCAATTTTTTTCCTTACAACTGTGACACATAATATGACACCACACGAAGGTTTCACATTGTTTAAAAATTCACAAGTTTAATTGAAAATAGTAAAATT
Source organism: Avena eriantha (assembly GCA_910589775.1). NCBI lineage: Eukaryota > Viridiplantae > Streptophyta > Magnoliopsida > Poales > Poaceae > Avena > Avena eriantha. Next base: position 174,778,187 of record OU342743.1, on the reverse strand, counting down.
GTATAGTCCATATAAAAATATTTGAAAACAGAAAACTGTTTTTGATTAGTTATTTAAATTGAAGCACTTTTCCTGTTAAAAGTGTTTTGAAATTCCAAATTATACAATAAATATTTTGTTAATGCAATTTTAATTGAAAATAGTAAAATTGTATAGTCCAAATAAAAATATTTGAAAACAGAAAATGGTTTTTGATTAGTTATTTAAATTGATGCACTTTTCCTGTTAAAAGTTTTTTGAAATTCCAAATTATGCAATAAATATTTTGTTAATGCAATTTTAATTGAAAATTGTATAGTCCATATAAAAATATTTGAAAACAGAAATTGGTTTTTGATTAGTTATTTAAATTGAAGCAGTTTTCCTGTTAAAAACTTTTTGAAATTCCAAATAAATAATCATCTTAAATTGAAACATCTTATTAATTAAAGAAGAAACAAATTTGAAAATGGCGGGAAGACAAAAAGGTTTGCCAAAATCTGAAAAAAACGGGTCAACGATCCCGGTTCGTCCCACGAACCGGGACCGATGATCCTGGATGCGCGCGCTGCCATTAACATGCCTCTGGTCCCGGTTCCTCCAATTCACAGAGCACATCGACACGCGGCTGAGGAAAATTTGCGGCGGAGCAAAATCACGCCGGCAGGCTGCCCAAATCCAGAGCGGTCGCTTCACGTCGTGGACACCCGTCGCCGAGCGCCACTGTCCGCCGCCGCGAGCAGGCAAGGAAGCTCCGCCTCTGTGCAATCGACCCTACCTTCCCTGACTCCGGCCGGCGCATTCTCCACCGATGCCGGCAGCGCCCGGCCTCTTCCGGCCTCGCCGCACCCTCCATCGGCCTCCTGGTGAGCCACTGGTGCTCCAGCACCACTCCTACGCCTCCCTCTCTCACTGTATCGTCCTCCCCACGAGCACCTGTCGCTGCCGGCCGCTGGCCACCGTCAAACGGCTTGCTCCGGCGCACCTCCCGTAGCGGCGCCGCCTGTTTTAGGTAGCCCGCATCGCGCTGGTTCGAACCGGGACAGTGGCGTCACCCCGCGCGCTTCTCTCCGCCGTCTTCCACCACCGCCTGGCAGTTCGCCGGTGAGCCTACGTGGCGCCACGGTGGCATCGACGTGGCGTCGCGTGTGCGTGACGTGGGCGCTGACCAAGCCCCGCCAGCGTGGCATCTGAGGTGGCTTGGGCCCCCCGCGTCAGTCTCTGTGGATAGTTTAGCCGTGGAGAAAAAAAACCCCACCCCGAGCTGACGTCATAATGACGCAGTAAAAGTTTAATATTTGTTTAAATAATTTCAGAAAAGAGTTTAATCTTATAAATTCAATAACTAATTATTTCTAAGTCAGAAAAATATATATAATATATTTTAATGTTCAGAAAATGAGATCTACACAATAGACTCATAATCATGCATTGTTCAACAACTTTAATTACAAGTTTAATAAGAGATTGAAATCAACCCCTCGTAGGTGATTTCAGGGTCTCTCCTGTACTAGGGTTTGGACCCATCGGATCCCACTTAAATTGTCAAGCATGCCTTAGGGTTAAATTTCAACTATGTTTAACTTGTCATATCATTATCGATGCCATGTGTTGATTGTTTAACTTGCAGATACTATGGATCCAACACATCAGGAAAACATCCTCCAAGGGATGATCTGCAAAAATGAAGATATCGATATCGATGTCACGACTGAGTTTCTGAACGATTCCGGTCAGGGAGATGAGTCTTTCAACCGAGGAGACGGCTCCGGTGAGGTAGAAGCCGAAGCTTGGGACAGGGGAGAAGCCGATAAGGAAGAAGGTGACGGCTCCGGCGGAACCTTAAATCTCGCAAACACCGGTGAGGTGTATATATGTATTTTTGTAATTAAAATGCTGCTGTCTATATATACATGCATATATTAACAGTCTTTCTTCTTTTAGCCCTCCGGATCGAGAACTTCTTCCGTAGGTGGGACCCATCTGGCCTATGCCGACGGCTTTACTACGCCGATGGTAAATGAGTCTAGACCTACGCCGTCGGCATAGACCTACGCCTACGGCAATTTGGCCTATGCCGATGGCTTCTGGCCGTTGATCGTACAGTGTGTTTCTTGTAGTGAATGGTGCTTACCTAGGTCCATTGTCGGTCGCCTTTGAGGGCATCACCAACCCGAGTTGCATCTTGGGGATATTATGGTGGCATCAGACGTTGGAGGTGGTGTGGAGTCTACATGGTGGAAGCATGGGCTTGTTCATCCACATCACTCACGAAATTGTCGAGGCCTGGGTCGGTTGACGGTCGCCTTTGAGGGCATCACGAACCCGAGTTGCATCTTGGGGATATTATGGTGGCATCAGACGTCTTGGAGGTGGTGTGGAGTCTACATGGTGGAAGCATGGGCTTGTTCATCCACATCACTCACGAAATTGTCGAGACGGCATAGGCGGTGCGTCTCCTTCCGTAACGAAGGGCGTAGCTCTAATGCTGAATCGCATAGCCTAGCGAGGCTGGCAACCTCTTTGCCGTCATGTTCCCATGTGTGGTTAAATACCCTGCTTCAGGGTTTGAATCTCCCTGTAAACGTTTTGAACAATCATGAATAAGGTGGGTTGAATGTTCTAAAAAAGAAAGCATAATAAGGTAAATATCTTGATATCGGTGGCCAGACCAGGAACGCCGATGCTAAAATCAACACGCATGGACTTGTTCATCCCCGGCATGGTGAACACTTGGATCACAATGGCTTTAGTGGACGCGTGCCCGACGCCTCCCAACTTGTGCACCTGTGTGTCTTCGATGCGTCCTATATATAACGACCTGTGTGGAGTCCCTGAATTCCCCATAGGGACGGTAGTCGACCTCACTGGAAATCCAAGAGTCGGCGGTGGATGCCCTAGTTATGTTTGATCATATGTACTCACACAGGTTATCAATAATCTATACATAAACTTTCAAGATGCATGCGGTTCTATCCAGGTCCAAATCGAGTCGCTTCCTCATAATCTGATTTTCCACGACTGTTTAAGGTTTCACGGCCCTTCTTTAATTTACAAGGATCTCCCTTCTTATACTAGTAAGGTGCATTGTTAACTTCGTGTCATGTTCTTTTCCTACTCCCTCCGATCCACGAAATAATTGTCGCTCATTTTGTACTAAACTAGTACAAACTTTGTACTAGATGAGCGACACTTATTATGAATCAGAGGGAGTAGCTAGAATGAGTAATAAAATCTCTTAGGTCATTCTTTCCACCCACGCAAACGGTGCGGCTACATCGACACTGGTCGCTTCCGCCAAACCTGGTGATGGGGCACATGAAATATGTTTTGTTTTCACGTGCACCATCTACACATGCCCACCTTAAAGCTGAAAAGAAGAAACAACGTGTCATCTGTCTATTGATCAGAACTCGTGTCACCCTGACTGCTTGACATATTTTCAGGATTTTCGTTAGTTATGTTTTGCCGTAGGTAATAAATATGGAATGGGGGAACTTCAGGTCATTCCACCCTCCTTTTACTGAATTTGAGCGAGCATTGGATGCAGAAATCATGATTCCTTCTGAAAAGGTCACATGCTGGAAGACTAAAAAGATAAAAAAAATCATTTTCTCCCGCCGTTACAATTAATCATTGCATTTTTTTTTGAAGATATGAAAAGTTGATCTTTGGTGTGTATTTTGTGGATACCGTAATTGTAGGAGAAATGGACCTTCAAATCATCCACTCTTAGTCACTAAAACTTGTTAACTAGACCAGGATATTGGACTACATATGCAGTAATTTTTCAGTCAACCCATGTTTGTACTGCAGCATCATTTTAGGAGCTTCTTTTGTGAATGAAAACCATAAGCCTTAGGCAACAACACACAATAATTACAAGACACAATGTGGTTAACTCGCAGATTGTACAAATTATACACAATGTTTGGCATTTAGACGAGATGAGATGGAGGCGGGAATATAAAATTTAATTACAAGATATAAACGCAAACCAATTGGGAGTAGCAAAACCAGATATAAACGGAAACCTGATTTGCTTTCCTACCAATTCCATAGGAAAATTCAGATTTTGTATCACAAGAGCGTCCACTTCAGACTTGGTTCATGGTGAAGTGAACTGAACCACTAACAAAATTGAAGCACGATGATACATTTCTGCATCAGATGTACTCCCAATTGGATTTGCCGTGAATCTAGGCAACAAATCCAATTCACTTATTTCTGGACGGAGGGAGTATCAATTTTCTCATCACAAACATTTCTATATTTGGTATAGAAAATCGATCAAAGGCATGTTAGACTGAAAAGTGAAAGGTAACTACTATCACTAAGAGAGAAATATCCAGTCTTGCACCCAACCCAAACACAAAGTAGGAAGAGATAATGGTGTTTGGCCTTTGTCGTACGCACACTGTCACACAAGTTGGCCTTTGTTCAGAAATATAAGACGTTTTAGTTTTGTGAATCAAATGTATCTGGACTTTTTAGTGTATAGGTTAAGCGAGCAGGAGAAGAACACAAGGGAGCACGGCTTAATCGGTGGACGAAGTGCCAGAGTAGCCAGAGCTCACTAGTAGAAAATGGGCCTTTGGTTCGGGCCACTAGTCCCGGCCGTGGCTGGGGCCGGGACTAATGGTCCGAACCAGACGGCCTGAGGAGGCCGAGGTACTTTGTCTCGGTCCGTAAGGAACCATTAGTCTCGGTTTGAGATACAAACCGGGACAAATGGGTCTGGGCACGCACGCGTGCTCCTGGCAGAACCTTTAGTCCCGGTTTGTATCTCAAACCGAGACGAATGGCCGGGCCCTATATATATGCACCCAACCCTCCACTCTTTCCTGTTTTTTTTTCCTATGTGAGAGGTGGGTATAACTCTATGCTAACTTTTTTTCTTCATATGCACTAGAGGTGTTCGGTGAAATACCTGTTAGAGCGATGCCACTTGAGTTCACACAAGACAAAATATGATATGAGGTGTCAGAGCGACACTTAAGGTTTCTCCTCTTTGTTTTGAAGTGTCCTAAAAGGTTAGCAACTATTTTCTCGTTTTGACTGCGCGGTACTAATTTAAGCATCGTGATTGTGTTTGATATATATGCATGGTTGTATGATGCAGATGAGCCACCTATGGATGTACGGTGACCGACGCTCTGACGCTTACAGAGAAGGCGTGCGTTATTTTCGCCTTGTGGCCAAGGCGAACAAGCGGCGAGATGGTTTTATGTGTTGTCTATGTGCTGAATGTCGGAATGAGCAGGCTCACACTTCCTCAAGAGTCATTCAGAGCCACCTGCTTCAGTCTGGTTTCATGTCCGGCTACAATGTTTGGACCAAGCACGGATAAAGAGGGGTTATGATGGAAGACGGTGATGAAGAAGAGAACGATGATGACAACTACCGATCTATGTTCCCTAAATACGATGATACCGCAGTTGAAGATAATGAAGAAGAAGAGGGTGAAGAACGGGAACCAGATGAGCCCGTTGATGATTTTGGTCGGGTCATTAGTGATGCAAGGCGAGACTGCGATACAGAAAAGGAGAGGTTGCAGTTCGAGCAGATGTTACAGGATCACAACACATTGTTGTATCCAACTTGTGAAGATGGCCAGAAGAAGCTGGGTAGCACACTGGAATTTTTGAAGTGGAAGGCAGAGACCGGTATGACTGACTCGGGATTTGAAAAGTTGCTGGTAATAATGAAGAAGCTGCTTCCAAGAAATAACCAATTTCCCTCCAGTACGTACGAAGCAAAGAAACTCGTCTGCCCTCTAGGATTAGACGTGCAGAAGATACATGCATTCCCTAATGACTGCATCCTCTACCGCGGTGAGAAGTACGAGAATATGGATAAATGCGCGGTATACACTGCATTGCGGTATAAGATCAGAAAAGATGACCCTGGTGATGTTGAGGGCGAGCCACCCAGGAAGAGGGTTCCTGCCAAGGTGATGTGGTATGCTCCTATAATACCACGGTTGAAACGTTTGTTCAAAAATAAAGAGCATGCCAAGTTGTTGCGATGGTACATGGAAGACCGTAATAAAGACGAGATGTTGAGGCACCCTGCTGATGGTCGGCAGTGGAGAAAAATCGAGAGAGACTTTCCGGACTTTGCTGGTGACGCAAGGAACTTATGGTTTGGTCTAAGTACCGATGGCATGAATCCTTTTGGGGAGTAGAACTGCAGTCACAGCACCTGGCCCGTGACTCTATGTATCTACAACCTTCCTTCTTGGTTGTGCATGAAGCGGAAGTTCATTATGATGTCAGTGCTCATCCAAGGCCCAAAGCAACCCGGCAACGACATTGATGTGTACCTAAGGCCATTAGTTGATGAAGTTCTACAGTTGTGGGCCAAACCAGGTATACGTGTGTGGGATAAGCACAAACAACAGGAATTTGACCTACAAGCGTTGTTGTTCAAAAGAAGAAACTCGAGCCCGCCCCGGTATACACCGAGAAGCAAAAAGCGTATGCACTTTCTTTTCTGAACACAAAATCGCAATATGAATTGCACCATAAGCCAGATGACTATCGACGCACACTTCAGAAGGAAGTGAAGAAGAGAAAATCAAGTAGAAGTGCAAGTGGGAGCGAATCATCAGGTCAAAGTGCAACCGAGAAAAGAATGGACGTCCCCCAGCTCGGGAAACAGGCCAAAACATCGATCCCACCGCTCCAGGTGTTATCCTATGACACTCCCCAGCAGGATATGGAAGAAGCTAAGAAGCTTGCGGCCGCTATGAATGTGACTGTTGAGGAATTGCTAGGTGCCCAGGACGAGAAGTTACCCAAGGCTCATGTAGTCCCTACATATGTCCCAGGGAAGCCTCTGGTTAGCTTTGAGCAGTTCCAACAACTGCCAACACAAATGCGGAGTTTACATAACTGGTACTTGAAAGCCGTAAAGCGGGAGAGAATAATGATCGTGGCGAAAGTCCCACATGACTACTACTTCTGAGAAGAAGAGGTCCATATTGAGTTTCCAGAACTCTTCCAGTTATACAGTTTCGACGCCCTCGACAAAAGTCTCATGAGTTGCTATTGTCCGTAAGTTGTCGAATTCATTGTCTATATATAAGTTGTTCATTTTTTTCAGCTGTTCAGTTTATTGCATGTAATTATCCTAATTATATCCTTTTGTACTCTATTATTATGCAGAATGAAGATCATGGAATGTAAAAGAAGGTCAATCTTTAGTGTTGGGTTCATTGACCCAGATAAAATACATGTAAAGATGCTAATGACAAAACCCGAGGAGACGCAGGAAAACCTTCTAAGGTTTCTAACGGAGCAAAATTTCTGTGACCACATATTGTTTCCTTACAATTTCGCGTGAGGGTCTTACTCTATTGTACACATTCTCTTTTGCTTACTCGATGTTAAGTGTAAAACGTGTACAGTTTTCACTGGATTCGGCTAGACATTCAACTTGACAAGAGAAGAGTTGAAGTCATGGACCCATTAAAGAGACCCCTGGAAATGTTTAGGGACATGCAGGACATGCTTCAGAGGTAATTTTCGTGCTACATCGGTCTCTTTCGTTGATTTCCTGAGATATCACGTAATAAATAACTCATTCATTTTCTTTACCGGGTAAGGTTTGGAACTAGTTCAAGAGTACGGTTACAGGTGACTTTAGTGAGAAGCTGACGTTTAAGCCGGTCTCGGTAAGTAGTACGCGCATCTCTTTACTTCTAGTTTCAATACAATTATGATGCTGGATTATTATTTTGATTGAATTCTATTCTCGTAAAGTGCGCGAGGCAGCCACCGAAGACGAATCTATGTGGATTCTACGTTTGCGAGTTCATTCGCACGTTTACCAGTGAGCTGAATGATTATAGAGTCGATGTAAGCAATACATTCACAACATTATTTTATTACCGTCACTTTTTGTTATCATGAATGATATTCATATTGATCTCCTTTTCTTATATAGTTCGAGAAAATGCGGGATCCGCTCCTACCAGAGCAACGCGTAGTATCAATTGCTGAAGAACTGGCAGGATTCTTGATGAACGAGATAATAGATGACGCCGGAGAATTTAGTATGAATAGGCGCCGATGATCCCCGACCGTGTAATTGAATAGACGGGCTCTAGTCCCGATAATTGTGATCTCCATGTGTAACTATTATGTATATATTTGTATGCTCGATCTTAAGAGAAGTTATCTTATATATGCACGAACATGTACGGTATGTGGTACCGTAGAAAACTATTTTGAAATGAAAAAAAAGATACACATTGAATTCTCTGCCGCGGCAGAGAAAGTGCCTAAAATTCTGCCGCGGCAGAGAACCATTTGTCCCGGTTCGTAATACGAACCGGGACTAATGGGAGGCACCTAGCGCCCGCAGAGACGGCCACGTGGATGTCCATTGGTCCCGGCTGGTAAGAGGGTCGAGACTAGTGGGTGGGCCTTTAGTCCCGCTCCTCTAGTCCCGATTATTAGGACCGGGACTAAAGCCCGTTACGGGCCGGGATTGGAGGCTCGTTCTCCACTAGTGGCTGAAGCTGTAGATGTACCTAATGCACGTCTGCTCCAAAGGCACTGCCGTAGCGTGGAAGTCAGGGAACGTGTGCCAAGGTGTACCCCCTCAATTTAGTTTATTGAATCTGATCGGAAATTCGTTCCGGCTCTCAGGTCCAGGTGCTCCCACTCCATGGACCAACCAGTTCGCACCATATGGAAGTCCAAATGCGTACATATTGTGTTGTATTGACCTCTGTATTGCGATTATTGAACAGTGTGTACTGGCCTATGACCCACCGCATTCAGTACGAACCAGCCGTTAACGAATTGCTGGCACGAACAGAGGCCTAACTCCCACCGTCATGGACTACCGTTGGGACGGTGGCGCTGGTCCTTGTCGGCAACTTGGAGCATCATACCCATGAGAAATCAAGTTGGGCAGAGGAGGACGAACCGAGATGAGGTCGCGCGGGTGAGGCCGCGTCAGCGCTAGAATGTGGTGGAGTTAATCAGGCTATTTTTTCTCTTGGTTTGATCTGGTTGTGTTTCTACTCGTGACACTGGTGGCAGCGAACGAGGGAGAGGATAAGGAAACAGGGGATTGACTCTCTTGTACGACCGAAAAAGCTGAACAGAGCCGCCGCTCCTCTCCGGTTCGACCATGTCCTCCTTCACCCACCGGGCTGCTCGTCCTCGACCACCTGCTCCGGCCGCTCGAGCCCAACTTCAGCAACCTCCCTGCGCGCCTCCTTGCGCGTACGTTAGAATAAGCTCTGGCTCCATCTCGTCGATCTGCCATGCAGACGCTGCAGCTCCGCCCATCCCACGCCGCTCAATCTCGTTCCTGGTCACTCCCATTCCTGGCCGCTTCTGAGTAAGAACCCCATGCGCCGGCAGCTCCCTCGACCGCCTCCCATGTCTGGCCGACGCGGGTGACGGAGCCATTTACGCACATTACAGCGAATATGATCAAGATATTTATGGCTCCCACATAAATAAAAAGTTGTGCCACGGCTACAAAGTAGGAATTTAATAAAAAATAGAATAAGGAGCTAGAGGCTCCGTCAGTCTACAAGCGAGGCAGCTGCTTGCTCGACCCTGCGGAGGATCTTGGCAATGGTGTCCGCCTCGATTCGTTCATCCTATATTCGTCCGGCGCCATCGATGGGGCCAGTAGGATCTTGGCAACGGCGTACGCCTCGATTCGTTCCTCCTATATTTGTCCGGCGCCGAGACGACGGGAGGATCGTGACCGCAGCGAACCGCCCAATTTTACTAACTGGTGGCATAATGGGTAAATATCTCTAAAAAATAAGGGTAAAATTATCCCAAAAAAAGGCTGGTTGACAGAAGCGATCCGTCCTTTATTATTAGGTATAGATATAAACTAGCAAAAGTGGCCCGTGCGTTGCACCGGGAGAAATAAATACTTGCACAAACCATTTTTTGTCATCATTGTTAATGGTGCTCTAGTTTTTCCCTATTCATGGCCTCGTTGCACCGATTTGTAATACCGCATACTTGTAATAATCGTGAACGTCGTCCTTAAAGTTTTTATTAAGACGATAGCCTTACTTTGGCCTTTTCTCATTTTCTCCTTCATCATAGCATGAGCTGCAAAAGTGTGTCTTTTTTATGTCCACGGATATAGTTCTCAAAATAAATCGCTTCTGTTTTGTATAAATATGGTGGACTCTATAAATGTCACTATATATTTCAGTATTTCACTCATAAATGTATTTATTTGTTTTGTAGGTACAAAATTGATATAACACAACAATCTACACATTAAATAAATCATATAATGTATTGATGTAATATGAATCTCAAATTTTCTATTTAAACACTGGTATACTTAATTTCACTATACTTTTAATTCAATCTGCTATCTTATATACTTTGTTTTAATTTTACAATTTAACCTAATCTATCCCTCTCCATCTTTCTTGTCTGGAAATGGAAGACAAGAACACATCTGGTCTTTCGAGTTAGTTTCATCCAAAATAGCAAATAAGGAAAAACTTGAAAAACGAGGAAAAACAGAACGCACACGCTATCTCGACAGTTCTGCCGCCGATGATTCAGACGAAGAAACACAAGCTAGACTGCTGGACACTCTTGCACGCCCGTCCCCGTCGCCGGCAGACTCCCTAGACGTCGACCCCCTGAGCATTCCGTTCCCCTCGGTGGTCCGCCCACCGCCCTATGTCAGATCTCCTGCGTGCCCCGCCGCCGCCACCAGGGAGAAGTGTGTCGGTGCCCCGACCTCATCGCTGGGTGGCTACTGGCCCTGCCATCTGTGCCCGCCTTGCCATATGGCCCATGAAGCCCCCTTCCCAAGGCTGCTCGTCTGGCACGCCGTTGCCTTAGCTCTCCCGTGCGCGGCCGTCCGGGATTTCGTGGAGGGACGTCCTTTTCATTTTCTTCGATTTGACAAAGGATCAAAGGATTCCATGTCGCGTACCAGCGCTTGCAGCGGCAGCCACCTCCACCCATGGCCAGTTCGTGCCTGCTGCAACTGTTGTACTATGTACTCACGTTGCACACGTACTGATCCAATTCAATGAGGAGCACCTACTATGCATTGCAATACTTCTCTACTTGTCTTCAGATACTACGAATCACGAATAGCACTGTAGTTCTGCATCTTAATTTGATAGCATCATCATTAGTCTATTACAGAACCTGCCACTGAATTTAGAATAAAAGAAGCAACCCAAGTACTAAAGTCGGCCTACAACGACCGGGCGTGTGCCGACAAACTCCCTGGCCGACGACCTTGCCTCTTCTTCGCCATCGCTCTTCTCTCAGCCCTCCCGCTGGCGTGGCCGACGGTCGCAGGTTCGGGAAGTCGCCGCCACAGGGGCTGCTGGAGGACGACGTCGACAACACGAGGCCAGGCGATAAGGACTATGGCTCCCTCTCCTCGTCGCCTGCGCACGGGGTGCGAGATGCAGAAGACCGAGCGATCACCATCCTCCTTTCCTCCTGCCAGCACGTGTGCCCTGTCCGTCGCTGGCGCCGGCCATCAATGACAGTGCAACAGACCCCACACTCGAGGTAGGTGGCTCGGGATCTGGTGAGGCCGGATGCGACGAGCAGGGAAAGGCCAGGGCCGGACCTTCTCAATCCCTCGCGTTTCTTACCGGAGCAAAACGTTTGGTTTAACTTAGCCGTGGCACGGTGGGTAATATGTCCGAAATATCAGGGGCAAAATTGTCTAAAAAAGGCTAGTCGATAGAAGCGTTGCGGTTTTTATTATTAGATATAGATCAGGAAAAATACCCGTGCGTTGCACCGGGAAAAAACAAGCTATGTGACTAAATACAAGTATTTTTTTATTGTATTTTCTACACCACGGAGAATTTTAGTTCTCAAAATCAGATTTTGTTAACAGGGCGAAGAGAATTTTGAATATAAATTCACCTAAAATATCTGGTATAACAGAAAAATAAATTGCTTATGTGAGAAATTCATCGAGCATCTAAGAAAAAAAACAAATGTTGTGTACTTGTGTTGGCTTCGCTCTGCTTTCCTTTCGCCGCAACAGCACGTCGAGAACAATCGGCCGGAACTCATGCAGTGCTTGCCTGTCGAGCCGAGACGCACGTACTGGAAGTTGGTCGATCCGTTCCTCAAGATGTACTAAGCTGGCTGGCTGACGATGGATTTGAATTAGGCTCTTCATGGACAAGCTCGGGATGGCTAGCTATCCCTTGAAGCTCTTGCTCCTCAGCGGCACATGCACCTTCGTCTCTACAAAATCTGGCCGGCAAGAGAGAGACGGCAGGTATCTAGGACATATCACGCCGTACATTCCATCCCAGGGGCTTGGAAAACCAGGGCACAGACCTGCAGCCTCCGAGACGTCATCGACTGCCGGCGAGGAGCCCTGCTCGAGCAGGATTATTCCATCAGGTTGTCGCTGCCCCGGTCCTGCCGACGCAGCACGTCGGTCCAAGTCTCAGCCGACGCTGGTTTCACGCCACACCCTCGTCACAGACCTGACATGTCGCACGATCTCCACGATTGAGTCCCGCATCCATGTACCCCCTCCACCCACTCCTCCGAGATCTCCTCCTCCTCATCACAGCTGTGTTCACCAATCACCGAGTCCACCAGCCCCACCTCCCTCCATTGTTCCTGCCTCGGACGGCACGCCCGTGCGCAGCACGCGGCATGCCAAGAGCAACATTCAGCACTGGACCTGAATGATTCACATAGGAGGAGCGCTCCTCCTATTAAACTCTATCGATGTCATGCTGCTCCGAATTGCTTCAATGTCAGGCTTAGACAGGAAGACCCAATTGAATGACGTATCACACGATATGAAGACTGGCATTTTGTCGAGCACTTAGCACGCGTGCGGTAACCAGCAGCAGTGCGAAATGACCTCGAAAGGACAAGAGCCCGCTGCTGTGCGGGGTGGCCATGGGCAACCGTTGATGCAGCCGTGGCTAGCGAGAGGGACTCACTCTCAAATCCGTGACCGCTACCTCGCGTTTTCACCCGAAAGGAGAGGGACGTCATGGACACACAAGGGAAGCTGCCCTCTCCTACCTAGACCCTCCCCACCGCCCTGTCTATCCCTTGTCAGGCAACCTGGACCTCTCCTAGCCTCCTAGGTACACCTCTTCCTCTCCCCTCTCCTTGAAAGGATGGAAGCATGCAGCAAACGGCTGGCACCGACGACCATCAGTCCTGGCGTGAAAGCCGTTGTCTTAGCACTTCAGCGGACAAAGTTACCAGGACGGACGAACTTCTGGTTGGCCGGCGACATCGCAGGTCCTGCTCGTGCTTGCGGTGGACGCCGACGGCGCATCGCAAGTAGCAGGGAGGTGGGCTGCGCTCGAGCTAGAATGATGGAAATAAACGAACCGGTACGTGGCATTGTGCTGTAATATGGGAATTGGTGGGAGGGCAAAACGGTCCAAAAAAAAGGCTGGTTGACAGAAGCGTTCTGTTCTTTATTATTACTAGGAAAAACGCCCGTGCGCTGCACTGGGAGAAAAAACTAAAGCCAAGTTTTTTTATTAAATACTTCTTGTAAGCCGTTGCGATGGAAGAAGTTAGTCTTTGTTGTGTCGGTGGTGAGTTTTTTAAAAATCAGTGACATGTCGCAGCATAAACAGTTTTTTGACTTGTTCGGTGACATCCGCTCCTCGATCAATTGATTGTTCGAAATCGCAAGTAGAATATTTCCTTTCTCCAAACTCCCTCTTCCTCTTCATTGGCGTGCTTCTCTTTCATCTTCTCGTGAAGTGTGCGCCGCTACCGGCTCTGACTGGCACCATCCAGTTTAATTAGTCGACATATTTAGTTTATTATCAGCACACATAATCCCTCACAATCATCCGTTCAATTAGGCAGCCCATAGCTTCCGTTAAATCATCCCACAACCCCTCCACTTAGTTGCTGATTGTTTTGATTTTTCCCTTTAATCTCGTTGATAAGAGGCACCTCCCCTTCCCTTGCCCAGCTGTTGTTGCTGCCTCCCCCACTCTCCGGAGTCCAGGATGATGATTTATCATAAGCACACTGTGGAAGGTTAACTAAAAATGATCAGGACTCCGCTGGCTAGCAGGCGCCATGCATATGAATAGCCAACGTAGCACGGACATATGAATATACACTATGTTTATCATATGCTATACCCAGATTGATCTGAAAAGCTTAATGTGTTTGTTTGAGAATTTTCAGTCCCATCTCACAGCATGTCTTAGTCTTTATGTTTAAGTCTTGGAGTTTCGTCTCAGTACAATAGGAGAAAATATACGGTATATCTTCTAGTGTTCAACTTATAAAGCCCCCTTGAATATGTAAAATCTTTTCAGATGCCTAGGCAACAGACACACATGTATTAGATGGCAATAGGACATGTACAGATTAAAATCGATTCTCTTCTTATACGACCAAATTATCTGCACTTATCAACCATGCATCAGAACACAATGGATTGTCTAATGCCTGAAAATTGTATTGGGATGAAAAAACCTAGATCTGCAAGATTCACAATCACCAGACTGTACGGACCTAGAGCATGCAAGATTTGCCATGGTCGTGCTCTTCTCATCAGGCAGTCCTGCGCGGCTGCGTCATACACCATGCCGGACTACCTTCAGTGCTGCATCTTTTTTTTCAAGGATACCTTCAGCGCTGCACCTACAATGGGTGGTTGGAGCTCAACAGGCCCAGGGTGCCCTAAAAGATGTCGTGCGCTGTTGCGCCGTACACCATGCGGGCGGGGCTACCTTGAGGAGGTACACTGATCAGTTTGAGATCGAGGCTAAGGTGCAAGCATGCTTGGCTGCTAGATGGTGAAGTAGCCATGATCAATCTATCAAAAAATAGTGTTGATTACCTTTGAGTAGCCGTGCATCGATCTCAACATAAACGATGCACTCGCACAGATCTCTTCATCCTAATTTTTATTTGATTGTGAACACCGACCGGGGATGGAGACGATTAGCAGCCAATCCGAAAAGGTCGGGCGGTGGCAAGGTTGTGGCTAGCGCCGCGTACGGTGTCATGCGCCGGGACCTCCTCGGAGTGACGGCCAGCCTGAGTTGTCTTGGAAACTTCCTTCCTGTTAGCGCAAGAAGAAAGGGCACGGGGCTAGAAGTCTGAGACGTTGCAGAGGAGACACATGGTCATGTCCATGGCGGCACAGATGCTGCAAGTGCATGAGGCGTGTACGTTTTCTCAAGGATACGTAGATGTTACGTGTTACATGTAGGGAGCATTGGGTGGGCCGAGACAAAGAAAATCAAGAAACCCAACGGGGTGGGGTTGGAGCGGGCGTGAGACAGGAAAAAATCTTACTCGTGGCATTGGTGTCAATATATGACTTGGTGGGAGGGTAGAACAGTCCGACAAGATATAGATTTGGTATAGATATAGATATAGATTGACCTCTATATTGCGATTATTGAACAGTGTGTACCGGCCTATGACCCACTGGCCACTGCATTCAGTACGAACCAGCCGTTAACGAATTGCTGACACGAACGGAGGCCCAACTCCCACCGTCATGGACTAACCGTTGGGAGGCCCAACGCTACGCTTCGGTCACCCCGTGTACACTAATAGCGCTGAGCTGCCAAGCACGTACACATGTTCTTTCTCATTAAAAAGCGAGTTCGTTGACGGAACAGCAATCTAGGTTCTTCCCAATTTCCCTCTGTCCCTCACCCCCAACATCCATGGCGTCCTCGTCGTCTTCAAATCCAGGCTCCTAGGACAATCACTATCTCACTCCCATCCCTTTTCCAGTGTGCGGCAGCAGGATGATCGCAGATTCTCCAGTGTAAGTTTGTATTTCTTCAGCTATCGATCCTAAATCTCAGCCATTTGACCATTGGGAATACAATTGCTTGCTCACACAATTGGGTACTCCGATTCGTTGCAGACCGGGGAGTGCAATTTCTTCAATTGGAGGGAGGTATACGCAGGATTACTACAGAGAGAATGGTGGCCTAAGACTTGTTTCTATTATGTATTCATATTAGTCTACTACTTTTGACGTCCAACGATGTAGAATAATTCTACAAATATCTCTAAAGAACGGAGGGAGTATATCTCTAAAAAAAATTAGAGTAGGAGGGCCATTGCCCCCCTTGACTCTAGGGAATCTCTGCCACTTTAATCAAGGGTTCGTTGGTGTCATGTTGTGCTATGACCCCCAAAATCTACGGACCAGCCTAATCGTGGCGTAGAAGTTGTTGTTGTTGGTAACATCGATAACACAGAGTGATGGCAGCTGTGCCATGGAAATTGGAATCTCTCTATCGATGTTTTTTCCTGAGAGGATGTTTCAAGTGATGGCAGTGAGCCGAATGTCGAGTCCATAGTGCCACTGAGGGCGAGGCGGGAAAGGTTGATCTGGTTGTGGTCGACGTAGAGGTCATTCTGCCCGTTGAAGTTGGTGAATTCTAGCATTGAACCTGTGAAGCTGTTGTAGCTGAGAAGGAGGATTGCAACCGAAGGCGCCTGATCACTGATGAAGTTGATCGACCCAGTAAGCTGATCGTTGCTGAGGTCCGGTGTTATGATCGCACTCCCTTTGATGACAAAGAAATCAAAGAAGGCTGTGGGAATCAGAACCCTGCAGTGTTATTTGTGAAAAACTCGTACAACGTACCATTAATTCCAGCGCGGCTAGCATGAAACGAGCTGAACAAGTGGAGAGAACGGATGTAATCGGACAGAGCCCATCCAGCAATAGCCATGTTATTGCTGATGTGGAGTTTTTGAAGGCCATGCACTCTGGTGAAAAAGAACTCGAGCATGTTTGTAAAAGCGTTGTTGTCGACGCGCAGGGTCAAGAGCTGATGCAGAGTCGGGAGCGGAAGCGCACCAGTGAAGGTGTTACTCCCTCTGTTACAAAATATAAGATGTTTTGGCTTTTGTGAAACGAGTGCTTTCTGACATATTTTAGTTTGTAGGTTTACTCCGAACCGACAAACTAAAATGTGTCTAGATATTTTTTTTTTCTAAAAGTTAAAACATCTTATATTTTGAAACGGAAGGAGTACCTGTGAGAAACAGCTCCTCCATGGTCGGCAGTGTGCTGTTATCGCCACTAACACTATGCACCGCTTGTTGCAAGACATGGTGTAGGACTAGCTCGCACGAACCATCCCATGTACGCTAGTTTTATACGTTTCCCTTTTTTTTCTATTTTTCTATTTATTAATTTTTTAAAATTGTTGCTTCGTTTTGTTCTTCTCTTTTTTACTCCCTCCGTTTTAAAATATAAGATGTTTTAGCTTTGTGAAAGGAGTGTATCTAGACTTTTTTTAGTATGTAGGTTCACTCCAAACTTAGATGAATCTACACACTAAAATGGTGTAGATACACTCTATTTATAAAGCTAAAACATCTTATATTTTAAAACGGAGGGAGTACTTTTTTCATTTCTTTCTGTTTCTTTTTTTCTTTTTTATTCGGTGAACAAATTAAAATATGAATCATTTTTATAAAGTTGAAACAATTTCTAAATAGTGAATATTTTTAAAACCTTAACCTTTTTACCTGGTGAATAATTAATTGGGTATTTTTAAATTATAAACAATTTTAATATTTGGACCTTTTCAAAATCATAATCAATGTTTGCAAATTTTTAAAATCTGAAAACTTTTATCTACTGAATAATTTTCAAAACTGAACATTATTTAGTCATGGACACTTTTAAAATCTGAACCATTTTACCTAATGAATAATTTTGAAAACTGAACCTTCTTGAAAGTAAGAACAAATATCAAAATTAAATTATGAACATTTTTTGAAATGTGAACCTTTTATAAATCATGAAGATACCTTTTTAAATAAGGTAAATATTTAATTTTGATTATTCTTTTTTTTGCGGGGGTTTGAATATTCAAATCTTGCCTTTTCTAATGTTCTGTTTCGAAATGCTACCTTTTTAAACATTTAGTTTTAAGAAAATATAACTTGTATGTACATTCACAACTCCAATTTAGAAGACTAACAAGAACATTCACTCTACCAAGAAAAAATAAATAAAAGAAGAAAACGGTCTGAAGAAACATTTGCCACGACGCCCGTGGACCCTTGGTCTTGAATAGGCCCATAGGATAGAGGCAAATGGTGCGATCGCTCTGGGCCATACGGTGCAGTGGTCCTACCACATATTAAAAATATGTATAAATTTACATTCTCATTATTACATATTTATAGTGCCAAAGAGATTATTAATTATGTAGGAAAATAAAAAATCAATTTCTAAGAGCAAGTCCACACTCCAAAAATCCGAATCGCACAAAAACAAATTAAGATGATTAGGTTAGCAGCTATCGTTGGTTCACTTAGATGGCGAGCACTAGTGGAGAACGGACCTTTAGTTCCGGCCCGTAAGGGGCTTTAGTCCCGATTTTGGAATCGGGACTGGAGAGGCGGGACTAAAGGCCTGCCCCTTTAGTCCCGGTTCGGCCACAAACCGGGACAAAAGACCCTCACGGGGCAGTGTCGAGCGTGCGAGTTTCAAAAAAAATTAATTTTTTTTTGAATTTTTTTCAAATTTTTCTTAAACATTTGAATTATCTTACTCGCTAATCTCTCACATCTCTCATTTTTCACACTAACTATATTTAATCTTAGGTCAAATTACAATTATAGTCAAACTTCCCGGTCGATAACCCATCCTAGCACTACTCTACCTCCAGCAAGCTTAACTTCCTCATTCCATCTCTCTCACCTCGCGCAAAGGACTCTTATACCTTGTTGTTAAGACTAGTATATCAATCCTATTAGCTCATATCAATATGTCAACCGTCTTTATTTTTCGAAATTACGAATAACTATTTAAGTAAACAACAATAAATAAGTAACAATAATATTTTATTCCAATGAAAAATTCAAAATTAATATTTTATTCATTTTTTGCCGTTTATTCATTTAATATGACATAAATAATATCTTCAAATCTGTAAATCGAAATTTGACAAATAATATATCCATTATTATCAAAAAAATGTGAGGAATTCAAATATGACATAAAATTTTACTAAAAAAATTTAATTTTTGAAATAGCTTTTTTTCTTTTCAAATTTTAAGAATCTAAAAGAATCCAAAAACGGCCTAAGGCCGTTGAAACCAAAGAGGAAATTTTTTTCTGCATGTTTTGATAGGTTGTACGTATTTTTCTAATATCGTATGCAAAAGTTATGGCCATTTGAAATTTTTTTGCCTATTTTCTTTAGTCCCGATTGGTAATACGAACCGGGACTAAAGATTTTCCCTTTAGTCCCGGTTGGTGATACGAACCGAGACTAAAGGGGTCAGCACCGGTCGCAGCCTGCCGCAACCCCTTTAGTCCCGGTTGGTGTCTCCAACCAAGACAAAAGGTCCTGTTTGACCCAGGACTAAAGGTTGTTTCGTTAGAACCGGGACTAATGTGAGTATTAGTCTCGGGTCTAACCACAACCGGGACTAAAGTGGTGGACGAAAGGCTTTTTTTCTACTAGTGGAGTCTCACTCCAACATGCCCTACAAATTATACTAAAGTGTATCTTTCACTAGCATGTCGTCAACAAATGAATGAACCCATTGTCATATGTAAGACATATTTGATCTAAAAATGATAATGACATGCCAATGAGGTAAAACTAACCTCGTAAACAATAATATATCGTAGATTCTTCTTTTTGAGTATACTAATTATAAACTAGAAAAATCTACCATGATATTCTTCTTTCAAATTTAAATACTGTGATGGTTTGCGCGCCCTGTCCTTGTTAGGCAAACATGGAGAGGAATAGGTGTAACACCATGCAATGGAGCTTGAGCATTGCGCTTCTAATGGGAAAAGTGGCTCTAGCTGCTCTAGCTGCTGGAAGTGATGAGATGGGAGAAGAATAGGAGTAACACCGTGCGGTGGAGATTCGGCATTGCACATTTCGGGGGGAAAGTGGCAAGCGGAGCTATGTTCTCACCAGTCAAAGGTTTGGCGGGCGATTCTAGAGGGTCGTGATGCTCTGAAACTTGGACTTATAAGGAGGATCGGTGAAGGTAAGACTATGGATGTGTGGCAGCATAATTGGCCTCCACGTGATGAACGCCTAATACCAGTTGCTCCCATAAAGGACAATGCACATAAGACTGTAGGTGACTACATCAATAGTACCATTTTTTTTGCAAGGAACATTAATAGTACCTTGACGTTGTGGAATATGGACAAGCTCCATGAGTTCTTCGTTCCCATGAATACTGAGGTAATCACTAGTACTCCTCTTTGTACAAGATACCAAGAGGATTTTTGGTCTTGGAATTTTGAGAAGTCTGGACTTTTCACCGTGCGACCAGCATATAGAAGGATCGTGTCCGTGAAGAAAACTAGAGAGGCTTAGCTCGAGGGACGGTCGGCATCGTCGAGTGAAGTGGTGGAAGCTGTGGAAATGTAGTGTCGTTTAGAAGATCTGTGTCTTCCTACAGATAGTAGCTCAGTGCTCACTCCCACCGGGAGATGTACGTCATCAAAGGAGTATGGCACCATCGAGTGCATTCTCACTTTGCGGCCAGAAGGATTCGTGGCGGTGGTCGCTGATTGAGTGCACCGTGGCACGGTGTATGTTGGTAGTAATGAATCATGTCATTGTGGAACACATCTGCATCTCGATGGAGCCGTGATGGCCCAAAATATATCGAGCTCGTTGGGGAACCCCAAGAGGAGGGTATGATGAGCACAACAGCAAGTTTTCCCTCAGTTATGAAACCAAGGTTATCAATCCAGCAGGAGCAAGGAAACACCCCAAAGGTGTTGCTAGCTGAACTTTAGCAGGGCGCACTACCGGCGCTAGCAGCAACATGGAGATCTGCACAACACAACCACAGAACTTTGCCCCCAACTTGCGATCTCACCGGTTTTGCTAAAAATAAAGGATTAAACGTATCAAGTGGAAGAAAGTAATAGTTTGCAGAAAATAAACACAAAGCAGTAAATAGTTGATTGTAGATTGATGGTAAAAGAAAGGACCGGAGTCCATAGTTCACTAGTGGTGGCTATCCTTAAGATAGATGACATGTTGGGTGAACAAATTACAGCAGGGCAATTGGCAAACATCGAGAAAGCAATATGCATATACTACTCATCTTGACTCCTTTGAGATTCGATTGGGCATTACAACATTATACATAGACCGCCATCCAACTGCATCTATGACTAATAATCCACCTTCAGGTTATCATCCGAACCCCCTCTAGTATTAAGTTGCAAGCAACAAATAATTGCATTACGCATTGCGTGTAAAATAAACAATATGATTGTTCTATGAACAAAGGATTGTTGTTTTCTCCCTAGTAGCACCAACACATCTAGTACCTTAGAGATTTCTGTCACTTTCCCAGATTACTAGAGGCATGAACCCACTATCGAGCATAAATACTAACTCTTGGAGTTGCTAGCATCTACTTGGCCAAGATAGCTACTAACAACGGAAAGCATGCAAGATCACAAATAACAAAGACATGATAGAATCAATAATGAATCTGAAATAGCATCTCAATATCCATCGGATCCCCGCAAACACAACATGTAGGAATACAAATAGATGATCTTGATCATGAACGGAGCTCACAAGATCTAAACATGATAGCACAAAGGAGGAGAACCAGCCATCTAGCTACTACATGGACCCGTAGTCCAGAGATGAACTACTCACGCATCACACCGGAGGCTTGTATGATGATGAAGAAGGCCTCCAGGGTGAATTTGTAGGGGTTCCGTGTATGGAAACAGTACATTTTACCCTACGCCCCTGAACCCATGAAGCTGCTAGGACCTATCTATTAGTAATACAGTAATGGGAGGGGCTTTTTGCGAACTTACCCTTGAAGACCGAAAAGCGTTGTCAACGCTCAGGAGAGCGTGGCTGATGTAGACAAGCCGAAGCCGACCTCAAGGTCGTGATGAAGTCCTTACGCTCCTTGGCTCCAACGACTTGAGTGCCTCAAGTGCGACACCTCGCAGGGAGTTACACACGTCTGGTGCCTGACGATGACTCCCGCTTCCCCGATCCAGCAGCAGTTGCGGAAGTAGAGCTCTCGGATCCGAATCCCGCAGCGCGACGGCGCTCCACGGTGAAGATGTCTCTCGCTCGCGCAGTCCAGACTTGGGACCATGGTCACGAGAGAGAGAGAGATAGGAGAGAGAGAAAATATCAATTAGAGGTCCTCCCAAAAGTGGGGAGACCTTTATTGATTATTGGTGTATATAGGGGGAGGAGGGGGTACACCCTCCCTCAAAGTCCCGGGGTGGGACTAAAGGAGAGGAGGAGGTGGGGGGAGGCGCCGTCGGCCACCCCCCATGGGCCCCACGTGGGGGCTGGCCCAATAGGGCCGCCGGCCACCCCTTGGCCCTTCTCCCCTCTTGCCTTTCCCTAATGGGCCCTCTCCCCTCCGGGAATTGGCCCATTAAGCCTTTGACCATTAAATTGATTTTTCTCTTTATTAAATAAATATGAATAAATGATTAAATCAATATTTAACATTCATTCACATATTATCCAATCTCCGTGGTCATGGAACACCTTCCACCTCCACTCTGGACAACCTCCGGACTTAGTGAAACCCTTCCGGTTTTCTCTCTACAATTCTTCGGCGATTCCACCGATCCTATAAACACTCTCTAAGCATCATCAAGCCCTTAAGCGTGATACCGCACGGTTCGGGAACACTCCAGACATAGTCGGGACACTCCCGCACCAATGATCGACAGAGGGACCTGGATGGCCATGTGACCCCTGTGCGTTCCACGAAGATCTTTCGTCGTTTGAACTAGGACAGTCATGTCTTATTCCTTTTGTCTCTCGATACTTCCATTGACCGAGATATGATCAATGACATCACCATGTCGTGTTCAATCTCGTTACTGAACAATGCTACTTGAATCATTTCGACAAGTGATATCCCCGTGATCAAATCACACGCTGCGCATATATTGGATATAACTTCTCCGAGTGGGCCCTTGAGTATCTTCCCGTCACATGGATGGACAAATCCCGCTCTTGACATATATTGCCTCTACTGTTTCCTCCGAGTACCTGAACACACCTTTATAACCACCGTATTACCAGATGGCGTTTAATGCTATCTAAGCACCCTCGGGAGACAGTGATTGATATAGCCTCACGGTCTAAGGAATAGTCTATGAGGATCTATTTCTAATCATCGTAACTTGAACTTCGTAACATGATCGGGTCACGATGTTTAGCTTGGGTATTGGTTCATCATCTCATTCGCAGAATGAGATGACTCCATTTCCAACTGGCATAAATGCCACTTGATCAGGAAACATGATCATCTGCTGACCAATGAACCAATGACTAGAGTTTCACTAGGAACCCCTGGTTGTTTGTATATCACACGTGTATTGATGTTTCCACTCAATACAGTTATAGCATGATATAAAACTTAATCATAAACTATACGAAATATGATAATAGTCCTTACTACTATTTGACTCTAGGGCATATTTCCAACAGTCTCCCACTTGCACTAGAGTACAAATACACTAGCTGCATTTGTTCTTAATCATTGGCACCATATATTCGGTACCTTGAACATGCTTGCTCATGGAAGAGGTTGAGTCTTGGATCTGTACTTTACAGTCCCAAATCCTTTGCAACTTATTAATATCACCTTGATTGACATTAATACTCTATCATCACATGATAGCATCTGTGTGTATGCATCGTCGCTATGGCAGCAGAACGAGGCCTGATTCCAGGAGCCTACGGTGACTTTAGATCAACCTCGAGGGCTTTCTCATGGGCACTATGCCATGCGACACATCATTCTACGTTAAAAGTGAACTACCCCCACCACAACATTATACAACACTTTAGATGGTACCCTTATCTATTATTATAAATGTATTCATCGAAACACTAGTGCACTCTGTGCAACTTTCGATGTTTTAGTTCACCTCGCTTCCTACTTGACTCTAATCGGTATTACGGGAGTTTCCAACATATTCCCTTATAACATAACTCTTTATGCTTTAAGATATGTCATCCTTTATGGATTTGGAAAGCATGTCTGGTACTCCTGGGCGTGCAACACGGCTTCAGAAAAGGCGGCATTTCCATCCTTGCACTCTCGCGCCTTCTTTGGGTCTCCCCTGATGGTGATCACGCCGTTGGGACCTGGAATTTTCATCATATTGTAAATGTAACACGGACGAGCCATAAAAGCCCAGTAAGCCGGACGTCCGAATATAGCATGGTATGCACTCTTGAACGGGACCACTTGAAGAAAAGTGCCTCCGTCCGATAATTCTTTGGTGTTCCAAAAGTAACATCCAAAGTGATCTCTCCCAGGGAATTAGCTTGTCTTCCTGGGACAACTCCATGAAAGATCACAGAGCTATGGTTCAGTTGTGTTTCCGAGATCTTCATCCAGCATAGCGTTTCAACATAGAGAATATTGATGCTGCTACCACCGTCCATGAGAGTCTTGGATAAACCATAACCGTCAATAAGTGGATTGACGATTAAGGCGTATTTTCCTCGCTTGTGTAGCTTAGGCAGGTGATCAGCGCGGTCAAACGTTATTGCCACTTCTGACCAGTCCAGATACTGAGGGACAGCCGGAACTGTTGTGTTGAGCTCGTGGAGAACTGCTTTCTTGACCTTTGCTGGATGAGATCCGAGGAAGGTGACGTAAGTGTCCTTCTTGGTGGGAAAAGTTTTCTTTCCTTCCGACTTGGGATTTGAAGCATCGGCTTCCTCCATGTCGGAATCTTCCTTGGTCTCTTTGTCCTTTTCGGGATTTTTCTTCCCCTTCTTCTGCTTAGCTTTGTAGCCCGCGGTATCATCTCTCTTGATGTCGTCGTTAAAATGACATTCAGCGTTGGTGTGGGACGAGCCCCCATTGGCATCCAAGTGATGCACACATGGGTTATTGGCGATGTCGGCCCAAGTGTAGGTTTTGCCTAGTTGTTGTTCTCCTCTGCCTTGGACCCTTGATGTACCACGGCCACGCCCGCGGCCTCCGCCACGTCCTCCTCGTCCTCCAGACCCGGAAACAGTAGTAACTACTGCTGTCTCTGCATTGGGTTTTTCTTCCGAGGTATTTTTGCGTTTCTGAGCTTGTTGCTTTGGTTGTCTTGCTGACTGAGGCACAGCTAGGACATTGAGTAATCCCTCTGCATCGTCGTCAGCATCTGCATACTTGCTCGCTGTTTCTATCATCTCTCCCAGATCAGTAACCTTGTCACACTTCAAGCGATGGCGCAGTAAACCAATTGGGAGACCTGCAATGAAAGCTTCAATCGCAGTTTGATCATTTACTCCCTTGCGGGAGTTCTTGGTGTCAATCCATCGTCTGAGATAATCCCGGCAAATTTCTCCGGCTTTCTGGGTGCAACGTTGTAGGTCTCCAACCGTACAGGGCCTCCGATATGTGCCTTCGAAATTCCGAAAGAATGCACTTTGTAAGTCATACCAGTTGTGGATGGTTTTCGCCAGAAGTTCATTGAGCATGATCGTGCCGTCTTCTGCAATATAAGTGGGAGATATCGGGTTGCGACCAGGCTGTTTCCGCCTTTGGCGATGCAGCAAGCTTGGAAGAAATCCTGTAACCAGGTGTCTGGCCGAGCAATGCCGTCGTAGGCTTGGATGTGTCTTGAGATAGCAAATCCTTCCAGAAATTTTGTAGCTCTGATGCGTGGTCCGAAGCACTTTGGGCCCACGTACACGTCATCGTTTTCGTAGCACCGGGCCTCTATGTTGGAGTTGATCCTGTGCCTTGCGTCGTTCGGGGATAGGGATCGTCCCGAATATCGGCTGTGGCCGCGGTGCCTTGGAGCCGGACTTCGGCTTCTGCCACCACCTCCTCCACCACATCATCCTTCTTGACCTCCTTGGGGGCTGTTGTGATAACTATGCTATGGAGAGGGTGGTGCAGATGGGTTGTTTCCGACTGATCGCTGGCCTCCGTCCGGAGCGTCATTATTCCGGTTCCGGGGAGGTTCTTGACTATGACGAGCCCCCTGCCGGCTCGTGCCAGCGTGGTTTCTGTCATTCCTTCGTCGGTCGTTCCTACCATGGTGAGGCTCAGCCGGACGGTTTTCGTGTCTAGGAGGTGGCATTTTCTGACGATCCTCCTCCCGACGTTTCTCTTTATCTTCTCCTTTTCGGGGAGGATTCCTCGGAATTAGTGTAGCAATCGCGTCTTTCTCGGCCGCTGGAGCGACGTTGCTCCAGTTATGTGTAGTTCTGCGGTGCTACCCCGACGATCCGGTTCTTGAATAATTGTCTTCCCTGCGTTCGGGGTGACGATGTTGCGCCCGATCACAGTGGGATCTTATGTCAGCCCATGCCGGATCTGTGCGACATTGGTCGGAATCCGAGACCAGCTTTTGGCTTCTAGACAGGGCGACTTTTTGCTGCTCTAGTCCCTTATTGAGTAGCTTGATACCCAAACATATTTCCTATGGTCCTGGATTAGCCGATAGAATTTCGCGAGCTGCCACGGTATTTTGTACTGGTGTTGGGTAAACCCAATCTCCGTTGCTATCCTTCTGTGGCTTCCCCATCTCATCTCCAAAAAGGACGGTACGGACACGTGGGAATTGGTTGTCATCTATGTGATACTTCCGTGTCTTCTGATGCAGACGGGACATGTACTCCTTTTTTGACATGCGCTTCTTCTCCACCTCGATGTTTTTGGCTTCATCAAGGAGTTGTTGACGGCGCGCTTCTAGGGCCTAGGCCCTTTCGTCCAGCTCATCTGCAGTAAGTTCTGCAGTTGTAGGGATAGGTGTGGTTAATGCGGCATCGATGAGTTTACGCGCACCTTCAGGATCACGTGTCCATCCACCGATGCTTCTTTTTTCGGCTCGTCTGGGATTAGTGCTCCATCCGAGTCTTCCTCGTATTCCTCGGCAATCACCTCCTCTGTTAGAGGGTCTTTTGTCGGGGTCTTGTTTTTCTTGTTCTTCTTCTTTGCCTTCTTGGCCGCGCCGGTAGCAAAGACGGCTTTGGGTCCGTTTCTCGGAGTCAAGCTCTGATCGGTACTTTCGGATATTTGGACTTCGGGATTGTCTCCGACGTCCATGCCATCCTGCGTTTCGAGAGAGTATTCCCCGGATCCTTCATCCATGGCTTCTCCATCCTCTACAGCTTTGGAGCTGTACTCCTCTTCATATTTCGCGGAGAAATTTTGGAAATCTGCCGACGTCATGGATTCATCCGAAGATGCGGGAACGTCGGCGTTTGTTCCAATTGCCTCCAACACCAAGTCGGTGTTTTCTCCAGCATCGGCAGAGCCGGATCCGAATCCAACATATCCGACGAAGTGCGATGCGTGCTTCCTGAGGTACCTGCGGCTTTCGCGATCAGCCATATCGAAACTTTTAACGGTTTCGAGGATTGCATCTACACTAGCGCCTTGCAGTATCATACATCTTAGTGTGTACCTGAGGAAAGGCCTGTCTGCCGACATCGTCATAGTCGGAATCAGTGTCGTTGATGTGCTCCTCCTGGATTTCGACTTCCACGGGTGGGTCGATCTGGGATCCGGCTTCTCCAGGGAGATCCACTCCAGATTCGACTTGGACCGTGAGGTCTTCTTCAGGCTCGGATTTCTCCACTATCTCCACAACTGGTGGGGGCTGGGTGGGATTAGGGTTTTCTGAGATCCGGAACTCTGCCGCCTCCACGGACAAAGGGGACCTAGCAGATTCTCCTGCCTCTATCATCACCGCTGGGGTGGGTTGGGCAGGTTCAGCAAAATCGATGTAAACATCGATCTCGCCAAAAGACATGATAGTGTAGGCAGTCACGGCCTCCCTAGCCGGAATCCAAGTCTCGTCGAGAACGATGAGAGGGACGTCGCTGGCGTAGAGGATGCGACCGACGGCGATGGTCTCGCCAATTCCGATTCTTGCAGATTTCGCTTGGAACGCAGATCCGAAGCTCACTTGCCCCACGGTGGGCGCCAACTGTTGTCGGATTGAGGACAAGTACGCCATGAGGGGGTCCTCGAGGCGTGCGGGAGAGAGGGGTGTGAGATGTACGGTGTTCCGGGACGGTGAGCACACAAGTTTACCCAGGTTCGAATCCGCCGGCTTTGGACGGACCCTACTCCTGCTAGCAATCCAGTAATATGGCAAAGCCAGAATATGGGTTACAAGGGTTTCGCTTGTGCGATGTGAGATTGTAGACTATTGAGGTTATCTGGTGTTATGCCCTAAAGGCTCTCCCTAGGACGGCTTATATAGATACCCGGCCTAGGGTTTACATTAGAGATTAATCCGGCTACGACTAAGAGTTGGTTACAGAGTACATCTTGAACTACAAGTAACATAATGGGCCTAAGTTGGTAGTCTTCTGGGCCTTCCCGTAGCCGGATTGGACTCCGTATTCTCTCTCTAACTGGGCCGCCCGTGAAGTAAAGCTCTAACCCGAAGTGGGCCACCCTGGTCAGTGAGGAACTGTGAGGATATCCGGAAAGTATATCCCCAACAGAGAGGATACCCAGATTTCCTATTTTCTCTGTATATCACATCAATCACCTAGGATATTCATGTCCGAAAGCAACAAAATTTGCTCTCCCAGCATGTGCGCTAATATTCATGTATGAAAAAACTATACACCTTATATTAAGGAATGGAGGGAGTATAATTTAGTATAAATAATTATATTTATTTTGTATCATTGAAGTAAGTCTGGGTTTCCTTCAATCTAGACAACCACGTCAATACACAACTTAGGAATGGTGTCGTGGAAGTTGTTGTTGCTAACATCAATAACGTCGAGTGATGGCAGCTGCACCATGGACGCTGGAATCTCTCTGGCGATGTTGTTTCTCGAGAGGACTAGGCCTTCAAGTGATCATAACGAGCTGAATGTCCAGTCCATGGTGCCACTGAGGCAGAGGCATAATATGTTGACCTCGGTGACTTTGCGACGATCGGCACAATGCACACTTATCCACCTGGCACATGCATCATTCCGCATCCAGCTTGCGGCCATGTTCTATGGGTATCCAAGTGCCTCAGCTATCAGCATGGGGGATTGGACCTTTGGATTGCATGTTCTGTGGTAGTGGCGGAGGATGGTACACAAATTTGGTATGTCAATCTCGTACACATAAATCAATGTTTAACTAGAAACATGGAGGAGGAGGAGGGGGCAAATGCCTCCCTCCCTATATTTGTATTGTATAAAATATCAGTTTTGTCCATTGTTCAAGGATTCCACTCAACATATGATCACATAACATAAGGTAAAAAAATGGTTATTTAAATCGTGTACTATTGATAAATATTTTTTATTCTATTTTAACTAGAGAAATTTTACTTCATAGGGCAAGATAAAACAATAGCTACTTATTCACACCATGTTATAGTTGTAAGCATGTTATCTTGATTGTCTAGTTTCCTTTCAAAACAAATACAGGACAAGGTAATTTTTGTTTTCTCTCCTATCATACTCTTATGGTTTGTATATATTGCATTCATTTGAATGTTCCATCAAGTATTACCATCGGTTCTAAAATCATGGTATCTAAAATACATATAAATTTTCTTCGCGAGAAACAAAGGAACGACCTACGAACAACTTGGAGTAGTTGGTTTACATATAATAGCTTGGACATTTATTTCCACTAGAATAATTTTGGATTTTAACGAAAACATCCTTCTCATGCTAGTTCAAATTCAAATCAGTACAGAAATCTCCATGTCCTAATAAATTTTCGATAAATATTAACTTGTAATAATGCACAGGAATAAGCCCCACCGCCGTTGTTTTATTGAGTCTTACACTGCCGGTTTTATGAGGCTTTTATTGGATAAATAATGTCAATATTGTTGTTTGATAGAATGGTATGCATCCCCCTTTTTGTAATCTTTGAACCTATCGAATACCGAGTCTTAGAAATATATTGGTTTGAATTTTGTTAATCAAATGTCATATTGGTGGTGTACTTGGGGCTGGAATATGAGGTATCTGATTAAATGAATCGAGGTGCCACAGACATGGGCTAATCCTTCCCAACCGACTAACATACTTGTGATAGAATTATAGAACTTGAGTTTGAAATCAATAGACAAGCACATTCAGGATTGTTTAGTACTTTCTACCCCTGTAAGTTGTAGCATGTGACCTCGGGACTCTAGCGGTCACATGAGTGTCATCAATTACCACAATACACTAGTAGAAAACACACCTCTAGTCCCGATTCGTAAGGACCTTTAGTCCCGGATTGGCATCCGGGACTGTGGAATCGGGACTAGAGGTTAGACCTTTAGTCCTGGTTCTATTACGAATCAGGACTAGAGGTCCACCACCTGGCCTCACGTCGTGCGCTGGGCTGGAGGGCATTTAGTCCCGATTCGTAACACGAACCGGGACTAAAGGTTCCCTGTCGTGGCAGCATTTTGGGCCATTTGGCTGCTGCGACAGGAGATGGGGTTTTAGGGTTTTGTGTTTTTCTATTCATTTTGTGTTTTATGTTCAATTATTTTTCATTCTGTGTTTTCATTTCAAACAAGTTTTCATATATATACATCTATATACAAGCATACATACATACAAGCATTAATATGCTAATACATAGCACTTGTGCACGTTGATGCATATATAATATAATTTCTCATACGAGCATACATACATCTGTATATATACAATTTGGTATATGAGAACCGGGTCCAGAACCCGTCTATTTGATTACATTGAGATCCATTACATGGATGCTTTAGGGTCTATCTATACTGTATTCTCCACATGGGTCTATGACCTCGTCAACCAAAAATCCTGCCAATTCCTCTTGAATTGCTAGTAGGCGGTCCTGTGGTAGGAGCTTTTCCCGCATCGCTTCCAACTAAAAAGAAGGAAATCAATATGAATATATCAATCATCATAAAAAATATGAATGGAACCCAATACAAATTATGATAATAAAAATAAATTGTGAATAAATTGTTTACGTACTTGAACAAATTTCCCTTTCTGCTCACTAGTGCAAGTGCAAATAAACTCGCAAACATAGTATCCACATATATTAGTCTCATTTGGCTGTCTCACGCACTTTACAAGAATAGAATTCAAAAATAATAATCAAGCATGCATGATAATTGTATTGAAACTAGAATTAAAGAGATGCACGGACCTAGCTCGTACTACTTATCAAGATCGGTTTATAAATCAACTCTTCACGTCATTGACCACTGATTGCAATCTTGAACCGTGTCCAAACCCTGTCCGACAAAGAAAATGAATGAATGCATTAATAATTACTTGATATCTCAGAAATTGAACAAAAGAGATCGATATAGCGCGATAATGATTGAAATTACTTATTGAGCATTTTGATCATGTTGCGGTACTCTTCCATGTCCACATTGATTAGTCCATTATATTAACTCTTCCCAAGTCAACGGAAATGCTTAGAAGAATCCAGTGGAAGCTGCGCAAGGTTTATATATGTCAGTAACCCATCATTTACACTTAACATCGAGTAAGCAAAAGTTAATGTGTACAAGACAGAAACACTCTACTTCATGAGAAACCGAAGCAAGTTATGCTCCATGTCCACAGGCTTCGTCTCTAGCATAGCTCCATAGTTCACTAGTTCATAGTTCACTAGTGGTGATTCTCCTTAAGATAGATGACATGTTGGGTGAACAAATTACAATGGGGCAATTGACAAACATCGAGAAAGCATACATGCATATACTAATCGTCTTGACTCCTATGAGATTTGATTGGGCATTACAACATTATACATAGACCGTAATTCAACTCCATCTATGACTAATAATCCACCTTCAGGTTATCATCCGAACCCCCTCCAGTATTAAGTTGCAAGCAACAGATATTGCATTAAGCAAAGTGTGTACAGTAAACAATACGATTGCCCTATGGCCAAAGGATTGATGTTTTCTCCCTAGTGGCAACAACACATCTAGTACCTTAGAGATTTTTATCACTTCTCCATATTACTAGAGTCATGAACCCACTATCGAGCATAAATACCCCCTCTTGGAGTTGCTAGCATCTACTTGGCCAAGATAGCTACTAACAACGGAAAGCATGCAAGATCACAAATAATAAAGTCATGATAGAATCAATAATCAATCTGAAATAGCATCTCAATATCCATCAGATCCTCGCAAATACAACATGTAAGATTACAAATAGATGATCTTGATCATGAACAGAGCTCACAAGATCTAAACATGGTAGCACAAAGGAGGAGAACCAACCATCTAGCTACTACATGGACCCGTAGTCTAGGGATGAACTACTCACGCATCACACCAGAGGCAGGCATGGTGATGAAGAAGGCCTCTAGGATGATCTCTACCCTCCGGCAGGGTGCTGGGAAGAGTTTCAGATCCCTCCTGATCTAGGGATGTAGATGGCGGCGGCTATAAACTCTTTCATGGAATTTTGATCGGGTACTTAGGGTTTTCGTCCCGAGAGGCTTTTATAGGCAGAAGGGCTAGGTCGGTGGAGCACCAGGGGCCCACACCTGGTGGTGGCGCGTCTAGGGCTGGTCGCGCCACCCTAGGGTGTGGTCGCCCTGGTTCCCCGCTTCATCTCCCCTTCGGACTCCGTGTTGCTTCGGATAAAATATTGACTTTGGCTTTTGTCCAGTCTAATTCCGAGAATATTTCTTTACTAGCTTTTCTGAAACCAAAAATAGCAGAAAACAAGCAATTGGCACTGTGGCATCTTGTTAATAGGTTAGTTCCAGAAAATGTGTAAAAATACTCCAAAGTGTGGACAAAACATAAGAAAGTAGATACAAAACAAGCATGGAACATCAAAATTATAGATACATTTGCAACGTATCAACATCCCCAAGCTTAACTCTCGCTCGTCCTCGAGTAGGTAAGTGATAAAAAAGAAGAATTTTTGAGGTGACATGCACCATTTTATCAAAGTATTTATAACATTGATAGCTGGGATCATAGTACTTTAACATAGCATGAAAGATATAGTTTTAACAATAAGACATAGCAACTATGTTGTAACATGAAAAGGTACAAACAAAAGATTCATGAATAACAATGCTTTAAAAGATGTTTGTTTGTTTCACATATAGAAAACATAATGAGAATGGTATTCAGCTTGTCCCTCATAGTGTAGCAAATCATAAATGCATAGGACACCTTCAAAGTTCATAAGGGTGACTAGATACAAATAGTTTAAGAACAAGCAATATCAAAGTTATGAATCAATCAACAAGTTTTGGGACAATGTACATTAAACTAAGAATAACCACTATGCTCTCTCAATAGGTGCATAAAGATAGAAGATGGAGACTCAACATAAAAGTAAAAGAAAGGCCCTTCATAGAAGGAAGCAGGGATTCAAGTCTCATAAATAGCTTCCAAAAATTATGGTACTTATTAGATTTCAGCTTTCATTGCCCCTATCATAAGCATCTTTAGGTGATTAAGGTTAAAGTGAACAAATATGAGGATATGCTTGCCAAGTTATAAGCTGAAAATCGCATGCCCCTTACTTACGTGTACCGTTCCTCATGCTACTCAAGTTTAGTCACAGGTAAGTTCTTGTCATTGTAAGTACATGTGTATCATAGAGAACCGCCAACGGGGTACCCCTTGCCCGATGATACAGAAGAATCCCCATATCAAAATGACAAGGCAAGCAAACAATGAGCATGTCAGCATCCTTTTATTTCCTATTTGCATAGGCCTCTTTTTCTCTCTCTTTTTTTCTTTTTTTTTCTTTCCTATTTGCATAGGCTTCTTTATTTTATAAAGGATGCTTCATAGATTGCTCACTATGGTTATGCTGCAGGTTTTCACCATGATTAGGCATGACTTAGACCAGCCGCACATGCGTTTCTCTAACACAAATACGAACTCCATGAGCCTTGCAAGCTCCCCTTTCATTTCACACCGTCGGGATCCATAAGCAAAAGAACATGATATCAACTAAATAAAGTGCAATGTTAAAAGCGTTCCCCATAATAACATGGTTCTGCTAATTCACAACTTACAAAACGCAAGCATATACGCAACATAGATGGGCACAATGGTTCAAGTTTATTAAGTGCAAGAAAAGTAAGTGTGCCATCAAGTTCGGGAGAGCTTTAATCACTAATTTCACATAACAAGTTTAATTCGGAAGGTAGATAAAAACATGAATATACTTGGAATAGCAAATGTTAATAGGTAGGTATGGTTGACTCTTTGGAATAACTTGGTTTTATTTGGAGTTGGATGCATGAGTAGAACTCATACTTGGTATGGAGGCTAGCAAAAGACTGGGAGCGACCAACTAAGAGAGCAATAATGGTCATAATCATGCAAAGCAATAAAACATTATTAATTAAAGCATAAAGTGATATTACAAGTCGAAAGCTAAATGATCATAGAGGCTATGGTGACTTGGTATAGTCTTAATATGGTGTGAGCATGCGCCAAGTCAACCCAAATGAAGCACTAAAGGAGAATACCACAATATTATGCTTTTATATGCTAAAACAATTCTTTCAAGACACATTAAGAAATCTCAATTATTTGTAACAAGTCATGCTACAGAAATAATCACTAAGCATAAAGTCAAAACAATATCAAGCAGGACATGACAAAGTCTAAGCCACAGTCAAAAACAAGCTCCTTTTATCCACTTATAAGCATGAACTTTCTACTCTTTTCCAATCCAAACCAACTTATTTGAAAACTAATGTATGCATACGGGGGTCCAACCAATTTATTCAAGCAAACCAAGCAATTTAAAACTAAAAACAAAAACAAAGACGCTCCAAGAACAACACAACTGTGCATGAAACAATAAAAATGAAGTGTTTGGAAGGGAACCTAAGATTTTTATTGATGAAGAAGGGGATGTCTTGGGCATCCCTAAGCTTTGACGCTTGTACTTCTTGGATATTTCTTGGGGTGACACGGGTGGCATCCCCAAGCTTGAGATTTTGTCCATACTTCATCTTATCACATTATTCTTCCCTACACTCAAAAAATTTCCTTCATACAAAACTTCACACAATCTTTATTAGTAACATTAGTGTACTCAAGATAATAAGTATTTAGGTTCAGTTTCAACACAAGTAAAACTTCCATTAAAATACAAGCTACTATAGCAATTCCTTTAACAAGTTCAAGTGATCAAAGAGAACTCAAAGAGAAAGAGATTAAGACGCAAATGCAAATAATGGCAGGAATCTGTCAAAACGGACCAGTAGGTAAAAACCGATTTCTTCAAAGACCTTTTGTTGCTCAAATCAAAAAGTGTTGAACTAACGAAAGTTAGATAACAACCTGGGGCAGAAAAAAAAATTACAGCTCAATCCGACATACAGAGTATATTCACGAATTTTTACAGCGAAGCATAAAAATCTGTTTCGGGACAGCAACTTTTCCAAGTCTTACTTCTCTCTCATTAGAGGTTTCTCTTGGCACAAAAACCACACAAAAATAATAAGAAGAGGTTATTACTGAAGCAATAACTTCCAAGGCTCAACAAAATATTCCTAACGAAATTTGGGTTATCTCCCAATAATTGTTTTTCTTAACGCCTTTGAGCTAGGCATAAGAAGCAAGAATCAAGTATTCTCAAATGAAGAAGCATTAAAACCAAATTTCTTGCCCTACCTTTCTTACCTTTATTCTTATCCTTGGGGAACGTATGATTGTTTAGTGGAGAAGAAAAATGCATGATGCCCTTTTCCATATCTATTATTGCTCCAAAGAGTTTTAGTAGGGATATTCCAAGTGTAATTTGTCCTTTTCTTACACATTCAATAACAAGATAATCAGTATACACCATTTTCCCTAGAATTTTTGTAAACACTCCTTCAGCTATTCCAATGGGTAATATTGTGGCATTATTAGTAAGAGATATTTCTTCTCCCCCTTCAGAAAGTCCCCAAAGATTCAAATATTTATAGATATCTTTAGGCATAAGACATAATTCAGACATGATATCACAGCGAGCATGAAAAGTTTCATTATTTATAACAAATTTTACTGTAGGAAGCCATTTTGAAGATTCGGAATTTATTGGAACATATTCATGATGCTCTATAAGCATGTTATAGCATTCTTTTAAACTAGCAGTGTTGGTCTCAAGAGTGTTCAATCTAGCAAATATGTTTGTAAAGGAAGAATTAGATTTGCTAGGCAAGTTATATGTTAAGACCAACTTCTTTATGGCATTAAAAGCTTCACCCTCATTGCATTGGAGGAAATCTCCTCCTACTACAGCATCCAAAGCATATCTATAGAAAAGAGCAGTTCCAAAGTAAAAACTGCTAAGAAACAAGCTTTGAGTCATTTTAGGTTCAGTTTTTTCATGTAAATCAGAGATTCTAGACCAAGCTTCTTTTAAACACTCTTCAATTCCTTGTTTGAAAGTAAAAATCATTTCCTCGGGCGACATAGTGATTAGAGTTGTGCTAGACATAATAGCAAGAGATAGGAACTAAATTTTTGTGTGTTTTTAATAAAGGAAGCAAACTAGAACAACTATTTTTTTTTGTGTTTTTGAAAAAGGAAACAAGCAAACAAAGTATAAATAAACTAAGAAAAACAAAAAACAAAGTAAAGAGATTGGTTATGAAGGACTCCCCTTGTGAAGCTGTCCTTGACTCCCCGGCAATGGCGCCAGAAAATAGGCTTGATGGCTCAAAATGTGATGAGCTCTTTGGGAACCCCAAGAGGAAGGTATGATGAGCACAGCAGCAAATTTCCCTCAGTGATGAAACCAAGGTTATCGAACCAGTAGGAGCAAGGAAACAACCCCAAGGTGTTGTCTTCCAACTTGGAATCATGCACAACACAACCACAGAACTTTGCGCCAACTTATAGTGAGGTTGTCAATCTCACCGGTTTTGCTGAAACAAAGGATTAAACGTATTGTGTGGAAGATTGTAATTGCTTGCAGAAAGTAAACAATAAATAGTAAATAGTAGATTGTAGGTTGATGGTAAAAGAATAGACCGGGGTCCATAGTTCACTAGTGGTGATTCTCCTTAAGATAGATGACATGTTAGGTGAACATATTATAGTGGGGCAATTGACAAACATCAAGAGATCATTCATGCATATACTAATCATCTTGACTCCTATGAGATTTGATTGGGAATTACAATATTATACATAGACCGTAATTCAACAACATCTATGACTAATAATCCAACTTCAGGTTATCATCCGAACCCCCTATAGTGTTAAGTTGCAAACAACAGATAATTGCATTAAGCAAAGTGTGTAAAGTAAACAATACGATTGCTCTATGGACAAAGGATTGTTGTTTTCTCCCTAGTAGCAACAGCACATCTAGTACCTTAGAGATTTCTGTCATTTCCCCAGATTACTAGAGGCATGAACCACTATCGAGCATAAATACTCCCTCTTGGAGTTTCTAGCATCTACTTGGCCAAGATAGCTACTAGCAACGGAAAGCATGCAAGATCACAAATAACAAAGACATGATAGAATCAATAATCAATCTGAAATAGCATCTCAATATCCATCTGATCCCCGCAAACACAACATGTAAGATTACAAATAGATGATCTTGATCATGAACGGAGCTCACAAGATCTAAACATGGTAGCGCAAAGGAGGAGAACCAACCATCTAGCTACTACATGGACCCGTAGTCCAGGGATGAACTACTCACACATCATACCGGAGGCAGACATGGTAATGAAGAAGGCCTCCAGGGTGATCTCTCCCCTCCGACAGGGTGCCGGGAAGAGCTTTAGATCCCTCCCGGTCTAGGGATGGAGATGGCGGCGGCTACAGACTCTTTCGTGGAATTTTGATCGGGTACTTAGGGTTGTCGTCCCGGGAGGCTTTTATAGGCAAAAGGGCTAGGTTGGTGGAGCACCAGGGGGCTCACACCTGGTGGTGGCGTGGCTAGGGCTCGTCGCGCCACCCTAGGGTGTGGCCGCCCTGGTTCCCCACTTCGTCTACCCTCTGGACACCGTGTTGCTTCGGGTAAAATATTGACTTTGGCTTTTGTCCGGTCCAATTCCGAGAATATTTCCTTACTAGCTTTTCTGAAACCAAAAACAGCTGAAAACAGGCAACTGGTACTATGACATCTTGTTAATAGGTTAGTTCCAGAAAATGTGTAAAAATACTCTAAAGTGTGGACAAAACAAAAGAAAGTAGATATAAAAAAAGTATGGAATATCAAAAATTATAGATACGCTTGCAACGTATCATGGACCTCATCTTTATTGTAGTAATGTTGCTCTCTAACTTTCGCTATGATTCATCGTCGACCTATTTTTGCGGCTTTAATATACCATGCATGCAATTGTCGCATTTTTGTTGGAAGATCCCGGAGCGTCTTAGAACTAACCAAAGGCTTCCCATGGACATATTATCGTGCTATAGGAGTCGTGGGGGGACCAACACTGCCAAGTATGTCTTCAAGAAACACATTACATTTCTCGTCCAATGCCATAGTTGTTTCCATATCCATAGGTTCTCCCCCATGTAGTTGAGGTTTGGGTAACACCTGGAGTGGGGGGGGGGGGTCGATTGTTTTTCTTGTTCTCCGAGCTGGGGAACATCTCTTTTAATGCTTCCTCTACCACTTGTTCTCTTCTGTTTTACTGTCTTCACAAGACAACATGTGTAGTCATCTGGCGCATTTATCTGAGCTTGGGATGGATGCTTCAGAAATTTCCTAAAGTGCTCCTTGACTGACGGATCTACTGGGACCTCTAGCTCGGGTTGTTTCTTTTTTTAAAAGGCTTGCACTTCGTCATTTACGACTTTCTTGGTCTCCTCATCAGTCAGGTCGTAAGCCCTCTTGGGAGGAGACGGCGGTACTCTTGGGAGGGGCGACAACTTTTGCTTTTGGTTATGCCTCGACGAGCGGTGGTTATCTTCCGCTTTTGGCCCTTAGTGGATGGAGGCGGCTGAGGCGCCGTAGATCGAGATGGACTAGTGCTGCGGTCCTTCTCGAGGAGGGGTGGACTTGGAGGTGGTGGACTTCTACTAGGAGGAGACGGTGGACTCGGAGGAGACGGTGGCCTTGGAGTTGATGGATTGCTTCTCGGTGGAGACGGTGGTCATGGCGTCGATCCTGGAAACTTGATGTATTTCTTTTTTCAAAGAATGAAGCCACTCGTGACTTCTCCCAATGTCGTCTCCCCTTCACCTCTAGGGATGTCAAGCTGCATTGACTGAAATATCGGTAGGACTTCATCCACACCAACCCGAGCATAGCCAGCTAGAATCGAATTGCAATGATAGGTTGTCCCTGGTGCAGAAGGTAAAGCAAAGCCGGCTAGTGTGGCTTTATTGCCGATTACCTTATTCAAGGGATTCAAGAGTACAGGAATAGCAAAGCATTTCATGTCCAAGTTCCAGGATGTGTCCATATATTGCCTGTAAGCTTTTTATTATTCAATGTTTTCAAATCTACGATTATTAGACTGCACGCTGTTTATATTGTTCATATTCTAGCAATCAGTTCCTTTTCAACTGGTATATATCGATGCTCTTATCAAATTCAAAGCTCTTAAATTACCTGAATCTTTAACATTACCGGAAGGAGAGCCCAGGATCCATTTCATAGGCACTGAACATATTTCCTACCTTGCATATGTGGATGTCAGATCCCGTACGAAAGATCAAGTACTTCAGGCAAGTGTTCATATATCTGTCATAGTTTTGTCATAGAAAAATCTAACATAGGAAGTAAAAACATTCTCTTAATTGTTTTTACATCGATGTGCTATATTCTCTATCTTACGCATTTTTCAAAATACATTTAAAAAATAACAAGTGCATGTTTCCTATGTATCTAACATTTTCTCTAATTTATCACTCATTTTCGTCTTGTAGATTTGTAGCATAGTAATATATTTTGCACATGTATTCTAGTGAAGCAGTAGGCTGCTAGAATTTGTGATAATAATTTAATTATTGTTTTCGGCGTCACTTCATATGAGCATTGTTAAAAAGAAAAATTGCGTTTGGACCTCATGTTTGTTCATGCATGACGCATCAGCTCCCTGTCACTCTAGTGCGTAGACAAATACCAGTTCATTGCTCGATTGCTCTTGGGTATACGCCGATCTAAGCGGCTAGGTAGCATTAATAATCCCGGTCACGTCCACGTGCTGATGATGTCTTACTCCCCTGCGAGTTAGCTATACA
This sequence comes from Avena eriantha, assembly GCA_910589775.1. NCBI lineage: Eukaryota > Viridiplantae > Streptophyta > Magnoliopsida > Poales > Poaceae > Avena > Avena eriantha. Next base: position 174,738,074 of record OU342743.1, on the reverse strand, counting down.
TCTGCTAATTTTCGTCTTACACGTTTTAAAATACATATATAAGATAATGCTTCAAGTTTGTTTGTTCTTTTCCATACTACCGATACATAACCATTTTTAATATCCTTTCCTCTAAGAACTGTTACTTAATATTGGTTGAATTATGATATTTTAAAATTTGTGGATATTATATAGCCAAAAAGGATATTTTTATAATTTTTTAGTCATGCATTATATACTACCACTAGTGGAAACGAGGCCTTTACTTGAGCCTGGAAATGGGCTTTAACACCGGTTCTTCTACGAACCGGTGTTAAAGGGGGGCCTGTACCAGCGTGGCCCGTGCAGCAAAAAGGAGCCCCCCCTTTAACACCGGTTCGTGGCACGAACCGGTGTTAAAGGCCCCTGCACCAGTGGCCCGCGCAGCCCCCCCCTTTAACACCGGTTCGTGGCTTGAACCGGTGTTAAAGGGGGGGGGGTATATAAGACACAGCAATCCACATCCCACTCTTCCATTTTTTCACTATCTCATTTTGGAGCCTAGCAAGAGGGTGTGAAGTGTGCTAGTTTGTGTTTTTTTCGTATGCACAAGAGGTGTTCGGTGAAATGCCCGAGAGCTCAAAATAAGTTTTCTCGTTGCTCTTTCCTTCTCGGTCGAGGTCGGCAACTATCCTTTCATGTGTCATTGATGTAGTATATATATAAATGGTCATCTCCCTATTATTTTTTGATATATACTATATATTAATGCAGATGAACCGGCAATGGATGTACGGTGACCGCCGCACTTCCGAGTACATTACGGGCCTCCAAAATTTCATCGTTGTGGCTAATACAAACCGTGGTCACAATGGTTTTATGTGTTGTCCGTGTGTTCACTGTCAGAACAAGAAAGACTACTCAAATACCAGAACCATTCACGCCCACCTGCTTTGATCCGGTTTCATGCCCAGTTATAATTGTTGGACCAAGCACGGAGAAAAAGGGGTTGTGATGGAAGACAACGAAGAAGAAGAGGATGATGACAACTATCATAATATGTATCCTGAATATCATGATACTGCAACGGGGGTAGATAATGAAGATCAAGAGGCAGCAGATGGGCCCGCTGATGACGATCTTGGTCGGGCCATTACTGATGCAAAGGAAGAATGTGAAACTGAAAAGGAGAAGGAGAAGCTGGAGCAGATGTTAAAGGATCACAAAACATTGTTGTACCCAACTTGCGAAGATGGCCACAAAAAGCTAGGTACCACACTGGATTTGCTGCAATGGAAGGCAGAGAACGGTGTGACTGACAGCGCATTTTCAAAGTTGTTGGTAAAAATGAAGAATATTCTTCCAAGAAATAATGAGTTGCCCGACAGTACATACCAAGCAAAGAAGGTTGTCTGCCCTCTAGGATTAGACGTGCAGAAGATACATGCCTGCATTAATGACTGCATCCTCTACCGCGGTGAGAAGTATGAGAATTTGGATGCATGCCCGGTATGCACTGCACTGCGGTATAAGATCAGACGAGACGATCCTGGCGATGTTGAGGGTGAGGCCCCTAGGAAGAAGGTTCCTGCCAAGGTTATGTGGTATGCTCCTATAATACCACGGTTAAAACGTCTCTTCAGAAATAAAGAGCATGCCAAGTTGTTGCGATGGCACATGGAAGACCGTAAGAAAGACGCGATGTTGAGACACCCCACTGATGGGTCACAGTGGAGAAAAGTCGAGCGAGAGTACCCGGACTTCGCACGTGACGCAAGGAACTTAAGATTTGGTCTAAGTACAGATGGCATGAATCCTTTTGGTGAGTAGAGCTGCAGTCACAGCACCTGGCCTGTGACTCTATGTATCTATAACCTTCCTCCTTGGTTGTGTATGAAGAGGAAGTTCATTATGATGCCAGTGCTCATCCAAGGCCCGAGGATCCCCGGCAACGACATTGATGTGTACCTAAGGCCATTAGTTGAAGAACTTTTACAGCTGTGGGCCAAACCAGGTGTACGTATGTGGGATGAGCACAAAGGGGAGCCATTTGACCTACGAGCATTGCTTTTCGTAACCATCAATGATTGGCCTGCTCTCAGTAACATTTCAGGGCAGACAAACAAGGGATACAATGCATGCACACACTGTTTAGATGAGACTGAAAGTGTATATTTGGATAAATGTAAGAAGGTTGTGTACCTAGGGTATCGTCGATTTCTTCCGAACCTGCATCTAGTAAGAAAGAAAGGCAAGCATTTCAAACGTCTGGCAAAACCCCGGAGGAAGCCTGTCCTCCGTACCGGTGAGGAGGTATTTGGTATGGTCAAGGACCTAGAAGTAATCTTTGGAAAAGGTCCTGCAGTCTATCTGTTCTGAATGATGATGCCGGACACGCGCCCATGTGGAAGAAGCAATCTATATTTTGGGACCTACCCTATTGGAAAGTCTTAGAGGTCCGCTCTTCAATCGACGTGATGCACGTGACGAAGAATGTTTGCGTGAACCTGCTAGGCTTCCTAGGAGTGTATGGGAAGACAAAAGATACACCGGAAGCACGGCAGGACCAGCAATGTCTGAAAGACCCTGAAGAGCCTATGCATCCTGAGAACGAGAAGGGTAAATGATGCCACTTAACTCCTACCAGCTACGCTCTTACCAAAGCAGAGAAGGAAATCTTTTTTGAATGTCTGAGCAGTATCAAGGTCCCGTCTGGCTTCTCGTCGAATATAAAGGGAATAATAAATATGGCAGAGAAAAAATTCCAAAACCTGAAGTCTCATGACTGCCACGTGATTATGACACAATTGCTTCCGATTGCATTGAGGGAGCTTCTACCTGAAAATGTTCGAGTACCCATTGTGAAGCTATGTGCATTCCTCAATGCAATATCTCAGAAGGTAATCGATCCAGAAAGCCTACCAGGGTTACAGACATATGTGGCCCAATGTCTTGTCAGCTTTGAGTTGGTGTTCCCACCATCCTTCTTCAATATTATGACGCATCTCCTGGTTCACCTAGTAGAAGAGATTGCCATTCTCGGTCCTATATTTCTACACAATATGTTCCCCTTTGAGAGGTACATGGGAGTCTTAAAAAAATATGTTCATAACCGTGCTAGGACAGAAGGAAGCATCTCCAAGGGCTATGTAACAGAGGAGGTCATTGAGTTCTATGTTGATTTTATTCCTGACCTTAAGGCGATTGGTGTTCCAGAATCACGACATGAGGGGAGACTGCGTGGAAAAGGCACCCTAGGATGTAAAGCAATGATATGTAGGGACGGGCATTCTCTCAATCAAGCACACTACACGGTTTTACAAAGATCTATCTTGGTTGCCACGTATATCAATGAACACAAGAATTTAATACGCCTCAAACACCCGGGGCAGTCTGATGAATGGATTATAAGTGAACACATGGCGAGTTTTGGCGGCTGGCTGCAAAGACTTCTCACGAATAACACCACTGTTGGGGATCAGCTGTACTTGTTGGCCAGGACACCATCTTCGAGTGTATGTACTTTCCAAGGGTACGAGATAAATGGGAATACATTTTACACGATAGGCCAAGATAAAAAGAGCACCAACCAAAATAGTGGTGTCCGCTTCGATGCAGCAGAAGACAATGGGCAAAAGTCCACGTATTATGGGTTCATAGAGGAGATATGGGAACTTGACTATGGACATAATTTTAAGGTCCCCTTGTTTCGATGCAAATGGGTCAAGCTAACAGGAGGGGGGGTTGAGGTAGACAAGAAGTACGGAATGACAACGGTGGATCTCAACAATCTTATGAAGGTAGACAAGAACTTAGACAAACCATTCGTCTTAGCCAATGATGTGGCTCAGGTTTTCTATGTGAAGGACATGTCTACCAAACCGAAAAAAAGAAAAAATAAGCAAACAGATACATCACACGATGAGCCAAAGCATCACATAGTTCTTTCAGGGAAAAGAAACATCGTGGGAGTGGAGGACAAGACAGACATGTCAGAAGATTATAATAAGCTTGATGAAATTCCGCCCTTCAGAGTGAAGACTGACCCAACCATCTTGTTAAACGGTGTTGATACTCCATGGTTACGGCCGACGCGATCATAAGATTGACTATATGTATTAATTGAGCCATTTTCGGCACACATATGTATCTCAACATGGAAATCAATGTCATATTTCTTCTGTTAACAGTATATGTATTAAATGAGCCATTTTTCTTCCTTCTATTTCTTCCCTCCATTTTTCTTCCCGCCATTTTTTCCTGCCATTTTTCTTCCCGCCATTTTTTCCCGCCATTTTTCCCGTCATTTTTCTTCCCGCCAGTTCTTCCCTCCAGTTCTTCCCGCCAGTTCTTCACTATATATATATGTAGGGTTGGCCTCCATTGTCATTGCACATCTCTAGACTCATATCTGCAACCTCATCACTCTTTCCCATGGCTTCCACCGTAGCACTAACCCCTAGGGAGGAGGAGGCGCTTTGCGCCTCGAACTACCCCTGCCCGCCGGGCTACTGTGTCCCCGTCGGCTGGATGCTGAGCGCCGGAGGTGTGCCGGTTCCTCCTGTCCCTCTAGGTGTGGCGCGCCGGATGGCCATCACGAACCACTACTACTTCGAGCTCACGCCGGAGCAGCGGAGGAATCCCAGATGGCATCCCGACTATTTCCCTACTTGGGAAGCCTTCTTCGTGGATCGGCGTGAGAGGGCGCTTGCCAGGCACGAGGAGGACGACCCACCTCCTCCGAACTTCAACGAGGCCGGCCGTCGGCTATGGTGGCGCGGTCGGACTCTCCAGAGCGTCATGGCCTATGACACTGCCGCCGACTCTAACCCCCGTCTGCGCTACCCTCAAGTCCAGCCCACGCGTACTCAGCCTTCAAGGTTCAATTACGGCGACCCTGACGACGACAGCGATGACGGCGGCGGCGAGTACGACGACTACAGTGGCGAGTATTACAGGTGTAGGCAGGAGCATGACTGAATCACTCCAACATTCCTAAACAAGTTCGGCCGATTGTTACTTAATCTGGCCATGTATCTTAATTCTCAGTTCTTTTATGTATCTTAATTTTCAGTCGTGCTTTATGTAACTTACTATTAGTTGCATTCTGTATTTTAATTCTAGTTCTATCTCCTTCACAAAATGACCTATCTCATTTGAGATTTCTTGGCTTTCGGGTCAAATGACCAATGTTATGGCTAGAATCAAGGCATAGTTTGAAATGAATAAGATATGAATTTTCTAAATTCATATCCTATTTTTTGAATTATAAATGCCCCCACCCCTTTAATGCATGAAATAAATTCCCCCCTTTAACACCGGTTCCAGCCACGAACCGGTGTTAAAGGGGGGCGCATTTATTTTGTTTCGCGCGCGCACACCTCCACCTTTAACACCGGTTCGTGGCTGGAACCGGTGTTAAAGGGGTGGGTGCGGGTGCGAAACGAATTCCCCCCTTTAACACCGGTTCCAGCCACAAACCGGTGTTAAAGGGGGGGGTTATAACGCGCGCCTTCCCCTTCCTTCTTACCCCCAGCCAGATCGAAAGCGCGCGCGCAGAGAAAAGCAGAGGAGAGCCGGCGTCGTCCAGCCGTCGCCGTCCAGCCCTCGCCGTCGCCGCCCTCGCCGTCGCCATCCCACGGGAGCGCCGTCGCCCCCTCCCCGCGCGTGAGCCGTCGCCGTCGCAGTCGACGCCCCCCGCCGCGCCAGCACCGTCCGCCACCGCGCGCGCCCGCGTCGGCCGCCACCCCCGTCGCCGCCGCTCGGATCCGCCGCACGCCAACACCGAAGCCTCCGCCAACTCGGAGCCTCCGCCGCCAACCCCGCGTCCACGACCGCTGCCGCCGACCCCGTTCGCGAGAGTTGCCGCCACCGGCGGTGAGAGCTCTCTGTTTGTGTTTTGGAGATATTGGATATTGGTGATAAATGTTATTTGTGTGTATATTGGATAAATGTTGCATATATGTATATATATTGTTGTGTATGAATAATTTTATTTGTGTGTAATTGCATATATATATTGTTGCATATATGTTGTATATATTGTTGCATATATGTATATAATTAGTTATTAGTATTTTATAAGTGTGTAGTTTAGTGTGTATTATTAGTAGTTTAGTGTTAGTATTAGTTTAGGGTTTATTTAGTTTAGGGTTATTAGTTTCGGGTTTATTTAATTTAGGGTTATTAGTTTAGGGTTATTTATTTAGTTTAGGGTTATTTATTTAGTGTAGTTTAGTGTATTTAGTTTAGGGTTATTTAGTGTATTTTATAGTTAGTATTAGTTTAGGGTCGTCACTTCGCTGCTCTGCAAGCGCCGCCGCTGGCCGTCGTCGTTAACGTCGCTGCAAATTTTGGAGCCTAGCAAGAGGGTGTGAAGTGTGCTAGTTTGTGTTTTTTTCGTATGCACAAGAGGTGTTCGGTGAAATGCCCGAGAGCTCAAAATAAGTTTTCTCGTTGCTCTTTCCTTCTCGGTCGAGGTCGGCAACTATCCTTTCATGTGTCATTGATGTAGTATATATATAAATGGTCATCTCCCTATTATTTTTTGATATATACTATATATTAATGCAGATGAACCGGCAATGGATGTACGGTGACCGCCGCACTTCCGAGTACATTACGGGCCTCCAAAATTTCATCGTTGTGGCTAATACAAACCATGGTCACAATGGTTTTATGTGTTGTCCGTGTGTTCACTGTCAGAACAAGAAAGACTACTCAAATACCAGAACCATTCACGCCCACCTGCTTTGATCCGGTTTCATGCCCAGTTATAATTGTTGGACCAAGCACGGAGAAAAAGGGGTTGTGATGGAAGACAACGAAGAAGAAGAGGATGATGACAACTATCATAATATGTATCCTGAATATCATGATACTGCAACGGGGGTAGATAATGAAGATCAAGAGGCAGCAGATGGGCCCGCTGATGACGATCTTGGTCGGGCCATTACTGATGCAAAGGAAGAATGTGAAACTGAAAAGGAGAAGGAGAAGCTGGAGCAGATGTTAAAGGATCACAAAACATTGTTGTACCCAACTTGCGAAGATGGCCACAAAAAGCTAGGTACCACACTGGATTTGCTGCAATGGAAGGCAGAGAACGGTGTGACTGACAGCGCATTTTCAAAGTTGTTGGTAAAAATGAAGAATATTCTTCCAAGAAATAATGAGTTGCCCGACAGTACATACCAAGCAAAGAAGGTTGTCTGCCCTCTAGGATTAGACGTGCAGAAGATACATGCCTGCATTAATGACTGCATCCTCTACCGCGGTGAGAAGTATGAGAATTTGGATGCATGCCCGGTATGCACTGCACTGCGGTATAAGATCAGACGAGACGATCCTGGCGATGTTGAGGGTGAGGCCCCTAGGAAGAAGGTTCCTGCCAAGGTTATGTGGTATGCTCCTATAATACCACGGTTAAAACGTCTCTTCAGAAATAAAGAGCATGCCAAGTTGTTGCGATGGCACATGGAAGACCGTAAGAAAGACGCGATGTTGAGACACCCCACTGATGGGTCACAGTGGAGAAAAGTCGAGCGAGAGTACCCGGACTTCGCACGTGACGCAAGGAACTTAAGATTTGGTCTAAGTACAGATGGCATGAATCCTTTTGGTGAGTAGAGCTGCAGTCACAGCACCTGGCCTGTGACTCTATGTATCTATAACCTTCCTCCTTGGTTGTGTATGAAGAGGAAGTTCATTATGATGCCAGTGCTCATCCAAGGCCCGAGGATCCCCGGCAACGACATTGATGTGTACCTAAGGCCATTAGTTGAAGAACTTTTACAGCTGTGGGCCAAACCAGGTGTACGTATGTGGGATGAGCACAAAGGGGAGCCATTTGACCTACGAGCATTGCTTTTCGTAACCATCAATGATTGGCCTGCTCTCAGTAACATTTCAGGGCAGACAAACAAGGGATACAATGCATGCACACACTGTTTAGATGAGACTGAAAGTGTATATTTGGATAAATGTAAGAAGGTTGTGTACCTAGGGTATCGTCGATTTCTTCCGAACCTGCATCTAGTAAGAAAGAAAGGCAAGCATTTCAAACGTCTGGCAAAACCCCGGAGGAAGCCTGTCCTCCGTACCGGTGAGGAGGTATTTGGTATGGTCAAGGACCTAGAAGTAATCTTTGGAAAAGGTCCTGCAGTCTATCTGTTCTGAATGATGATGCCGGACACGCGCCCATGTGGAAGAAGCAATCTATATTTTGGGACCTACCCTATTGGAAAGTCTTAGAGGTCCGCTCTTCAATCGACGTGATGCACGTGACGAAGAATGTTTGCGTGAACCTGCTAGGCTTCCTAGGAGTGTATGGGAAGACAAAAGATACACCGGAAGCACGGCAGGACCAGCAATGTCTGAAAGACCCTGAAGAGCCTATGCATCCTGAGAACGAGAAGGGTAAATGATGCCACTTAACTCCTACCAGCTACGCTCTTACCAAAGCAGAGAAGGAAATCTTTTTTGAATGTCTGAGCAGTATCAAGGTCCCGTCTGGCTTCTCGTCGAATATAAAGGGAATAATAAATATGGCAGAGAAAAAATTCCAAAACCTGAAGTCTCATGACTGCCACGTGATTATGACACAATTGCTTCCGATTGCATTGAGGGAGCTTCTACCTGAAAATGTTCGAGTACCCATTGTGAAGCTATGTGCATTCCTCAATGCAATATCTCAGAAGGTAATCGATCCAGAAAGCCTACCAGGGTTACAGACATATGTGGCCCAATGTCTTGTCAGCTTTGAGTTGGTGTTCCCACCATCCTTCTTCAATATTATGACGCATCTCCTGGTTCACCTAGTAGAAGAGATTGCCATTCTCGGTCCTATATTTCTACACAATATGTTCCCCTTTGAGAGGTACATGGGAGTCTTAAAAAAATATGTTCATAACCGTGCTAGGACAGAAGGAAGCATCTCCAAGGGCTATGTAACAGAGGAGGTCATTGAGTTCTATGTTGATTTTATTCCTGACCTTAAGGCGATTGGTGTTCCAGAATCACGACATGAGGGGAGACTGCGTGGAAAAGGCACCCTAGGATGTAAAGCAATGATATGTAGGGACGGGCATTCTCTCAATCAAGCACACTACACGGTTTTACAAAGATCTATCTTGGTTGCCACGTATATCAATGAACACAAGAATTTAATACGCCTCAAACACCCGGGGCAGTCTGATGAATGGATTATAAGTGAACACATGGCGAGTTTTGGCGGCTGGCTGCAAAGACTTCTCACGAATAACACCACTGTTGGGGATCAGCTGTACTTGTTGGCCAGGACACCATCTTCGAGTGTATGTACTTTCCAAGGGTACGAGATAAATGGGAATACATTTTACACGATAGGCCAAGATAAAAAGAGCACCAACCAAAATAGTGGTGTCCGCTTCGATGCAGCAGAAGACAATGGGCAAAAGTCCACGTATTATGGGTTCATAGAGGAGATATGGGAACTTGACTATGGACATAATTTTAAGGTCCCCTTGTTTCGATGCAAATGGGTCAAGCTAACAGGAGGGGGGGTTGAGGTAGACAAGAAGTACGGAATGACAACGGTGGATCTCAACAATCTTATGAAGGTAGACAAGAACTTAGACAAACCATTCGTCTTAGCCAATGATGTGGCTCAGGTTTTCTATGTGAAGGACATGTCTACCAAACCGAAAAAAAGAAAAAATAAGCAAACAGATACATCACACGATGAGCCAAAGCATCACATAGTTCTTTCAGGGAAAAGAAACATCGTGGGAGTGGAGGACAAGACAGACATGTCAGAAGATTATAATAAGCTTGATGAAATTCCGCCCTTCAGAGTGAAGACTGACCCAACCATCTTGTTAAACGGTGTTGATACTCCATGGTTACGGCCGACGCGATCATAAGATTGACTATATGTATTAATTGAGCCATTTTCGGCACACATATGTATCTCAACATGGAAATCAATGTCATATTTCTTCTGTTAACAGTATATGTATTAAATGAGCCATTTTTCTTCCTTCTATTTCTTCCCTCCATTTTTCTTCCCGCCATTTTTTCCTGCCATTTTTCTTCCCGCCATTTTTTCCCGCCATTTTTCCCGTCATTTTTCTTCCCGCCAGTTCTTCCCTCCAGTTCTTCCCGCCAGTTCTTCACTATATATATATGTAGGGTTGGCCTCCATTGTCATTGCACATCTCTAGACTCATATCTGCAACCTCATCACTCTTTCCCATGGCTTCCACCGTAGCACTAACCCCTAGGGAGGAGGAGGCGCTTTGCGCCTCGAACTACCCCTGCCCGCCGGGCTACTGTGTCCCCGTCGGCTGGATGCTGAGCGCCGGAGGTGTGCCGGTTCCTCCTGTCCCTCTAGGTGTGGCGCGCCGGATGGCCATCACGAACCACTACTACTTCGAGCTCACGCCGGAGCAGCGGAGGAATCCCAGATGGCATCCCGACTATTTCCCTACTTGGGAAGCCTTCTTCGTGGATCGGCGTGAGAGGGCGCTTGCCAGGCACGAGGAGGACGACCCACCTCCTCCGAACTTCAACGAGGCCGGCCGTCGGCTATGGTGGCGCGGTCGGACTCTCCAGAGCGTCATGGCCTATGACACTGCCGCCGACTCTAACCCCCGTCTGCGCTACCCTCAAGTCCAGCCCACGCGTACTCAGCCTTCAAGGTTCAATTACGGCGACCCTGACGACGACAGCGATGACGGCGGCGGCGAGTACGACGACTACAGTGGCGAGTATTACAGGTGTAGGCAGGAGCATGACTGAATCACTCCAACATTCCTAAACAAGTTCGGCCGATTGTTACTTAATCTGGCCATGTATCTTAATTCTCAGTTCTTTTATGTATCTTAATTTTCAGTCGTGCTTTATGTAACTTACTATTAGTTGCATTCTGTATTTTAATTCTAGTTCTATCTCCTTCACAAAATGACCTATCTCATTTGAGATTTCTTGGCTTTCGGGTCAAATGACCAATGTTATGGCTAGAATCAAGGCATAGTTTGAAATGAATAAGATATGAATTTTCTAAATTCATATCCTATTTTTTGAATTATAAATGCCCCCACCCCTTTAATGCATGAAATAAATTCCCCCCTTTAACACCGGTTCCAGCCACGAACCGGTGTTAAAGGGGGGCGCATTTATTTTGTTTCGCGCGCGCACACCTCCACCTTTAACACCGGTTCGTGGCTGGAACCGGTGTTAAAGGGGTGGGTGCGGGTGCGAAACGAATTCCCCCCTTTAACACCGGTTCCAGCCACAAACCGGTGTTAAAGGGGGGGGGTTATAACGCGCGCCTTCCCCTTCCTTCTTACCCCCAGCCAGATCGAAAGCGCGCGCGCAGAGAAAAGCAGAGGAGAGCCGGCGTCGTCCAGCCGTCGCCGTCCAGCCCTCGCCGTCGCCGCCCTCGCCGTCGCCATCCCACGGGAGCGCCGTCGCCCCCTCCCCGCGCGTGAGCCGTCGCCGTCGCAGTCGACGCCCCCCGCCGCGCCAGCACCGTCCGCCACCGCGCGCGCCCGCGTCGGCCGCCACCCCCGTCGCCGCCGCTCGGATCCGCCGCACGCCAACACCGAAGCCTCCGCCAACTCGGAGCCTCCGCCGCCAACCCCGCGTCCACGACCGCTGCCGCCGACCCCGTTCGCGAGAGTTGCCGCCACCGGCGGTGAGAGCTCTCTGTTTGTGTTTTGGAGATATTGGATATTGGTGATAAATGTTATTTGTGTGTATATTGGATAAATGTTGCATATATGTATATATATTGTTGTGTATGAATAATTTTATTTGTGTGTAATTGCATATATATATTGTTGCATATATGTTGTATATATTGTTGCATATATGTATATAATTAGTTATTAGTATTTTATAAGTGTGTAGTTTAGTGTGTATTATTAGTAGTTTAGTGTTAGTATTAGTTTAGGGTTTATTTAGTTTAGGGTTATTAGTTTCGGGTTTATTTAATTTAGGGTTATTAGTTTAGGGTTATTTATTTAGTTTAGGGTTATTTATTTAGTGTAGTTTAGTGTATTTAGTTTAGGGTTATTTAGTGTATTTTATAGTTAGTATTAGTTTAGGGTCGTCACTTCGCTGCTCTGCAAGCGCCGCCGCTGGCCGTCGTCGTTAACGTCGCTGCAAATTTGTTATTTATTTTGTGTTAGAAACCAATACGCTAAATGCCCAGAAGAAGGAATATCACCAGAGGACAGGGTCAGGTGGCTACATATCTCAGAGGCCTAAGTGGGAGGAAGCTGAGAAGGCCCTGCGCGACAGAGGGATCACACCCCAGACACATGGGTGGGACCTACGTGCAAAGACTTGGTTCTACGGAATCGGGGCAAGGTTGGACCCAGAAACAGGATTGTGTATCTTCCCAACCCTCCTTGCCAAACCCGTCACTGAACTCATCACGACATACGAGGAAACAGCCGCCAGGACCTTCCATCCCGATAGAGAGAATGACCAGCTCACACGCGCCATCGGTAAAAAAGAACAGCCTGGACATGCACGAGGCACAGGGGGTATGACGTGGAAGGATGGGTTTGCCGAGTGGAGCGACTCTTACAGATGGCGCGGCAGAAAAGAAAAAGAGCGTACAAAGCGGATGACACAGATAGAACATGCACTTGTGGCGCTGCAGGCGCAAGTGAATGCACAACAGAGCCATCAAGCTACCGGCCCATCTCAGCGGCACGAAGAGCCTGCATTGGAATCTGCCGGCGGCCCAGACTCTGCGTGGAAAAGCAGCGTGGCTTCCACGGAGAACGTGCAGCCCACGCTTGAAATGGCGGGTCCTCGATACCCCGTGGATGAGATCACGGAGAGCGAACACGCTGAGCTGCATGTGAGATTAATGGGCTTATCCATTAAGGTGGCTGTCGGCTATGCCTTACCTCCTGAGCTGGTGGAACTTACCACTGCCGACCGATTCCAGATGGCTATGCTATTGTCGGGGTGGATGAGGTTGTGAAGGAATATGAGGAAGCACAGCTTGACCATGCTACAGGTGAAGGGGAAACACAACTCAAATTTGCAGCGAAAACAACCATTCTTTGGAAGAAGGAACACATCGTGCTTCCAAATTGGAGGCCACTGGCACCCTCGCCGTCTCCGCAGCGTCAGCAGTCTGAGCCGCTTCAGCCATCTCCTGCGCGGCAGCCATCTTCGGCGCTTCATCCATCTCCGGCGCGCCAGCCATCTCCTGCCCGTCAGCCATCTCCGGCGCTTCAGCCATCTCCTCAGCGTAAGCGGAAGAGCACTGCCACGAAGAGCATCACTAGCACTGCCACAAAGAAATCCGCAGGAAACCGTATGCCAAAGAGTTCAAAAAACTACGTCCCGCAGCCTTCCGCCAAGCCATTGCCGGTTTTACCGTGGAATCGCAGCGACGAGGAGACCAATAGGATCTCGGAAGAAGAGGTCAAGAAATTCTTTGCACCTAGACGGGCCGAGCCAAAGGAGAAAATAGATCCGGCGGTGGTGGAGAAGTTTTACAAAAATCTTTTGAAACCTGAAACCCCACTTGTGCCGGACTACGAGCGCCAGATTTTGAAGGCGGATGCAAGGCGCCGTAGGGAGACTGAAAGTAGCAGTCGTGCGGCACCCCAGAAAACAGTTCCCATGCTCGGAGAGCAGTAAAACCAATCATGCGCCCCGCTCCAAGTGTTCGACACACGGGACGCTCCTCCCGTAAATGATTACGAGGCAGAGCTACAAAGAAAGGCCAATGAGATGGGGATGACTTACATTGCATACTTGAACATCATGGGAGACAACTTGCCCAAATGCGATGCCAACCCCATACAGCCATGGAAGTATGGGAAGAATCTCGTCAAGAAAGAGGAGCTCAAGAATCTACCAACAAAGATGCGAAGATTGCACAAGTGGTACCTTGATTTCTGCAAGACGAGAAAGGAAGAATGGATCACGACGCATATAAGAGATGAGATTTTCTTGTGCGGAGACGACGAGATCGACTTCAACATTCAAGACTTGCATTTTCTATTCAATCAGAAGGAACTCGACAAAGCTGCCATCAGCCTTTATTGTGTGTAAGTACTATTTCTGTATTTTCTATCTCATCTCGTTCACTTCATTAATTGCATGTATATATATATGCTCACCATATATGTATATACTATTATGCAGGAAAAAGGTTATGGAATGCATGAAAGGAGGACCTTTTGACATTGGGTTCGTTGACCCAAATAGAGTTCATGAAGAAGTGGTAAGAACCAAACCCGGGCAAACAGAAGATTTATTGCTAAGGTCTTTACTGAGACAACAAACCAAAAGGGAAATACTATTGCCTTACAACTTCTCGTGAGTACTGTTACCCTCTCTTGTACACATTCTGTTTCGGCTTACTCGATGTTAAGTGTAACTGATGATGAGTTATGCGTGCGTAGGTTCCACTTTATTCTGCTAGTCATTCAACCTGACTCAGGAAAAGTCCTTGTCATGGACTCATTACGAAAAGAAAAAGAGCTATGGGCAGACTTTAGAGAGATGCTCCAGAGGTAATTTCAATCATATTATCGCACTAGATCGGCAACTTTCGTGACAACAAGTAATTAATTACTCCTTTATCCATTTTCTTTGCCGGACAGGGTTTGGAAAAGGTTCACGGGCAGGGCCGTGGGTGAATGGTCAGAAGAACTAAAATTTGTAGACCAAAATGTAAGTAATACTAGCTAGCTAGGTCTGCGTATCTCTTTGATTCTGCTTCCAATTCCATTATATCATGCTTTATTGATTATTATTTTGATTGAACTCTCTATTCTCGTAAAGTGCGCGCATCAGGGACACGGAAATAACTTATGTGGGTACTATGTTTGCGAGTTCATTCGCAACACGATATGTGCGACGGGCCACGCCGCACTAGAACAACTTAGAGTAAGTAAACAAAGCACACAACATTATTTTATTACCATCAATTGTGTTGAGTTTTATTCTTATATATATATTGATCCCATTCTTCATATATATTCAGATCGAACGGATGCGGGACCAACTCCTACCATTTGACCGCATACGAGCCATTCAAGAGGAATTGGCGGGGTTCATACTTGATGAGGTCGTCACGCCTGGCGGAGAACTCTTTAGATATCCACCAAAATGAACGTTGTATATATATGCTTGAACGTGTTTGCCTTGTACTTGATGCTTCAACGTTTACGGAGAATACCACACAATGACGATGTTGTGTATAATAATATTTGCTTAATTATTCATGTACTCGTATGTACCGATGACGATGTATGTGTATACCGCTCCCGATCGATTCCCCCTCCCCCTCCCCGTCCCCGCCGCGCCGCAGAAATACGCCCAGAACGGGGCAGGGGCAGAACTCTGCCGCGGCATAGATTTAGGCCGTTTTTCTGCCGCGGCAGAGATTCATCTCTTTTTCCTGCCGCGGCACAGAACCTTTAACACCGGTTCGTAGGGGGGGCCCTGAGCCCTGCGGCAGCCCCACGTGCGCCACCCTTTAACACCGGTTCGTATAAGAACCGGTGTTAAAGGGGGGCCCCTCTAACACCGAACCCTCAACAGCGGTTCTACAACCGCTGTTAGAGGGCCCTCCAAACCGGTGTTAGAGGGGGGGGGGGTGTGCACTAGTGTACCTAGGAAGAATTCCCCAGTTCTTATTAGATTCTTCATCCGCCAAACATGTTTGGTACTTCTCCCCTTTCATTCTTCCAATTGAAACATATCCTTTTTTTTAAATGCTTAATGCATGATATGAATAGCTTGTCTAACTTGGGGATCTAAAATTATCATCTGTTATACAATCATAAACATGAATCCGTAAACAGCTTAGATAGAGTGCAACGCAGATTCTCACCCTCGCTTAGCAAAAAAAAATCTCAATTTATTCTAGAGGAAGGCTTAACCAACCCAGCTTTCAATAATATCACAAACCAATAAGAGGTAATTATGTGTTTAATTATCTGGCAGTTTATCTTATTGTTGTCTGATGGGGCATTCCCTTTCTCTGCTCTTTCACTTCAGCTGTATAATTTGGTAGTTTGGATTGTTTCACATGTATATTTTTGAAATTTATTTTATCTTTCTTTAGGATTTTAGTTTATGTTAGTAATTTTTCCAGTAATCTCAGTCAATCGTGCCCTTCCATTTTTTTTTGGCATGCAAATGATCATGCAATATGTTTGGTCATTCCGTGATGACGTCCATCCCACATTTTATGCATGCTAATTCATTTCTCCTTTTTTCCCTATGAATTGTAGAAATTTTCTGCGGAATTGTTTTCAAGTTTATCCAATGAAATCAAAGAAAATAGACAACAATTGTTGCAAGATTTCCAACTAAAGCTGGAGCTGTTTGAAAACATTGTATTGTCCAAATATCAGCGTATCCTCGTTAAAAAGATGCAAGAATTAGTGAACCAAACGACTAGAGAATTTAATTCCAATCACCCTTCATCGTTGCACCCAATGCGCGAGGTTCCGTCATTGGATACTGATCGTCCTGATGTTGAAAAAGCAATATCCGGATTTGAGCCCTCCCCAAGCTCTCTGATCCCCAAGGAATGCATCAAGTTCCCCAACATGCTGACAATCATACAGAGCCGTCAGAGATACAATACGGAGTCTTCACCTCCCAAGCCTCCAGAAATTGAATCATGCGGTCTACTTTCCTCATCCCCATCAGATAATCAGGAAACCATTTTCCTATGGAAGACCGACAACATCAAGCAGATTCACCAAGTCTTTTTGCGAATTCTGATTCGCCAATCAAAAGTGCTTTTCAAGTGGACACGATGAGAAGCTTGTCTATTTTGACAGAGGTGATGATTCTATGCAGGAAGCTGTGAAAATGGCAGCGGAAGCAGCTTATCAAGCAACTAGCAATTCTGACATTGTTTTGGATCTGGTTTAGGGTCTAGCATTGTATGACATTTCTCCCATGCCTCGTAGACCTGCCCATTCTTCCATCCTTCTACTCAGGGAAGCTTCGGCATTTTTTATCACAACCATCCCTATTAAACTTGTACTCCCATAAGTGACGTGAGTTTGTCTAGATTCGCATGAACCTATGTACTAAAACGTGTCTAGATACATCCAAGTCTAGACAAACCCACGTTACTTATT
This sequence comes from Avena eriantha, assembly GCA_910589775.1. Classification (NCBI taxonomy): domain Eukaryota; kingdom Viridiplantae; phylum Streptophyta; class Magnoliopsida; order Poales; family Poaceae; genus Avena; species Avena eriantha. The sequence continues at coordinate 174,720,993 of OU342743.1, read as the reverse complement.
TTGGGACGGAGGGAGTAGATGATTTCCCTCTTTTCTGCCTTGAAACACCCCAAGCAAATGTTCACGATTCTGCAGATGGTATTCATGGCCCTGCTATGTTCGACCCGTCTCCAGGCACAGCTCAAGGTTGTTCTGCCGCCGATATGACCAGTCCCAACCATGTTAAAGTCAGCGACATTGAATCTCCACACATAGTTGTTCCGGAAAGCAAATTTGCGGATCCCCCTAATTCTCCTCAAGCTCTGCCCTCTTTGTCCCAGCTATTGTCGCAATATACACAGTCTCTTGGCCCTCAAGAAACCGAGTCAGATGACGACAGCAAGTCATCTCATGACCACGCCGAATTCACCGAAGATGCCATTGATGATTCATTTGGGGAACAGACTTCTTCATTAATTCCATCTGCGGAGTTCCACAGCTCTCCTCCTAGTACGTTATGATTTTAATCCATATAACTACTTGAAGCTCTCTTTTTTTATTGCCCTATATGTTTTTCACTTCTGAACCCTGAATATTTCTTGCACACATGTCTACGAATACAGGTTACACTAATGATAGTCAACAGTTGATTGAAATTCCGGATGATCCCCTTTCTTCCCATCCAAGTGAAATCATTCATATTCCTCCCCCGCACACCAAGCTAGAATCCGGATTCCGGTTCAGAGTGGGTGGTTTTGTTACCAAGTCGCTATTTAATATGTACGCCAAGTTAAGGCAACTTGAACACATTGACGAATTAATTGCTGATGTAGTAAACCACAGATTTATCCTATCAAAAGATGCAATATCAACCTACCAGACCCACGTTCTGGACTCTAGTGCCAGAAGAACCTCTAGGATTTGAGACCCCTTCATTATCTAAATAATCTGATTTCCTTTTGTTAGGACGGTTGCAATTCCACACGCGGATATCAACTAACGTTCTTCCATAACACACATCCCTTTCCCTTTCCAACTATTAGCAGAGAAAGTTAGAAACATCCTAGGTACATTCAAGTTATTTTAAATAGGTACTACATTCTATGAATAATTAACATATTACCTCTGATCTTCCAAAATTCCTTCCATTTTCATTGATAGAATAATCTGCAGTATCTGCATCTATCATAGTTTTCATTTTCTCAAGACAGTACGCTCCTGCCCTAGGAAATTCATAATGCAACATAGTGGCTGGTCCCAACAATATGTTGTCTAGGTATGTGACCTAAAAATATTACAAGAGAGTCTAGTTATTTTTAGATATGTACATAATCATCAACTAGAAAGATAGATATAATCAATTTCCATTGGTATAAGAAAGCATCCTCTAATAATTATTGATGTAGGCCTCATTCTCAGTTGTTGTTGAACCAAGTGACAGCAAGACACCATATATCTCCTCAAAAGAATACCCCAATTGAACATCTTAATCTTATCCGGTACTGTCAAGAACTTTAGCAACCCTAGCGGTATTGATTTAGGTTTCCCCAGTACACAGGAGATTTGACATGGTAAATATAACAACTGCTATCTTGAAGGCATCAATTTGTGCTTTTGTCATGATCCCACAATAGTCCTTCATAAGAATACATTCCAAATAACTAACTGTGAGATTGGCTTTGCGGTTACTCTCTCTAAAAAGATGAATAATTCTGCTTACAGTTTCACTATTTGACTATGTTTCAACTAACTTCTCTTGTCCATACCAAGGGAGGGCTAAGATATTTCCAACATCAATATCTCTAATTGGGATCTCTTGACATCCATTTATCCTAAGTGAACATATAGAACAGTCTACCTTTGTCATAAGCCAAAGGCAGGAATAAAGATCGAATTTTGGAAACTTAACTAGGTTCAACAATCCTTGGAAATTTCATTGATCTAAGAATCTCCCTCTTCTGATCATCAAAGTTAGAAAGCACATCCACCACCTTGCTTAAAGATCCATGAAAATGTACCTTGACCTTCCTTTCAGCTGGCAACTGAGCTTCTTCAGAGAATGATTTCATCACCCGCCCAGAAGGAGTGACAAATCTTCCATATTGAGAGTCTCTGTCTTCAAGCTTCATTTCTTGAAATATATTCCTTTTTCCTGATCTATTAGATCTATGAGTATATGTTTGCTGCGTTGCTTGGAGCTCAGTCTCTCTCGATGAGTGTTGTCTACCAGAGTGCTACCGGATATCCCGTCTTGGTTTCCAACTTCTAGTTCTATACTAAGGATAACAGGTAATGTTACCTTTCTCCAGACGAATCTCCTTCGTTCCCCCTTAACACTGTTATGAATCTATTATGAATCCAAACTACCCTATATACTATTGTAACTATTTCTTTACATATATCTTCAGAAGAGTTTTAAATGATATCACAATCGTCATCTCATATTAAGTCAACATCTACAGAGCAAGAACAAAAAAAATGAAAAATTTATATATCTCCTATTAACCAAGAGTTTTAAAAATATATTCAAGAAACATGGTAGTTTCACTTAAGTTTCATGTTTTAACTCGCTCCAAAATTAAAGAATCAATTTTTTCAATTGCACGTCCCTACATAGCTAGCACATTTTCAACTCTGCTGCTACCCAAGCATGACCCATGATGATATTTGGTCATTCCCAAGACTATCTAGTCATGTCGTACTTCTGCCTCATGCATGCCATACAAGCCAGTACTATCTCTCTCTAGATGACTAGTCTACAGATCCCTACCGGTTGTATCTAACGCCTCTAGTATCTAGTAGTCTCGGTAGGGAATATAGAAGCCAGCCAATTAGCCCAAGTTCGCAAGAGCTTTTAGTTCCGGATTGCGAATCGGGACTGCCAAAGCGGAACTAAAGGTGTTTTGTGTTTTGTGTTCAATTAGCCCAAGTTCGTAAGCAATGACCCATGAATTGTGTTTTGTGTTCAATTATTTGTCATTCTGTGTTTTCATTAGAAACAAGTTTTTATATACATACAGAACGCTACTACACAGTACTTGTACACATTGATGCAATATATAATATAATTTTTCTTACAAGCATACATGGAGTCCCAACCGGGTCCAGAGCATGTCTATTTGATTACATGAAGATCATTATATGGATGCTTTAGGGTCTACGTATAGAGTATTCACCGCGTGGGTCTATGACCTCGTTGACAAAAAATCCAGCAAATTCCTCTTCGATTGCTATTAGGCGGTTCTCTGGTAGGAGCTTGTCCCGCATCACGTCCAACTATATAAAAAGGAGATCGTATGAATTAGACTCGAACACAACTTTTTGTAATAAAAATAAAGGGTGAATATATTGTTTACTTACTCGAACATTTTCCGAGGGCTTCTCAATACTGATGCGAATGAACTCGCACACGTAGAATCCACATAGATTAGTCCCCTGTGGCTCTGCCTCGCGCACTTTACAAGACTAGAATTCAATCAAATAATAACTCTAGCATGATAAATGCACATAAATTAGAATTAAATAGATGCGTGGACTTAGCTCGTACTACTTACTGAGAGTGATTTAAAAAATAGCTCCTCACGCCATTGATCGCGGACATGGTTCTTCAACTGTGTCCAAACCCTACTCGACAAAGAAAATTAATGTATGAGTTAATAGCTAATTGATATCCTAGAAAATGAACGAAAGAAACCGATATAGTACGATAATTGTTGAAATTACCTCTGGAGCGCATCGATAATGCTGCGGTAGTTTTCAATGTCTTTGTTTAGTGAGTCCATGATGTGAACTCATCCCAAGTCAACTGAAATGCTTAGAAGAATCTAGTGGTACCTACGCAAGGTTTACATATATGTCAGTAACTCATCATTTACACTGAACATCGAGTAAGCAAAATTTAATATGTACAAAAACTCACTTGCCGTCGTGGTAAGGAAATAGTATTTCATTACGGAAATGCTGTTTCATGAGAAACCGCAACAAGTTATGCTCGGTCTCTAGTGGTTTATCCTTTAGTATAGCTCCATGAACTCGATGTGGGTCAATGAACTCAAATCCATTGATAGCCTTTCTTTTACAATCGAGCATCTTCATTCTGGATCATTACATATAGCGTATAAAAGAATATAGTGAGTATACTTACCGGCAATGAATTGAATAAGCTGAGATAGAGACCTAATTACATAAATAAAGTAATCACTTACATATAATACGAACTGAGGATAGTTTTGTCGAGTTCCTTTAGATTGAATAACTAAAATAATTCTGTAAATTCAATAGGGACCTCGTCTTCAGTGAAGTAATGCGATTTTTGAACTTTCAGTAAGAGCCAATATTGCTTTTTTTGATGCTTTCATGTACCATTCATGAAATCGTCGCATTTGTGTTGGCATATCCCGAAGCCTCTCAGAACTGACCATAGGGTCCCCGTGAACAAATTTGGGTGCTACCTCAGCCTTGGGCATATCACCGTGAAGAATTTCATGAATAGACATATTACATTGCTCGGCCAATATCTTAGCCGTTTCCGGATCCATAGGTTCTACCTCATATAGTTGAGGTTCGGGTATGTTCACCTGGAGTGGGGAGAGCGATTGGTTTGCTTGTTTCCCCAGCTGGGGAACATCTCTTTTGGTTCTTCGGCTACCACTCGATTGTTTTGCTTGTTTCCCTAGCTGGGGGATGTCCGTTCTGATGCTTCCGCTACCACTCGATTGTTTTGCTTGTTCCCCATGCTGGGGAACCTCTTTTGTGATGCTTCATCTACCGCTTGATCTCTTCTGTTTCAGTGTCTTCTGAATACATCGTGTATAGTCATATGGCGCATTTAACTGAGCTTGGGATGGATGCGTTAGTAATTTCCTAAAGTGCTCCTTGGTTTCCGGTTTTATTTGGACCTCTGGCTCAGATTGTTTCTTTTTAAAATGAGCATCCACTTCGGCTCGTACGACCGCATCGGTCTCCTCATCGGTTAGGTCGTAAGCCCTCTTGGGAGGAACCGGTGGTACTCTTGGGAGGGGTGACAACTGTTGCTTTGGGCGTCGGTTATCGCTCGACGGAGGTGGCCCTTAGTGGGTGGAGGCGGCTGCGTAGATTGAGATGGACTCGTGTTGGTGTCATGGATTGGACTTGGAGGTGGTGGACTTTTACTGGGAGGAGACGGTGCACTTGGAGGTGGACTTTTACTGGGAGGAGACGGTTGCCTTGGAGGGGGTGGATTGTTTCTCGGTGGAGAAGGTGGCCTTGGTGTCGAGCCTGGAAACTTGATATATTCTTTTTTCCAAAGAATGAAGCCACTCGTGACTTCTCCTAGTGTTGTCTCCCCTTCACCTCCAGGGATGTCAAGCTGTAGTGACTGACACATAGGTTGAATTTCATCCACACCGACACGAGCATAGCCAGCTGGAATCGGATTGCAATGGTAAGTCGCTCCCGGTGCAGAAGGTAAAGCAAAGCCGACTGCCACCTTCATGGATATATTCTTCAGTTCAACATGCAGCTCACAATAGTCTTCTCCTTAATTGCATCCACGGGGTACACATCGTTGCATCATTACCGTGGCCCTCCGTGGAATCCACACTGCTTTTCCATTGCGATGGGCCGACCATACTGTCCGGTGCAGGATCTTGCTGTCAGAGTCCTTTAAGTTCATTAAGCTCCTGGCGATGCTCCTGCAGCATGGCTTCAAACCTCTGGAACCGCTCCGTATCCTCCTCTTTTTGCCGCTTTGTTTTTCTCGATTGGCTTCTGTACGTGTCAAGGTGCTCGGGAAACCCGATAACCCATGGATAATAAGGTCCGAACCCTCTTGTTCGTCCAGCCTTTTCAGGATTCCGGAGAGCCTTTGTCAGCTCATCGTTCTCTCTGTCGGGAACAAACGTTCCCTCTTCAACCTCTTTTATCACTTTAATAAGTTCAGTCTTGGGTGAATAAATTTCTTCGGCTGCAACAATCTCGCCTGTTTTTGGGTCTAATGATGCCCCATGCCCGAGTACCCAATTTCTTGACCTCCTGGGCCAACAAGACGTAGCTAGAGTGACCCCTTTAGCCTCCAGGTCAGCCTCAGCTTTATCCCACTTAGGCATGGCACTCCTATAGTCACCTGTGCCCATACGATGGTGATATTTCTTTTTGGCTGCATTTAACTAATTCTTTGCTGACATTGCCTTAGCTGGTTCCGAGGTCTTGTATTCCACAAATGCGGCCCAGTTATCCTGCTGCAACTCTAGTGGGCCAGTGAATGGAGGAGTTTTTTTCTTCAAGACATACTTGTGGTACAATCTTTTTTTCCATTCCTTTAATAGTTCGGCCATCTTCTTAAGAGAAAAGTGCTTGACTTTCCTCGTCATTTGTTGTGTGAGCTCATCAGTCTCCAAGACTGGTAGGGTGAAATGTGTCATGCGAGAATTCCACATCGTATCTCTCGCTCTGTCATCTACAAAACTAGCCCTAGTTGGATCCTTTTTCTTTCCTGGCTTGTTCCAATTTCGCGTGGTGATCGGGACGGTGTCTCTAACAATCACTCCGCATTGACTTGTAAATGCATTCGTAGATTCTTTGGGCTCCAGCGGTTGACCCTGCGGAGAGACTAAGTCAATGTTGAAACGGACATCAGCGGGCAACTTGTGTGTCGGGCCTCTTGTCCTTGTAGAAGATTGGCCGGAAGCGAATGTCTAAGAGAAGAAACATTCGTCATTACATATATATACGAATCAATTAGTGCATCTATACTAGTGAACGATCAATAGAGGCTTTATATACCTCGACGGAGTTTGTTATTATGGTGTTTTCACCATGGTCTCCACCTTGGTCAGCACCATCGTCTCCACTATGTTCTCCACCATCGTCTCCTCCAGAAAAATTAAGATATTCGGAGTCATCGTAATAAGACCCCCCAGTACCCTCATCTATCATGTTGAGAAGCTCCTCTTCATTCTGTCTACCGTCCATAGCTTAACTAATACAGAAAAAGAATATTGCATTAAGTAAAAGAATATTACAATTGCGACAACTCGGATACAATACTTAGTGATTAAGATAAAGTACAATAATATAAGATAAAGTGCATTATTAATACATCTCTCTCATAATATAAAGTACATTATTAATACATCTCGCTCATATCAAACTAGCGAACGCGGCTGCCGTGTTCTGTGCTACGGGAGCTCTGCAGCCAGAGAAAAGGAACCATCACCGGAGAATAGCTCGGGTGAGATCCGTGAACCTGCCAGATATTGGAGAACCTAGTCTCCAAAAGATACATGTATCATCGTACATGCTCGTCCTCCGCCCTTATACGACGACGTACCACCTCCTCGGGGGCTGGCTCCCTCTGCACCTCTCCTGGACCTCGTGGACGCCACCAAAGAAGCTCCGGGTCGACGATGATATCCGGATTCCTCACCAAGGTACGAGTCCTGACAGGTAGCACCTCCTAGTGCCAACCCGACGGAGCCCAGACTCAGACATCCCTGATGGAGTCCAGTAGGCTCAGACGAGGTGGACGCGACATAACTAAATAATAGCAATAAACAATCATAAAACATAAACAGTAACTAAATCACTAAGTATTGCCCTAATAAAACTAACCTAAACCTAACACTAACTAAACTAAACCTAATTAACTAAATACTAATACTACTAACACTAACTAACCAAAATACTAATACTACTAACACAACTAAATACTAATAGTACTAACACTAACTAACCAAAATACTAATACTACTAATACTATCTAAATACTAATACTACTAACACTAACACTAACTAAATACTAATACTACTAATACACTAACACTAACTAAATACTACTAATACTACTAATAACACTAACACTAACTAAATACTAATACTACTAATAACACTAACACTAACTAAATACTAATACTACTAATAACACTAACACTAACACTAACTAAATACTAATACAATTAACACTAACTAAAATACTAATACTACTAATTAACACTAACTAAAATACTAATACTACTAATTAACACTAACCAAATACTAATACTACTAATTTACAAACACTAACACTACTACTAACCAAAACTAACCCTAATTAACAAATACTAACGGCGATCACCTGAAGACGGCGAGGCGGCTCGGCGCGGGGCGGGGCGGCGCGGCGCAGGGCGGAGATGGGGCGGCGGGGCAGCGCGAGGCTCTTCTCACGGGCGTGGGCGGCGGCGCGGCGGACGGCGTGGGCGCGCGATGCTCTGGGGAAGATGATCTGGGGCTCTCCGGGTCGTGCCATGACCCAGGGTGGGGGTGGGCTATTTATACCCCCCTTTAGCCCCGGTTTGTAATACAACCCGGGGCTAAAGGTGTTTTCGCCCGCCGCTCTTCCCGCGCGCCACACCCCTTTAGCCCCAATTTGTAATACAAACCGGGGCTAAAGGTCACCCTTGATACATTGCAAATGTATCTATAATTTTTGATGTTCCATGCTTAGTTTTATCCACTTTCTTGTGTTTTGTTCCAACTTTGGAGTACTTTTCATATGATTTCTTGGACTAACCTATTAACAAGAGCCACAGTGTTAGCTGCCTATTTTCTGTTGTTTTTGGTTCCAGGAAAGTCAGAAAATGAATATTCTCGGAATTGGACGGGACAAAAGCCAAAGTGCCTATTTTTCCGGAAGTGATCAAGTGCCAGAATACGAGACGGAGAAGGGCCAGGGAGCCACCACACCACCTGGCCGCGCGGCCAGGCCTGGCCCACGCCAGGGGGTGGTGTGGCCGCTCCCGGCACCCCCTCGGCCTCTCCTTCCGCCTATATATTGCCCTCGGGACGAAAACCCTATGTACCCGATCAAAAATCCACGAAAGAGTCTGTAGTCGCTATCATCTCCATCCCTAGATCGGGAGGGATCTGAAGCTCTTCCTGGCACCCTGCCGGAGAGGGGAATTCACCCTGGAGGCCTTCTTCATCACCATGCAAGCCTCCGGATTGATGCATGAGTAGTTCATCCTTGGACTACGGATCCATGTAGTAGCTAGATGGTTGGTTCTCCTCCTTTGTGCTTTCATGTTTAGATCTTGTGACGTCCGTTCATGATCAAGATCATCTATTTGTAATTCTGCATGTTGTGTTTGTGGGGATCCGATGGATATTGAGATGCTATTTCAGATTGATTATTGATTCTATCATGTCTTTGTTATTTGAGATCTTGCATGCTTACTGTTGTTAGTAGCTATCTTGGCCAAGTAGATGCTAGCAACTCCAAGAGTTAGTATTTATGCTTGATTTTGGGTTCATGCCTCTAGTAATCTGGGGAAGTGACAGAAATCTCTAAGGTACAAGATGTGTTGTTGCTACTAGGGAGAAAACAACAATTCTTTGTTCATAGAACAATCATATTGTTTACTTTACACGCAGTTCATAAAGCAATAATCGGTTGCTTGCAACTTAATACTGGAGGGCGCTCGGATGATTTGAGCAACAGATGGTCTTCGAAAAAATTCGTCTTTACCTGCTGGTCTGTTTTGCCAGATTTCTGCCATTTTCTGCATTTGCTTCTTGTTGGTTCTTTCTTGAGTTCTTTTGGGGAATTCAGCTTTTTGAGGGAAGTGCTACAATAGCTAGTGTTCTAATGGAAGTTTATTTGGTGTTAGAATTGAACCTTAAGAATTATTTATCTTGAGTGCACTAATGTTGCTAATAAAGATTGTGTGAAGTTTTGTATGAAGGAAAAATTTCAGGTGTATGGAAGGAATGAGTAATGAGATGAAGGATGGACTAAAGTTCCCGGTCACCCAGCAAGTTATCTATCTAAGGAGAGCCACCTCTAGTGAACTATGGATCTCGGTCCTTTTCTTTACATTCAATCTACAATCTTTTACTATTTTGTGTTTACTTTCTGCAAACTTTTACTTCTTTCCATTCGATACGTTTAATCCTTTGTTTTCCGCAAAACACGGTTAGATTGACAACCTCATTGCAAGTTGGGGACAAAGTTCTGTGGTTGTGTTGTGCAGGTCTCCACGTTGCTACTAGCACCGGTAGTGCGCCCTGCCAAAGCTCAGCTAGTGACACCTTTGAGGTGTTTCCTTGCTCCTACTGGTTTGATTAAACCTTGGTTTCATAACTGAGGGAAACTTGCTGATGTGCTCATCATACCTTCCTCTTGGAGTTCCCAACGAGCTCTACATCAACACCACGCACCAAGCACTTTTCTGGGCGCCGTGCATTGAGCCATCAAGCGATTTTCTGGCGCCGTTGCCGGGGAGTCAAGGACATCTTCACAAGGGGAGTCCCTCATAACCAATCTCTTTACTTTGTTGTTTTTGTTTTGCTTAGTTTTTTTTTGCTTTGTTTGCTTGTTTTGTTCTTCAAAAACCCAAATAAAATAGTTTTACAAGTTTGCTTTCTTATTTGAAAACCCAAAAAAATGACTGCTCTTGAAAACACTAAGTTGTGTGACTTCACTAGCACCAACAACAATGATTTTATGAGCACACCTATTGCTCCACCTGTGGCTGAAAATACTTTCTTTGAGATAAAACCTGATTTGCTCAATCTTGTTATGAGATAAGAATTTTCTGGTATTGGTAATGAAGATGCTGCTTCCCATCTAAATAACTTTGTTGAACTTTGTGAGATGCAAAAGCATAGGGATATATATGGTGATATTATTAAACTGAAATTGTTTCCTTTCTCTTTGAGAGGAAAAGCTAAAGAATGGTTGAATTCCTTTACTAGGAATAGTATTGATTCTTGGACTAAATGCAAAGATGCTTTTATTGGAAAATACTATCCTCCTGCTAAGATTATATCCATGAGAAGTGAAATAATGAAGTTTAAACAACTTGATAATGAGCATGTTGCTCAAGCTTGGGAAAGAATGAAATCTTTGGTTAAGAATTGTCCCACTCATGGACTGACTGCTTGGATGATCATCCAAACTTTTTATGCAGGATTGAACTATTCTTCAAGGAACCTATTGGATTCTGCTGCTGGAGGTACCTTTATGACCATCACTTTGGGAGCTGCAACAAAACTTCTGGACAATATGATGGTTAATTATTCTGAATGGCATACTGAGAGAGCTCCACAAGGTAAGAAGGTAAATTATGTTGAGGAAACCTCCTCCTTGAGTAATAAGATTGATATTATTATGTCTATGCTTGTTAATTGGAAAGCCCATATTGATCCAAATAATGTTCCTTTAGCCTATTTGGTTGCTCAAGAAGAGCAAGTTGATGTGAAATTCATAAAAAATAACAATTTTGGCAACAATGCTTATGGTAATAACAATTATAGGCCCTACCCTCCTAATAATACTTATGGCTATAATGGTAAACCTGGATTACCTAGTGAAGGAAGAATTTTAGAAGTTGAAAGAGCCACTAAAAATTTCATGCAAATGCAATATGAGCAAAATAAACTATTCACTAAAACTATGGAGGAACAATCTATCATTTTGAACAACATTAGCCATCAACTTGAGAGTCTAAATAGGGAAATTCCTAGTTTACAATTGAAACTCTCTAATGCTGAAAGAAATATATCATCTTTGTCTGAAGCTCAATCTTCATTGATTAATAAAATGGCTGCTAAACCTGAAATTAATGAGAATCCCTTTGCAGCTACTAATGCTATACAAGTAAGAATTGATGAAAATGTTAGACTATTAGCTGAATTACATGCTAAGTGGGGAAAGAGAAGATGAAATTGCTAGAAACATTAGTGTTTCTACTATTACCACCACTAGTGTTGAGGCTAGTAATAGTTCTACTACTTTAGATGATAAATTTGATTTTGATCTTGATGGTTGCAACATCTCTGAAGTTATTAAGTTCCTACAAAAGCTTACTAAAAGTCCTAATGCTAGTGCTATGAACATGGCTTTTACAAAACACATTACTGATGCTCTCATAAAGATTAAAGAAGAAAAGATGAAACATAAAGCTTCTATCCCTATAAAACAAGAAGATGGTTGGGAACCCATCATTAATATGAAAGTGAATGACTTTGATTTCAAAGCTTTGTGTGATCTTGATAGTAGTGTTTCTATTATGCTTAGAATGATCTATGATATGCTTGATTTGCCTCCTCTTGAAGATTGCTATTTGAATGTCCCACTTGATGATAATGTTAAAAAGAAACTCATGGGGAGTCTTAATGATGTTCTTATTATGGTTAGCAATTCCTATGCCCCCGTTGATTTCTATGTTTTGGATGTTGAATACAATGCTTCTTGTCCTATTACTTTGGGAAGACCTTTTCTTAGAACTGTTGGTGCCATCATTGATATGAAAGAAGGCACCATTAAATATTAACTCCCACTCAAGAAAGGTATAGAACACTTCCCAAAAAAGAGATAAAATATTTCTTTTGCTTCTCCTATGAAAACAAAATTTGGTCTTAATGCTTCTTCATTTGAGAACACTTGATTCTTTCTTTGCTTCTTATGCCTAACTTAAAGGCGTTAAAGAAAAGTACTTATTGGGAGATAACCCAAAAGTTTTAGATGAGTCTTGAAAGTTATTACCTCTGTAATAACCTCTCCTTATCCTTTTTATTTGCTTTTTGTGCCAAGAGTAACCTCTAATGAGAGAGAAGTAATGATTGGGAAAGTTGTTGTCCCGAAACAGATTTCTGTGCTTCACCGTAAAAATTTGTGAGACAGCTCTGTATGTCGGATTGAGCTGTAATATTTTGTGCTTCTGCCCCAGGCTGTTATCTAACTTTCGTTAGTTCAAGACTTTTTGATTTGAGCAACATAAGGTCTCCTAAAAAATTCGTCTTTACCTGCTGGTTTGTTTTGACAAATTTCTACCATTTTCTGCATTTGCTTCTTGTTGGTTCCTTCTTGAGTTCTTTTGGGGAATTGAGATTTTTGAAGGAAGTGCTACAGTAGCTAGTGTTCTAATGGAAGTTTATTTGGTGTTAGAACTGAACCTTAAGACTTATTTATCTTGAGTGCACTAATGTTGCTAATAAAGATTGTGTGAAGTTTTGTATGAAGGAAAATTTTTAGGTGTATGGAAGGAATGAGTAATGAGATGAAGGATGGACTAAAGCTCAAGCTTGGAGATGCCACGCGTGTCACCCCAAGAAATATCCAAGAAGTACAAGCGTCAAAGCTTGGGGATGCCCAAGGCATCCTCTCCTTCATCAATAAAAATCCCAGGTTTCTTCCAAACGCTTCATTTTTATTGTTTCATGCACAGTTGTGTTTTTCTTGGAGCGTCTTCTTTTTTGTTTTTGTTTTGGTTTTCATTTTCTTTGGTTTGCTTAGTTTTCTGAATAAATTGGTTGGACCCCCTCTTTCTTACATTGGTTTGCAAATAGTTTGGTTTGGTTTGGAAAAGAGTTGGAAAGTTCGTGCTTATGTGGTAAAAAGAGCTCGTTTTTGATTGTGGCCTATGCTTTGTCATGCCATGCTTGATATGGTTTTGGCTTTATGCTTAGTATTCTTTGCTGTAGCATGACTTGTTATAAACAATTGAGATTGCTTAATGTGCCTTGGATGAATCATGCGTTGTTTTAGCATATTGAAGCATAGTATAGTGGTATTCTCCTTTGATGCTTTATCTAGGTTGACTTGGCACATGCTCACACCATGTTATGACTATCTCGAGTCACCATAGCCTTTATGATCCTTTAGTTTTCAACTTGTAGTATCACTTTGTGCTTTGATCAATGATGTTTTGTCGCTCTGCATGATTATGGTCATTATTGCTCTCTTAGTTTGTCGCTCCCAGTCTTTTGCTAGCCTCCACAACAAAGTATGAGTTCCACTCATGCATCCAACTCCCTAAACCAAGTTATTCCAAAGAGTCCACCATACCTACCTACTAGCTTATGCTATTCCAAGTATATTCATGCTTTTGTTTACCTTCCAAATTAAACTTGTTATGAGAAAACTGGTGATTAAAGCTCTCACAAACTTGATGGCACACTTTACTTTACTTGCCTCTAATAAACTTGAACCATTGGGTCCTTCTTTGTTGCGTATATGCTTGCGCTTTATAAGTTGAAATTAGCAAAACCATGTACCATGGGGAACGCTTTCAACATTACACTTGTACTTTGTACCCCGTTGGTATCATGTTCTTTTGCTTACGGATCCTGGCGGTGTGAAATAAAAGTGGAACTTGTAAGATCATGGAGTTTGTATGTGTGTTAGAGAAACGCCTGGGCCGCTAGCCTAAGCCATGCCTAATCATGGTGGAAACTTGCAGCATCACCATAATGAGCACTCTATGAAGCATCCTCAATAAAAACCTATGCAAATAGCAAATAAAAAGATCGCTGAGATGCTCATTGTCTGCTTGCCTTGTCATTTTGATTATGGGAAAGCTCCCGTATCATGTGCAAGGGGTACCCCGTTGGCGGTTCTTAATGATACACATGTACTTACAATGACAAGAGCTTACTCGTGACTGAAGTTGAGTAGCATGAGGATCGGTCTTCGTAAGTATGGGGAATGAGATTTCGGTTTATAACTTGTCAAGCATATCCACTTAGTTCTGTCACGTTAACCTTAACCACTTCAAGATGCTTATGATAGGGGCAATGAGAGCTGAAAGCTATAAGTACCATAATTTTTGGAAGCTCTTTATGAGACTTGAATCCCTACTTCCTTTTACAAAGGCTTTTCTTCCACCATTACATTTCGTCTCCACCTTCTATCTTTATGCACTTACTTTGAGAGCATAGTGGCCATTCTTAGTTCTATGTGCATTGTCCCAAGACTAGTTGATTGATGCATAACTTGATATTGCTTGTTTTAAACTATTGTATCTAGTCACTCTTATGAACTTTGAAGGTGTCCTATGCATTTATATTTGCTACTCTATTGAGGGACAAGCTGAATACTATTATGCTATGTTTTCTTTATGTGAAACAAACAATAGGCTTTGCTTATTGCTAGAACTTTGTCTTTCATGCTATGATTGAATTATTATGATCCCAGCTTTGAATGTTTTGCAAATACTTTGATCAAGTCTTTGATGGTGCATGTCACCTCAAAAATTATTCTTTCTTTTTATCACTTATCTACTCGAGGACGAGCAAGAGTTAAGCTTGGGGATGTTGATACATTGCAAATGTATCTATAATTTTTGATGTTACATGCTTAGTTTTATCCACTTTCTTGTGTTTTGTTCCAACTTTGGAGTACTTTTCATATGATTTCTTGGACTAACCTATTAACAAGAGCCAAAGTGCCAGCTGCCTGTTTTCTGCTGTTTTTGGTTCCAGGAAAGTCAGAAAATGAATATTCTCGGAATTGGACGGGACAAAAGCCAAAGTGCCTATTTTTCCGGAAGTGATCAAGTGCCAGAATACGAGATGGAGAAGGGCCAGGGAGCCACCACACCACCTGGCCACGCGGCCAGGCCTGGCCCGCGCCAGGGGGTGGTGTGGCCGCTCCCGGCACCCCCTCGGCCTCTCCTTCCGCCTATATATTGCCCTCAGGACGAAAACCCTAAGTACCCGATCAAAAATCCACGAAAGAGTCTGTAGTTGCCGTCATCTCCATCCCTAGATCAGGAGGGATCTGAAGCTCTTCCCGGCACCCTGCCGGAGAGGGGAATTCACCCTGGAGGCCTTTTTCATCACCATGCAAGCCTCCGGTGTGATGCGTGAGTAGTTCATCCTTGGACTACGGATCCATGTAGTAGCTAGATGGTTGATTCCCTCCTTTGTGCTTTCATGTTTAGATCTTGTGAGCTCCGTTCATGATCAAGATCATCTATTTGTAATTCTGCATGTTGTGTTTGCGGGGATCCAATGGATATTGAGATGGTATTTCAGATTGATTATTGATTCTATCATGTCTTTGTTATTTGAGATCTTGCATGCTTTCCGTTGTTAGTAGCTATCTTGGCCAAGTAGATGCTAGCAACTCCAAGAGTTAGTATTTATGCTCGATAGTGGCTTCATGCCTCTGGTAATCTGGGGAAGTGACAGAAATCTCTAAGGTACTAGATGTGCTGTTGCTATTAGGGAGAAAACAACAATCCTTTGTTCATAGAACAATCATATTGTTTACTTTACACGCAGTTCGTAAAGCAATAATTTGTTGCTTACAACTTAATACTGGAGGGGGTTCGGATGATAACCTGAAGGTGGATTATTAGTCATAGATGCAGTTGGATGACGGTCTATGTATTATGTTGTAATGCCCAATCAAGTCTCAAAGGAGTCAAGATGATTAGTATATGCATGTATTGCTTTCTTAGTGTTTGTTAATTGCCCCGCTGTAATTTGTTCACCCAGCATGTTATCTATCTAAGGAGAGCCACCTCTAGTGAACTATGGATCCCGGTCCTTTTCTTTAAATTCAATCTACAATCTTTTACTGCTTTGTGTTTACTTTCTGCAAACTTTTACTTCTTTCCATTCGATACGTTTAATCCTTTCTTTTCCGCAAAACACGGTGAGATTGACAACCTCATCGCAAGTTGGGGACAAAGTTCTGTGGTTGTGTTGTGCAGGTCTCCATGTTGCTACTAGCACTGGTAGTGCGCCCTGCCAAAGCTCAGCTAGTGACACCTTTGAGGTGTTTCCTTGCTCCTACTGGTTCGATTAAACCTTGGTTTCATAACTGAGGGAAACTTGATGTTGTGCTCATCAAACCTTCCTCTTGGGGTTCCCAACGAGCTCTACATCAACACCACGCACCAAGCACTTTTTTGGGTGCCGTGCATTGAGCCATCAACCCTTTAGCCCCCATTTGTATTACAAACCAGGGCTAAAGGTTATTTTTGGCGCCAAAACCAAAAATGGTTTATAGTTTTTGGAAAATTATGTATTATATATCAAAAATTTCAGAAAAAGAAGATCTATAATTTAAATCTATTATCATACTTTATTATACAACTTAAATGAAATTATCTATTGTTTAACAAGTATTATATTTAGTACAAATGTTGGAAAAATATAGTTTATTATTTAAAAACATAAAAATACATATAATATACCAAAATATTCACAAAAAATAATAGACTCATTAGAAATATAATATTTATTACTAAAACTAGTAACTAGGACTAAAACATATTTTCTCGCCATTTCTGCCGCTTCCCACCATTTCCCCCGCTTCCCGCCATTTGCCCCGCTTCCCGCCATGTTCTCCCGCCATTTCCCCCGCTTCCTGCCACGTTCTCCCGCCATGTCCCTCTATATCTAGGCCGACCGCCATGTCCGTCCACACATCCACACCTTCTCTATCATAACAATGGACACCGCTTACTGGGCCTTTCTGACGCTCGAGGAGACCGAGGCGCTGTGCGCCTCCAGCTACCCATGTCCGCCGGGGTACCGGCTGCCCGCTGGCTAGATGCTAAGCACTGCAGGGGTTCCTGTTCCTCTTGTGCCTCAAGGTTCGGCCCGCCAAGCAGCCATCACGAACCACTTCTATCTCGAGCTCATGCCGGAGCAGCGGATGGATCCCCACTGGGATCTCGACAACCTCGACACCTGGAATGCCTTCTTCGCAAACCGGTAGGAAAGGGAGCTCGCCAGGTATGAGGGTGACGGCCCGCCCCAGTGAACCACAACGAGGCTGGTTGCCGCCTATGGTGGAGAACCGGACTATCGTCGGCGTGATACGCTACATCGCCATGGGAGACCATCCTCGCCTGAGGTACCCGCACTTTCACCAGCCGCATAGCCACAAGAACGGTAGTGGTGGTGAAGGCCTAGGGTGTACTGGGGTCATCACCCGGGAGCCCCCTCCCCCGTGCGTCGTGAATCCGAGGCTGCAGGATCCATCCGCGTGCTACGAGCGACGATGATGACGATGACGATTCCAAAGACGACCCTGAAGCTGTGTACTACCGGGCTAGATATGATTATGACTAATTTTTAAGTTTTAATATTAATAAATGTCTGTCCACGACAAGTTGCAATACTACCTATTGAGATCGAGATAGTTCATATCCATATACATATAAGAAGATCATTAAAAATAAAGGTTTAATAATATTGTACATCACCATCATCCACACATGTTAGGGTTTTCTTCTAATCCGTATCCATGGAGCATCTTCCTTACTTAACGGGATGCTTGGGTCATCCTTCACAGCGAAGGGTGGAATTTCATGAAACTTATCATAATCTTCTGACATGTCTGTCTTATCCTCCACCCCCACGATGTTTCTTTTTCCTGAAAGAACTATGTGGCGCTTTGGCTCATCGGATGCTGTATTCTTTTGCTTATATTTCCTTTTTCTCGGTTTGGTAGACATGTCCTTCACATATAAAACCTGAGCCACATCATTGGCTAGGACAAATGGTTCATTTCTGTATGCAAGGTTGTTGAGATCCACTGTTGTCATTCCATATTTCTTGTCTACCTCAACCCCGCCTCCTGTTAGCTTGACCCATTCGCACCGAAACAAAGGAACCTTAAAAAAAGGTCCATAGTCAAGTTCCCATATCTCCTCTATGTAACCATAATATGTATCCTTTTGCCCATTCTCGTCTGTTGCATCAAATCGGACACCACTGTTTTGATGTGTGCTCTTTTTATCTTGGGTGATCGTGTAAAATGTATTCCCATTTATCTCGTACCCTTGGAAAGTCAACATAGTCAAAGATGGTGACCTGGCCAACAAGTACAACTGCTCTCCAACATTTATGTCATTCATGAGATGTGTCTGCAACCAACCGCCGAAAGTCCTCATATGTTCATCTCTAATCCGGGAGCCAGGCTTCCCCAGGTTGTTGGAGTGTACAATATTCTTGTGTTCCTCGATATACGAAGCCACCAAGGTGGAACTTTGCAGAACTGTGTAGTGTGCTTTAGTGAGAGAATGTCCGTCCATACATATCCTTGCTTTCTTTCCTAGCGTGTCTTTTCCACTAAGTCTACCCTCATGCCGTGATTCAGGAAAACCGATGGGCTTAAGGTCAGGAATAAAGTCAACACAAAACTCAATGACCTCCTCTGTTCCATATCCCTTTGAGATGCTTCCTTCTGGCCTAGCACGGTTATGAACATATTTCTTTAACACTCCCATGAACCTCTCAAAGGGGAACATATTGTGTAGAAATACAGGACCAAGAATGTTAATCTCATCGACTAGGTGAACTAGGAGGTAATTCTCAAAGCAACTTCTTCATTATTCTCAGCAACTTTTCAAATCCTTTATCAGTCACACCGTTCTCTGCCTTCCATTGCAGTAATTCTAGTGTGCTATCCAGTTTTTTGTGCCGATCTTCACAATTTGGGTACAACAATTTTTTGTGATCCTCTAACATCTTCTTGAATTCAACCTCTCCCTTTCAGTTACGCATTCTTCCTGGACATAAGCAATGGCCCGACTAAGATCATCATCGGGCAGATGTGATGCCCGTTCTTCATCTTTTTCTTCATCAGTGTCTTCCATTGTAGTACCATCGTATTCAGGGTAGTCGTTGTCATTCTCTTCTTCTTCGTTGTCTTCCATCATAACCCCTCTTTCTCCGTGCTTGGTCCAACAATTATAGCCGGTCATGAAACCGGACTGAAACAGGTGGCTATGAAGGACTCTTGAGGAAGAGTATTCCTTATGATTCCGACAGACACCACATGGACAAGACATAAAACCATTCCGCTTGTTTTCCTCGGCCACAAGAAGAAAAGAATGCACGCCTTTAATGAACTCGTTAGAGAGTCGGTCAGTGTACATTCATTGTCGGCTCATCTGCATTATATAATTAATTAAGTACATCAAACATAATCATAATTAATTAGTACTAATGTAAAAAAACAAATTTAAAGCCAGCAACCGGGACTAAAGATATGATGAACCTTTAGTCCCGGTTGGAGGCACCAACCGGGACTAAATGTGGATGTGGAGACAACATGTCGACACTATGTCCTCAGTGGGCAGCACTAAGCCAGTAAATTAAATGAGGACACTATTTTGGGTGGGTGGCAGCATAATCATAATTAATTAGTACTAATCTAAAAAACAAAATTAAAACCAGTAACCGAGACTAAAGATATGATGAACCTTTAGTCCCGGTTGGAGGCACCAACTAGGACTAAATGTGGATGTGGAGACAACATGTCGACACTATGTCCTCAGTAGGCAACACTAAGCCAGTAAATTAAATGACGACACTATTTTGGGTGGGTGGCAGCATAATCATAATTAATTAGTACTAATCTAAAAAAACAAAATTAAAACCAACAACCGGGACTAAAGATATGATGAACCTTTAGTCCCGGTTGGAGGCACCAACCGGGACTAAATGTGGATGTGGAGACAACATGTTGACACTATGTCCTCACTAGGCAGCACTAAGCCAGTAAATTAAATGACGACACTATTTTGGGTGGGTGGCAACACTATACCAGGGTGAGTGTGTCGACATTATATCATCAGTGCCCGACACTATGTTGTGCTGCTTAATCTATAAATAGGTATGCATTCTTGTGAAGAACTGCAAGATGGTGTGCGAGACCAGGGACACCACTACGGCAGAGCTTCTCGAAAATGTCTTAGGACCTCGTCCTTAGACATCTTCGAGGAGCTCGCCGTAGAGGCACTCTCTAATATGTGAAATTAGTTAGCTCCACCAGCATACTGATCTAGCTAGAGAAGATATAAACTGAAAGATGGTGTGCGAGAGCAGGGACACCACTACGGCAGAGCTTCTCGAAGATGTCTTAGGATCCTGTCCTCAGACATCTTCGAGGAGCTCGCCATAGAGGCACTCCCTAATATGTGAATTGTTTTAGTTACCCAGCGTATTAATCTATAGCTAGAGAAGTTATTAACTCCAAGATGGTGCCAGAGGGACACCACTACGGCGGAGCTTCTCTCGAAGATGTCTTAGGATCCTATCCTCAGACATCTTCGAGGAGCTCGCTATAGAGGAGCTTCTCGAAGATGTACTGTGATGTCTTCTTATCAAGCTTTTGTGAATTAACCCTATCTTTGTTACAATTTTTTCAGTTTGTTGAACGTAGGTAGACGAAGAAGGATATTTTGCCCAGCTAGCTAGTTAGAATGATGAAATCACGCAGGTGTGTGCTTCTAAAATCAAATTTCGAGACTATGTGCCAGAACAAGATATAAATAGATAAAATCCACATATTGTGATATTTACCTTAGAGTTCCTTACATTAATACAAGATAGATAGAATCTAAACATCGATCTCATGCTATCATTGCAAAAATTACTACCAACTAAATCCACAAATCCATCTATAAGATAGAGCATGAAATGAGCTAATACCGCAATGAGAGTTCAAAGGATGAAGTTGCTCACCTTTTAGAACCTTTGGATAGATGTGGCACCACAAAATATAGACAAATCTTGAGGAAAAAAGGGCATGAACTCGAGCTTGAAGCAAGAAAGAGAGAGAGAGGAGAGCCACCAGCTTGAATGGTGGCTCGGGCAGTGGAAGAAGATATAGTCAGACCTTTAGCCCCGGTTCGTGTCTAGAACCGGGGCTAAAGGTCCACCTTTAGCCCCGGGTCGTATAACAAATCGGGACTAAAGAGTCTGGCGCCCGACCCGGCCTACCTGAAACCCTTTAGTCCTGGTTTGTTACACGACCCGGGACTAAAGGTCCCGTTCGAACCAGGGCTAGTGCCTGCCACCCCCATGGGGCCAGTTCTAGCCGTTGGACCGGGGCATTAGTTCCGGTTTGTAGCAAAACCGGGGCTAATACCCCTGGACCAAAGGTCTGTTTTCTAATAGTGAAGCAAGCCCTAAACCAACGTGCTATGATATTTTATTTTATTTCTTTCATCTCTCCAAGTAGTTGTCTATATCGTGTTGAAAGACTGAACGAATCTGAATATAATTTCTTCAAAATAATCAAAACTATGTACTTTGCCAAATTACCCTACTAAAAAAACCTACTTTTCTTCTCATGGACAATTTATAAATTAATGTAAAATTATGTCATAAAGAATATATGTCCAATTCACTGTATCCATTTGTGGTTGTTACATATAATTTTAGTTACAAACCAGAAATAATAATTATTAGCGTATTTAGAAAATCTTGGTAACATGACACATCTTTTAATAAATTGATTCATAATCTAGTAAGATAGTTTAGATTAATACAATCGTCATCTAATTAAAATATATTTAGTAAGATTGTTTCAAGATTCATTGTAAGACTAATTATTATTTAGTAAGATAATACTGTTCTTCGGAAGGCCTCTTAAAATATAACTTCATTAACAAAGAAAAAATTAAATATATGATTTATCAACGTTGACCATTTTTTCCTAATAATTGCATGTGACCATTAGTTTATCATTGATTTTAAGATTACTAAAATATAGATAAACTATTACTAAAGCACTTAGCCGAGCTTAGTACCCTTCTATTATATTTGTATAAGAAATATAGCCTTGAACCAACCTTTTTCCCTCTCATTATATTTGCATTACCTAATGTCGTGGTGGTGTCACGGCAGATGCCATGGATAGGCTAAAGGTGGGGACTAATACACGCTAGGGAAATCCAGGAAGGGATAGTGAAGTGATTCTTCACACAGAAGTTTGTAGTTGCTTTGCTTACAAGATTACAAGTGCTCCTAGAGCTGTATTGGCGAGAGGAGGAAGAAGGAGCTCTCTTACTCTCACACACAGATCACACTTAAAACCCTAGCCAAATCAGAATAGCGGAACCCCCTCTACTGAAACTCTAGCCCTCCTTATATAGAGGGAGCTAGGTCTCTGCCTAGGGCATAGGAATATGCCTCCTCCCAAAGTAGTAAGCCGACCGAGGTGCTTTTCCCCCGCGTCACACATGCAGAGGCTACGTGAGCCTCTGCGGCGCCCGCGTCAGCCGACATGGGCGTCGTCACCCTTGTCGGCCACGCCCCGGTGGTCCTGCCCTTGTTTGCTTTGCTCAGGTGGTGCGTACCGAGGCTTCTTTTGACCAGCGAGATTCCTTCCTTCTCCTAGAAGCTAGACGTGACCCGCATCATAGTTGATCCGGCCACACCCGTTCCTGCATACAAGTAAAACAGGCATTTCCGACTTACTCCTTAAGTCGGTTGAGACTTAGTTATGCGAACGCCCCCTGGTCCGGGTTACCCCGTGATTCGGCCTGCCTTGAGGTGACCCGGCCAGCATCCGCTTTGGCCTTGCCGAACCTCGGCTAACTCGGCCTTTATACCCCGGCGTGACCCTACCCGGGGGTATCCCCCCAACATTAGTCCCCGAAGCTGGTGCGGTCTTAGCTGCCTTGGCCGCTAAGGCCACATCAGGTTCAATTTTGAGCTCTGGTCGTTATTTACGAGTTACCTCTTTATCTTGGATTATATGGATTTACGTTCCCTTCGCACATTCCAAGTTTTCACTTGCCGGCTGGGTTACCACTTTATCTCAGACCTCATGGTTTTACTTTCCCTCTGCACATTCCAAGTTTTCACTTGCTGGCCGGGTTACCACGGTTCCATCCGGGTCTTGCTTCCTTCTCTCGTACGCCAACTCATGTGGAGGCTAATCATTATGTTGTCTTATTTTAAGGGCCAGCACAGTAACCGCCGCAGTAATTGTCAGTTATCACTGCGCGCGGGTCACGTCACGTCTACCTCCTCGCTTACCGCATCCACGCGTCACGTCATGGGATCAATTTCGTTCTGTGGCCTTCCGTATGGCTTCGTGCTGATTGGTTGATGCATGTAATACACGGCCACATCGTGTGGCGCGCCTGTAGGACACGATCCAACTTTCTCCTCGTGGGAGAGGTTAAATAGGGGAGGGGCGCACTCCTTAGGATTTTTCCCCTTCCGCGCCCCTCTGCCCCTTGCTCTTCTTCTTGTTCTTCTTCCCCGCGACAGCGCCGCCGCCATTGCTTCTAAGTAGCAGCGCCGCCGCCGCACTGCTTCCCCACACCTCTGCGTCGCCGCCACCGCTATGCAACTCCCTCACCATGGGTCGCTGCCAATCTAGGCCTCTACCCCCCACCGCCGCTAGCGCCAGCGAGGGCAGCGAAGACCAGATGACGGAGGAGGAGCTCGTCGTCGCCGAGCAAGAGATGGAGGAGGACGCCGCGGCGGCGGACCGTGGTGCGTGGTTCGGGTCTTGGGTCTGCCAAGATGACCTGGATTGGCTCTACCGCACCAGACGCATCCCCGCCGGCGTCGCCACTCGTCTTGCCTCCTCCGAACTAGCCCCCTCACCCAATCCGGGTGAGTACGTCGTGTTCTTGTCCCACTTCCAATGGGGGTTCGGTTTGCCGGCCAGCGACTTCTTTTGGGATTGGCTTAGCACCTACGAACTCCAGCCGCACCACCTTCCTGCCAATGCCATTACTTCTCTCTCCGCTTTTGCTTCCACGATCGAAGGCTACGCTGGATTATGGCCCACGAAGGAGCTATGGATCCGGTTTTTCGGCCTTCATCGTAATGTCATCCCAAACATCCAACTTGATCCGGAGGACAAGCAGCTCACTCAATTTGGAGCTGCGTCCATCTCACCCCGGAGGCTTTCTGTTTTCCCCCAGGTCACTGGGCTAGACTCCTGCAAAGGGTGGGCCCGAACTTTCTTTTATGTCTGGAATACAGGCACTGAAGACTTAATCCGGCTGCTCCCCTATACTCCGGGTCCACCTAACCCGGAATTGTGGGATATCGTCCCCAAGAAGCCCACGGCCTTGGCCAACCAGGTCAACAAGAGGTTCGCGGAGCTGAAGAAGCTCGGGTTGTGCAACGAGGATGCTATGATTACGTTCGTGCGCAACCGAATTTCCCCCTCCAGAAGCGCACCCACAAGGTGTGCCACATGAGCTTCAGCCGCAACCCCAACCAGACCTCATCCTTTGAGTTGAGCAACACGGAGATTTATCGCCGGGTTAAGGCTCTCTTCACCACCCACAAGGACTTCTCCTCTGAGTGGACGTGGGGAATTGAGCATTTTTGCCGTGACAGGCTTCCTCCCGCGGTAAGCTTCGTGGTGCAAACTTACTCCGGACTAATTATATGTCGGTCATCGTTGCATTTTTGACTCTGCTGTTCATTCTTTTCCTCAGCTATTCCTTCAGCAGACCCTCGAGGACGGCATGGATCCGACCCTTAAGTGGGCGCCGGACCGGGAGACCCCGGATGAGGAAGAGCCGGACCAGGAGATGTTCCTCCCGAGGACCGACGCTACAAAGCGACCCACCGGTAAATCCTCTTCTATTAGAGATTGGCCCGATGATGAAGATGACTCGGATGTCGAGGTGATTGAACCTGTTGATGTTGTCCCCCTTTATTATGCTTTTCCAGCATTAGCTCACCCCGGTGGTCATATCCACGAGGACCCTCCCCTTGCTACGGGCAAACCTGTTCTGGTAGCGCTGAAGAAAAAGCACGGAGTGGCACCAAGTTCTTCCTCCGGACCTTCTCAGCCCGCCAAAAGGCGAAAGAAGTCCAGAGAAAAAACTGCCTCCAAGCCAACAGGCAAGGCCCCAGCACGAAGGGCTCGGAAACCCAAGGAGCCCCAAACCTCGGATGCGTAAGCCATTTTTCCTTCTGCAACTTGTTGTTCCTCGCATTGTTGTAATTTCTCTTCTGACATTATTTGATTTGGCAGGGCTGCGGTGGAGGTCCCTCAAAGTGGATCTAGCATCTCTTCGCCGCTCCGTCCTAGCCCTTCTCCTCCTCGTGACGACGAGTCACGCCCGCTGAGCCCTATTCCCGAGGGTTATGCGGCTGCTCCGGGTTCTGTTCCACCTCGTCAAGAGGAGGGTAACCTTGGAGCGGGGCAGACCGGCCCGGCCGAGGCGACGGCATCCACAACTTCGGCCTCGCCGCAACCAGCAGCCACTGAAACTACCTCGGCACCAACACCAGCTCCAGCACCAGTAACCGAACCAGCACCAGCACCAATTCCGGCACCAGCACCAAGTCCGGTAGCAAGAAAATCAGCAGCTGCACCAAGTCCAGCAACAAGAGCACCAGCGCCAAGCTCCTCCGCCTCGTCTGAGTCTTCTCAACCTCGGCGAGGGACTACCCCGGCAGCTCCTAAGGGAAAATCCGCTGCAACCACTTCCTCTTCCCAGCAAGCAAAGGGCAAAAAGGATCCTGACGCTACCAAACCAGCATTCGTCGAGGCTGGGCAGCGTACCCTCGCATCAATGCTTCCCAAGAAGGCTCCAGCAGCGAAGGACGCCCCTGCCGAGCCAACCGATGCACAATAGATGGTTCTGCACACCAGCCCAGCCCTTGCCTTGGTTGAGAGGAAAGAGGCGCACGCGAAGGGCTTGGTGGCGCCCCATATGCCCACCGGTGAGCGGTACCCTCTGATGTTGATTGAATTTGTCAACAACTAGAACAAGGCTGAGTTCGTCCATGACGACGATCTCCCGAAGAGGTTTGGCCCCGCCGAGTTTTCCACCCAAATGAACACAGCCGCTAAGGCAATCAACCTCGCGGGTCGGATGATGGAGGTACGTCGTTTCCCCTTTATATGCTGTAGATAATGATGATATAACCATTAGTCCTCGAGCCTCTGGGGGAGTAACTTGTTACTCGGTCGGATGCTCCTCAGAAAATTAACATAGCTCCGCGATAACTTCGAATATGCACACACCTAGAGCCGGGTTAAGTCCCACTTGGCTCGGATCTCGCACACTTCGAATATGCACACACCTAGAGTCGGGTTAAGTTCCACTTGGCCCGGATTTTTGTACACTTCGAATATGCACACACCTAGAGCCGGGTTAAGTTCCACTTAGCCCGGATTTTTGTACACTTCGAATATGCACACACCTAAAGCCGGGTTAAGTTCCACTTGGCCCAGATCTTGTACACTTCGAATATGCACACACCTAGAGCGGGGTTAAGTTCCACTTGGCCCGGATCTTGTACACGTCGAATATGCACACACCTAGAGCCGGGTTAAGTTCCACTTGGCCTAGATCTTGTACACGTCGAATATGCACCAAGCTAATTTATGTTTCTGTACCCCTTTCAGGTGACCACCAATCGCCGGAGTGCTGAATTCCAACGTCTGCTGGATACCCACAAGATGCTACGCGCAAAGCAAGCTGCACTTCTCGCGGAATACGAGAAAAGGGGTAAATTTCTTCCTTGGCGCTTCTTTGTTTTTCTTCATCTTCCTCTGCCGAACTAATCTCATCATTCGGTTTCCGTAGCTGGGGTGGAGGCTGAGAACAAGATTATGCGGAAGAATCTGGAGCAGATCAAGGGTAAGTCATTTTTGTCCGATCTTACAGTGCTTTCCATTTCCTTTTCTCCTTGGCTCGGCAAACATTCATACCTCGGCTCTGCTGGGTCAACACACTATTTCAGCATCGCTTGAAGATAGTGTGCCCGTGCCTGATATGATGCTGCATTTTCTCGAACAAGCAGGGCAGCATCAAGCCGAGCTTAAGAAGAAAGATGATGAGCTTGCCCTCCTCCGGACCAAGGACGATGAGATCGCCAGGCTCAAGGCTGAGATGGAGAAAATGAAGGCCCAGCACCAATCCGAGCTCCAAGAAGTTGGCCAGGATTACATAGAAGAGCACGAGCGCCTCAATCTCCAGATCGCCAAGGACCAGGATCTACTCAAGGAGTCCGACATTCAGCTTGGGTCGGCGAATGCTGAGCTTGAGCAGCTTCGTAAGAGACGTGATGACTGCACCAGGGAGTTGACCTGGATCCTCAGCCATATATCACGTAAGTTCCTTTCCCTTATCCGACCTACTTCTCCGGGTTACTTCATATGTCTTTTCTTTACCTTCTTCCTTTGTCTTGTTTCCAGGCAAATTTCCAGAGGGCACTGCTATTACGAGCGCAGCAGTTGCAGACTTCCGCTGAGAAAGGGGTACTCCTGCTGCTCCTGATGGTGAAGAGATTCCCTATGACATGGAGGACATGTTGGTCAGTTTGTCATCTCGCGTGGAGCTCATCAAGAATTATGGCAAGGACATCCTCGACGTCGCAGTTCGCATCTTCAACACGTTCTGGCCCGGAGAAGATACTCCGGAGACCACCGCAATTCTCGTTGAGAAGCTAATGGAAACCGAGACCTGGCTCGACCTCTGGAGAGAGTTCGCTGGACGTGCCGCAGCTGATACCATTCTTCACCACATACTCACGTGGTATGAGAAGATCGATCTCAACCTCCTAACACGCCTGCGCACATGATCCAGATGGACCAATGACCCGGAGTGGGTAGCTCGGCGCCAGGCTTGCGCACATAGCCTCATCGAATACGCTCCCATTCATGAATGGGCTGAGGGGCCGAGCTTCCTGGAAGCCGCTGGGGACGAAGTGGTTGAGAACGATGAAGATGGCTCGGATGGTGATGGAGAAGATGACGCCTCGGATATCGAAGATGGCGAAGATGATGCCGAACTTCCTCCTCCTGCTGCTCCTTGAGCGAAAAAACTTGAAAATTTATCAGATCCCCGGTATGCCGGGTGGAGTTGTATCCCATATACATTTTATATTTTGCTACTAAGTTCTTATGCCGTATTAACTTGGGCGTAGTCCCCGAGTTTCTTTTTCATGTTCGTCCAATCTTTTGGCTCGGCTCGTGTCTACCTTGATTCGGTTTTACGACTTACGAATCCGATCTTCAAAAATTGTCTTAACAATACTGGGAAACTTTTAGACTTAGCTCAAAAATAAAACTGCATAATAACTTGAAAATAAACACAAGGTTAGTACGAAAAACAAACGTCGGCTCGAATAAATCCTTTTCCTTAGTTGTTTTTCATGTGCTACGCAATTCCAAACTTGTTCTCTTGCTTGCCATGAAGCCAATTCTTGTTGGACAGCAGCAAGTCGAAGAGTTGGGTTCTTGGTGCTCACACATTACTAATCCGAGTTAAGTAGAACAACTTATTCCAGCTAACGCATAAAAGACAACAAATATTATTAAGGCAGTCCCCGAGTTACTGCTCGAGGTGCCAACACTTCATTGATAAGCTCATTGCCGGCATACATACCGACACATGAGAAGACTCGGATACATACACTTCTTTGATAAGTGTAGAAAGGACGAATGAGAGCTACATTCCATGGACGCTTAGATTCCTCGCCGGACCTGTCCGCCTTGTTCTTTTCCTGTGGCTTTGCATCTATAAGATAATAAGAATCATTGTGCAATGCCTTGCTCACGATGAATGGCCCTCCCAACGGGGGGGATAATTTATGCATGCCCGCAGTACGTTGTACCAACCAGAGCACCAGATCGCCTTCCCGAAAGACTCGGGGGCTTACTTTCCGGCTATGATAGCGTCGGAGATTTTGCTGATATATGGCGGATCTGGACAATTCCAGTTCTCTCGCTTCTTCCAGCAGATCAACATCATTTTGCCGGGCTTCTTGCACTTCGGCTTCTGTGTATTGGGTGACCCTAGGCGAATCATGCTCTATGTCGGCTGGTAATATAGCTTCTGCCCCATATACCAAAAAAAACGGCGTATAGCCTGTTGATCGATTCGGAGTTGTTCTTAAACTCCACAGTACCGCTGGTAGTTCATCTATCCAGCACCCCGCTGATCTTTGCAGCGGCTCAATGAGCCAGGGTTTTATCCCGGATAATACTAATCCGTTGGATCTTTACACTTGTCCGTTCGATGCGGGGTGGGCTATCGAGGCTACATCCAGCCGGATCTTCTTATCCCGGTAGAAATGCGCAAATGCTCCTTCCGCAAAATTTGTGCCATTATCAGTTATGATACTGTGAGGATAACCGTACCTCAAGATGATATCCTTGAGAAATGTTACGGCCGTAGTCCATCACATTTTCTTATAGGCTTTACTTCAATCCACTTCGTAAACTTGTCCACCATTACTAAAATGTGAGTCCTATTTCCCCTTGCTGGTTTGAACCGGCTGACCATATCTAAGCACCATACGACAAATGGCCAAGTAATTGGTATGGTCTTGAGTTCCGACATTGGCATATGTGTCTTGGTAGCATACCTCTGACAACCATTACATTTTCTCACCAGATCTTCTGCTTGCTCTAAGGCACTTGGCCAGTAGAATTCGTGCCGGAAAGCTTTTACTACCAAGGCTCGGGACGAGGCATGATGCCCGCATTCCCCTTGATGTATATCTCGGAGGATGTCAAGCCCTCCTTCCGGGTCAACACATCGCTGGAGGACATTGGTCACACTTCTTTTGTATAGTTCGGAATTGATGATCGTGTACGCCTTTGCCCTCCTCTGCGTTTTCCTAGACAGTACTTCCTCTGTGGGTAACGTTCCATCTTTCAGGAACTGAAATATAGGTAGCGCCCAAGCTGGTATTACTCGCACAGGGAACACATCCTCATCAATCTCCATCTGATCCACCGGCATAACTTCAACCGGATCACACTGAGCAGTCCCCGCGTCTTGCGAAGCAGTCCCCGGGTTCACTGAAGCAGTCTACGGGTTTGCCGAGGCAGTCCCCGGGTTTCGCGCACCACTTCCCATGTCAATGTCCATGGGCACAGCTCCGGATTCCGTGTCCTCCGGGACATAGATTGAGTCGGTTTCTGGGGACGGCCTGATGGATGGTTTCTTGAGGTGCTCTAATGCTACGCCCGGTGGAACTGCTTGTCGGGTTGACCCGAGCTTCGACAGCATGTCGGCAGCCTCATTTTCCATCCGGGGTACATGGTGAAATTCGCATCCCTCAAAGTAACCAGATATCTTCTGCACATGAAATCTGTACAGCGCCATGTTTGGATCAAGGGCATCCCACAGTCCCGACACTTGCTGCACCACCAAATCCGAGTCGCCAAAGCATATGATCCGACGTATCCCAATCTCTTTTGCCACCTTGAGCCCGTGCACAAGTGCTTCATACTCAGCGACATTGTTTGATGCCGCGAAATGGATCTGCAGCACGTATTTCAACTGGTCCTTTTTTGGCGAAGTAAGTACAACTCCGGCACCCAGCCCGGTTTTGGTTTTTGATCCGTCAAAGTGCATTCGCCAATAGTTCGGATCTGGGAGTGGCGGTTCGTATTGCACCTCGGCCCAGTCCACGAAAAAGTCCGCCACAGCTTGAGATTTGATGGCTTCTCTTCTGTCATATTGCGGCGCATAAGGAGCTAGCTCAATTGCCCATTTTGCAATTCTGCCACTCGCATCCTTGTTGCTCATTATCTTGGATATGGGGTCCTCACATATGACCCTGATGGGATGCTCCTCAAAGTAGTGCTTCAGCTTCTTTGCGGCCATGTACACGCCATACGCCACCTTTTGATAGTGTGGATAGTTCTGCTTTGAGGCTGACAACACCTCGCTCAAGTAATACACTGGCCTTTGCACCGACATACCTTCCTCATCGCGCTCCACCACTATCACTGCACTTACAACTCAGTTGGTTGCGGCTATATAGAGCAACATTGGCTCCTTTGATAGTGGTGAGGCTAACACTGGTGCAGTGGCTAACATCTTCTTCAAGTGGGCAAAGGCTTCATTGGCCTGCGGTGTCCAAACGAACTTATCCGACTTTTTCATGAGTTGGTAAAGAGGCAATGCCTTTTCTCCCAACCGACATACAAACCGACTTAACGAGGCCAGGCAACCTGTGAACTTCTGGACATCGTTAAGACACTTCGGCAGTTCCATTCTTTCGATGGCACGGATTTTAGTTGGATTAACCTTGATACCTCGGATGGAAACAAGAAAACCGAGCCATTTCCCAGCCGGGACACCGAAGGTGCATTTTTCCGGGTTAAGTTTCATCCGGAACCTCCTTAGGTTTGCAAACGTTTGACTGATATCGTCAAGGAGCATTTTGCTTTCCTTGGTCTTGATAACCACATCATCCACGTAGACTTGTACATTTTGACCGATTTGGTCGTGCAAACATTTTTGCATACATCTTTGGTATGTTGCCCCTGCATTACGTAAACCAAACGGCATGGTGCGATAGCAATAAGCCCCATACGGGGTAATAAACGCAGTCTTTATTTGATCATCCGGATTCAGAGGTATCTGGTGGAAACCAGAATACGCATCAATGAATGACAACAATTCACATCTAGCAGTTGAGTCTATGACCTGATCTATTCGTGGCAACGAAAATGGATCTTTTGTACACGCCTTGTTCAGGTTCGTGTAATCGATACACATTCGCCAAACCACTACCACGTTCGAATCATCCTTCTTCTTCTCCACCAGCACCGGATTAGACAGCCAATCCGGGTAAAGAACTTCCATGATAAATCCTGCAGCTAGCAACCGAGCTATCTCATCCCCGATGACTTTCCTCCTATCTTCGGCGAAGCGGCGGAGAGGTTGCTTCACCGGCTTAGCTCCGGGTCTCACATTCAAAGAGTGCTCGGCCAACTCCCTCGGAACGCCTTGCAAGTCCTGTGTGGACCAAGCAAAAATGTCCCGATTCTCACGGAGGAAGCTGACGAGCTCGCCTTCCTATTTATCACTTAACCCGGCACCAATTGTTACAGTGCGCTCCGGGAACATGTCATCAACAGGAACCTTCTTGGTGTCTTTCGTGGCCTGGAAGGAGACATTTCCATGCGGGCTACTCAGCGCCGGCATATACTGCTGCGTGGACTGAGCCAATGCCGCCACCTCTTGAATTTCCTTTTTTCCTGCGCAATCACAAGTGACTCGGCTAAGTTAGACCCGGCCGACGCACACTCCATGGAACGTCGAAAATCCCCAGCAATGGTAATCACCCCGTTTGGTCCGGGCAACTTCATCTTCAAGTAACTAATATGATAGCTCGCCATGAACTTGTTCAGCGCTGGCCTTCCGAGTAACGCGTGGTACGCACTTTCCAAGTTCACCACCTCGAACTCCAAATTTTCGGTTCGGCAGTTATCCCTCGTGCCGAACAATACATCAACTCGGACCTTGCCTATGGGCTCACAAGAAATGTCGGGCACAATACCATGGAAAGTTGTCCTCGTGGCCTGTAGCATGTTCTCCGAGATACCCAACTTGCGCATTGTGTCCGCATACATGATGTTAATGCTACTGCCATTGTCGATCAGTACCTTTGAGAACCTTACGTTAATGCTAGGTCCAATGAATGTCGGATCCAGCACCAACGCATACGAACCAGGGCTTGGCATAAGCTTGGGATGATCCTTGATGCTCCAGGTGATTTCTTGGTCAGACCAAGGCATATACCTAGTCACTGCAGGCATCACTACATTCACCTCCATATGTCGGCGCTGCATGCTCTTTCTATCTGTTTCCTCAGTGGTGAACACACAATAGCTCTGATGATGCTCTCTGTACTCGTTTCTCCCCTCATTTTCGGGGTACCTCTGATCCGGCTGATGCTGATTTTCCACCTAATGCACTACATCCCTTCTCTCATTGTTATCATACCTCGGCGGAGGGGGAGGCAACATTAGCTGTTGCGTGTTCGCTCCGGAGAGCAATTGCTGCCGGGGTAACTCCTGCCGAGGTTGATCATTCCGGGGTGCCTAAGCATTCCCCGAACCACCTTGTTCAATCTTGCGCATCCACTCACATTGCCTCGCCGTATGTCCCGCTGGGTTACTCGGATTTGGCGTGTGAAACTTACACGGCTGGTCCAACATCGACTCGTAGGTATACCTCAGACGGTCCTTCTTTTCTTGCCACTGTTTGTTTTACTCTGGCGTCCAAGTTTTCCTGCCATCGTTTCTCGGATTCCATTGCCCTCCAGTTTTCTGGCACTGACTGCCCCCTGCTCCGGGCTAATCTTGATTCACAACTGCAACTTGTTGCGAACCGTATCGATGATCCGGTCTATCATCTCTTCTTTTTCCTCTATAGTCATTCCTCCGGGATGATCCGGCTCCATCCCTCTGGTAGTACTCATCGTTTGACTCGTTTGATACGAGCCTAGGTTGAGTCGGATCACCCAAAGCATACGAATCTGCAATCCGGATCATCTCTGCCAACATAGTTGGCATTTTCCTTTGCAACTTTTGCCATAGCTCGCTTGCATATCTGCACCCTTGTGCAAACCATGCTATGGCCTGTGATTCTATCACGCCCTCACATGAGTTTCTCACTGTACACCACCGGGTTAAAAACTCCCGATCTGTCTCACTTGGTTGTTGCTTGCACATAGCTAGGGTCTGCGGCCTATTTGGCCTCTGATACGTACTCGAGAAATTGCTGATGAACATTTCCTCGAAATCTATCCAGCAGTTAATGCTTCCGGGCGGCAAATTGTTCAGCCATTCCCTTGCTGGCCCCTCCAACATCTGGGGTACATATCGTACAGCCCATCTCAAGTTACCAGTGGCAATTTTCACAGTTGTAGCATAATTTATCAGCCAATCCTCCGGCTTTGTACTGCCGTCATACGTCTTTGTGCCCCAGGGTAACTGGAAGTTGGGTACCGGTGGCTCCTTCATGATCCGCGGTCCGAAACACGCTGTACCCGGTGGACCTTGACATTCAATTTGTTCCGACCTATACAGTCGATCCAGTTTCAACCTGGCATCATCCGGCATCAAATCCCTGCTTCCCAATCTTGACCCTATCACATGATAGTTCGGTCTTGGGTATCCGGCATTTGCCATTTCCGAATCTCCATCATTATACCTGTCTTGCTCTCGTGGAGCACCTTTCTGCTGCATACCTCGGCCGACACTTTGCTCTTGCCTTGGTATATTCCGCTGCTGTGGTTGTCCTGCTCCTGCCGAGTTTCCCTGTCCGGCATTGCCGTTGACGGTGTTCCCTTGACCAGCATTTCCTTGGTCGCGGTTACCTCGGCCAACTTCACCTCGGCTCACACTCCGTCGATCGTCAACTTTCTGTGCTTCTTTTCCTTTCCCTGCCCGTGTTGGGTCATACGGGACGATCTATTTGTTCCGTCTGGCCGAGGTTACTACCTCCTCTCTCCTTGGACCACCATGAGGAGACGATGCGGCTCCAGCGGATTTCTCCGGATTACCCATCGCCGAATGGACGATCTTGGAGGCTCCAACTCTCTCTGGGTTAGCTCTGAGTAGTTCTTCGTATTGTCTGTTCGCGATCCGAACCAGCTCGTTAACCCTATCTTGTTGTCTTTGCCGAGCCTCACCCGTTAGACCCTCTACCTCGGATGCCGCTGCATCCGCTGATCTGAGGTTCTTTGCCGTGGTACTATACCTCGGCAGCCCCACGGACAAACAGTTTTCTGATTCCTCAATTCCAGTATCACCTTCTCTGTTCATCTCGCTCATGAGATTTCTCCCCTTCACTTTTACAGCGGCAACTTTGTTCGCCTTTGCGTACTCACGCAACGTCATATTCAACGACTGCTGAGCCGCGGCTATCTTTTTTGCACCCTCTAGTATTTTTTGCCTAGTTTCTTCTAGCTCGGCCTGCGCCCGAGCCGGATCTACTACTGCTACCACAGGGTTTGCCAAGCTATCCATCGCTTCCCTCAACACATTCTCTGGCCTCTCTAGTGGAGGACCTCTACCTTTCCTTGGTGCCTTAGGCGTTACCTCCAGATCTGGTGCCGGATCCTTGCTCACGCCCGCACCAGGCGCAGTCATCATCACCTCTGCGTGGTCCGGGGAGCGAACAACATGCGCCCCGCGAATCACAGTGAGGGGTGGCTCCCCTGCCTCGACGACGTGACGCGGATGAACACACGACACGTCAACAACAACGTAGACCTTGTGCGCGCCGAGATTGACGAAGAGGCCATTGCGCGGAAGTGGGCGCGTGCCGAAGCAGCCAGCCTTGTCGCTGACGAAGTCCAGCGCTCCAAAGCGCTGAACGAGCCCGGAGAGGATGCGTTCGCTGGTGCCGATGAAGCTTCCCGTACGGATCTTGACCCCTGCTAGCGCCGCTAGCCCCACGGTGGGCGCCAACTGTCGTGGTGGTGTCATGACAGATGCCATGGATAGGCTAAAGGTGGGGACTAATACACGCTAGGGGAATCCAGGGAGGGATAGTGAAGTGATTCTTCACACAGAAGTTTGTACTTGCTTTGCTTCCAAGATTACAAGTGCTCCTAGAGCTGTATTGGCGAGAGGAGGAAGAAGGAGCACTCTTACTCTCACACACAGATCACACTTAAAACCCTAGCCAAATCAGAATAGCGGAACCCCCTCTACTGAAACTCTAGCCCTCCTTATATAGAGGGAGCTAGGTCTCTGCCTAGGGCATACGTGGAGGCATATTCCTAAGAATATACCTCCTCGCAAAGTAGTAAGCCGACCGAGGTGTTTTTCCCCCGCGTCACACATGCAGAGGCTACGTGAGCCTCTGCGGCGCCCGTGTCAGCCGACATGGGCGTCGTCACCCTTGTCGGCCACGCCCCGGTGGTCCTGCCCTTGTTTGCTTCGCTCAGGTGGTGTGTACCGGGGCTTCTTTTGACCAGCGAGATTCCTTCCTTCTCCTAGAAGCTAGACGTGATCCGGATCATAATTGATCTGGCCACACCCGTTCCTGCATACAAGTAAAACAGGCATTTCCGACTTACTCCTTAAGTCGGTTGAGACTTAGTTAGGCGAACGCCCCCTGGTCCGGGTTACCCCGTGATTTGGCCTGCCTTGAGGTGACCCGGCCAGCATCCGCTTTGGCCTTGCCGAACCTCGGCTAACTCGGCCTTTATACCCCGGCGTGACCCTACCCGGGGGTATCCCCCCAACACCTAACAACCCTATTATTATTTTAATTAAAATAAACACTTGTCAAGTCATGATTGACTTTGAATCTCCAAACTATTTTTAACAGTAAATATTGTTATATATATTCACTTACTTTCACGAATTTATTATTTTATTATGTTGTTTTGTTTGTTTGTTGACATTGCTGCTTTCTTGGATTATTCAAAATAGATCCATAAGACTAGTTAAATTCTTATCTAAACCATTTGTTGAAAATTCCCTTTTACCCCTCTCACAACATTGTCATTCCTAACGTCCTAGTAATGTTTTAAGAATCTCCAAAGGATCCTCCTATTGTCATGTAATCTGCAAATAATCCTGCAAAGAAAATATCATGCCATTAAAAACAAAGAATCCTCCTATTTTTGTCATGTAATGTTTGATTATGAATCTCCAAACAAATTTTAACAATAAATTGTGTTACATATCATTTCATTTATTACCAGCATATTTTTTCTTTCTTCATAAAGCGTTTTCATTGATCATCCACAATAGATTTTTAATTATGAGTGTTTTCTCTTTATTGGTAACATGAGACCTATTTCGTTTTTTGTGATTCATTATTTCTAAGATTTATACAAGTTTAATGGTAAGCGTATTGAATATGTGTTAAGGCATGTTTGTTGTCTCAAAGCTGACTAAATTATTTTAACTTTATTAATAAATTAAAAAATATATAATTGATGTTTGATATTCACCCTTTCATAATAAATGCATGTAGGCATTGTTTATCATTGATTTTTATATTATTCTTCAGATTTAGCCGAGCTTACACCCTCCTAATTACCTTTTTTTTATCATAATTTAGCTGTGAGCCAAGCATAGAACCCTATAATATTTTTCTCATGACCTAACTGTTTGAGTAACGGAAATACAACACCACTCTATGTTTGGCCACGGGCATATTCCTTACCATTCAGTGGTTGGAGATTCGTGTAAAATTTCTCACGACAATACCCCGTTCCACCAAAGTGAATATTCCTATGAGGATTATTAGAGATTTGAATCTTCATTTAATCTTGGCAGACACCTACACTATTAATAGCATATGTAGAACAAATAAAAAACCAAAATAACTAGATGAAATAACAAAAATTAACAAATATTCCAAGATACATGCAAGTTTCAGCATATCCAGTCAACAAGCATACAAGCTTAACTGCCTGGTGGAGGTCTGATTATTTTCCAATCTTTTTAGATGCTTCAGTGCAAATGTGTGGTGGTATTTAGACTTTCTGGAATCTACACAAATCTCCAACAATCTTAGGGTGTAAGCCATTCTGTGGGCAAAACTTACTTGCATTAAATCCGTTCTCACAAAGCAAGGTTTCAAGAAAAATAATGACTTGCCACGTCACTGCCTTGATTGTGAATCTAGAAGGAAACTATATAAGTTAATTGTTATGCATATAAATTTATTTACTCCATCCTTTCCATAGTGCCTTTTCTTGATAAAGTCAAAGAGCATTAACCTTGGGAAAGTTTATTGAGAAAATTAACTATGTTTACAGTACCAAATATATAACATATGGAAATAATAAAACACTATAGGCCGACTTTGCCGAGTAAGACCTATATCCCATCCATCTCCAAGACAATACGACTTCACGCTCCGGTGTCATCCAATGATACCTGCCAATATAAAGAATGAATGAAAGGCCATTATCGATTTCTGTAATCTCCAAATTATTTGTAGCAATAATTTCTTTTACATATCAATAAAGTCAAAGAACATCTACTTTGACCAAGTTTATTGAGAAAACTAAGTATGTAACATATGGAAATAATCAACTAGGTTTCTAAACGTGAAGAACCCTATAGGTTGACTTTACTGAGTAGCACCCATCTCCCTTCGACCTCCAAGTCCACACTTCTTCATGCTCTGCGCCCAGCCATTGATTCCCGGCAATATAAACAATGATTTTTAATCTTCAAAGATTTTCTAGCAATATAGTTCATTATATAAACGATGAGTTTTCTCTGATTCATAGCTCATTTATATTAGATTCGTAAGACACATGCACTTTTTTTGTTGATTCAAATCACATTAAAAAGTTTGAAGCTCTTTCAAGAATTGATTCTCTTGTCATGAATATGTGCTAAGCATAGTCTATATGCCGGTGTATTTTGTGTAGGTATCTTCAAAGTATCTTTACTGTTTCATACGTTTCATAATGTCCGTTTGTTTTGAAAATTCTACATCATAGTATATATGAAACTATGATGGAAATTATGATGGATACCTACATCATAGCCTATATGAAACTATGATGGAAATTAAAATAACATTATCAAAACGCAATTCACCCATTTAAATATTTATCGTTCAACAAACATTTGCTTCCAAATGCCGTAAGAACAATGTCATATGAACGAAAAAACATGATGGTCAGGGAAAATAATTATACCACATTAAATACATGAGCAAATTCATCCCATACAAATTGGCATAAAACTGATTGCACAACATATTATGAAATAAATTTGACAGATTGAATATGAAAATAGTATTATTAATATGATAATTAAGGGTACATTACAACACAAAGCACACTGAAATACATAAATAAAGGTCTGATACATAAATAAAGTTACAATCCATAGGATACTGAAATAAAAAATAGCATACCGAAATGGTTAAGTTCTTCAGTTACAACTCACAGGAGATTGAAATACATAAATAAAGTTTTGATACAACGATGAATCATTCACCGAACTGGACTTCAACATGTCATGAACCTGGAATTCATGGCTTCAGAGGCTACGGCTTGGAAAGGGGAAAGATTCTTCCGATCAATCCATTGGGAAAAGGCATGGGAATTGGACGAATAGTCTGCCTAACAAGATCAACCTCATAATGGTTATCTCTATCAAATGATAGAGTGCGAAGAACAAAGAGGGAATTTTGAGATCCAGTTCGGATCTGGATTGACCAGAAAGGATCTGACCCTAGGTCAAACACTTCCCTCCTAAATACACGTGACCAGATACAATTAGAGATATTTTGGCCAAACATTTCAACCATGTTTTTTCTAGGTTTCATATCCCGGCTAGTTTCATTTTGGGTGTGGTTTAGGACCCAAGTGTGAGTATAGCCGTGAGAGTAGTAGACAATAGCTATCCCTCCACTAGTGTGGTGAGATACTGTGTAATCATACCATGACCTAACACGAACATTCAAATCAAAAGGCAAGGGAATATGGTTGAATAGAAAAGTATCTAAGTTCATAACAACGATGAACCTTACAACATACATCATATAGAGATTTCTTCCTGCAACAATACAGTAAGGGTTGTGATGAAACAAACCAGTCTGATTCTGCGAAACAGGGATTGGGGGGGAATGGAGAACCTAGGGAACTTCATTGAAGACGCAGACATGGACAAAGATTATTTCACTAGCGCAGAAACTTACCCCATCGTAGGAGCAGAAGAAGCCTAGGAGGTGTCCTTTATGAAGAAGCGCATACCCGAATTGCCAGCTTCAGAAATAACCCCAAACTGCCTGAAGGTGTTCTTGATGAACTCCGGTACTTCTCGAGGAACCAGCAGGATGATGTACGCCACCAGCGTGTACACTTGAGGGCTCTCGGTCGGAGTACTGGTGAAGTAAGAAGTCCAGGTTGGCCATGAGCTCGGTGCCGCGGGTGAGGATGATGCCATCTTGTGAAGCCACCACACTCTCTCCTGTCAG
The DNA here is from genome assembly GCA_910589775.1 of Avena eriantha. Taxonomy (NCBI): domain Eukaryota; kingdom Viridiplantae; phylum Streptophyta; class Magnoliopsida; order Poales; family Poaceae; genus Avena; species Avena eriantha. The sequence continues at coordinate 174,680,872 of OU342743.1, read as the reverse complement.
CAATGTTGCATCGACGCAGGGATGCCACTGCGCTTGAATCCCCTCCTGATGGTAGTGGATATATTAGCCGGACGTTTCTATGAGCGATTCCTGGAGGCAGAACAAACTCCGCCAAGAAGCCGAGGCATGCCGGCGTGTTTCGCTCAGCGAACCGGTGGGCGAGAAACGGAATTTTTTGGCTATCAGCCAGGTGCTTTTGACCGCGCTAAAACAGATCATGTCTAGGGAAGAGCCACTCCTCTCTATGATATCTCCAACTAGATCCATGTCCCTCACAACAACAGCGCGGGGAGAAATTGGTGTGTTCCACTCCATTGCTTGAGAGCGAAACTGTTGAGCAAATGGGTGGGGTTCTGTTTAGCTTACTTGGTACCGGTTATGGACATAGAGCTCCTTTGACCACAAATCACAACACATTATATGTAGAAGACCCTTTAACGAAATTGGATCGCTACTGAATCACTCATAAAACAATCATGTTTTTAAATAGGAATAAAGGTTTACTATTAGATTTGTTAGGAGCAATATTTATTTTTTTACGTATTTCTAGATGATTTCACCAATGTATCCCCCACATGCAATTTGTAATAGAGCTAAAGATACTACTAAAAAAATATCCGAACATTTTGTTTTGCAAGTTTTTTTCCTATAAAACGTACTATATTAACCAATTTAAAATATAAGTCCTTTATATAGGTCGCAACATTACTCTAACATATGTTACTATACCAATGTAAGTTGACCTCCACCACAAATGATAACATTCTAATACCCTAAATGTTATTAAGTAAACCCAATAAAACAAAAGTTAGGTTATAGTTTATTGATAGATTTATACAAGTTTCAAGGAAAGGATATAACTAATAATATTGTCCAAAGAAAAGAAGGGCTTCCTAGGTCTTCCTATAGTTTTTTATTTGTGTACCCATCTTTTTCGTGATTGTATAGTTTTAAACATTATAGTTTCAAGTATTACCCTGGAGCAAAACCATTAGCAATGAACAATCTTGTAAAAAAATATTTGACATCTAAAACTAGGTCGTTACTTTTAAACATCCAAACAATAAAATCTAAGAACATTTTGATCAAATATCATATATTTATAGTTCTTTAATTTCATTTGTCAACCAATTAGTTGACATCTCTAATAGAAGTAGTCAACAATCCTATTCCTTTACTTTATCAAACTATACTTTTTTGCTCTTATTCCATTAAATTTCTATCAAAAGTACATTTTTGAAAGAAAAAAACTCCATCTAACTTACATATGATTAGTTTTCACAAAGATAAGGTTTTTTCTTAGAACAAACATCTAAAAATATGTCATGTCCAAGCAAAAGGGATAAATCATAAAAAATATTTTCTGAAAATCACATTAACTAGAATAAAGATGAGATTTGTTTCAATTAGGTCATTAATAAAACTAGGTTTCTAGTTTTATGTTTCTTGACAAGACCTGTTGCATTTTCCAGGTACTTTTTGTTTATCAAATTTTGTCGTTTTTTAATCTTTCTATTATTATTTTGTTGTTATTTCCTACTTGTCATACACGCTATTGAAATATACATGTGTCTGCAACAATAAAAACAAATGCAGATCTCTAATAAATATTTTATGAATCTAGCCTATGGTGGAAGGGTATTCCTGTAAAATATTGTTCATGAATCTCCAACAATTCAATCTTAATGATGTTGTCGGGGTCTCAACATAGGTTTGGTGTTGCATTTCATCCATTTTTACAAGTTCAATATCAATAGCATACATTGCTATCAATATGTGTACTAGCTCATGCTTTAGTTTTTATTATTGAAACTGTTCCATCGTTTTATCGAAGGACCAAATATTTTATGTTTCATTAATTACTTCGCTTCTTCCCATTTTATTAAGTTGTGTTATAGTTTCTTGATAGTTTTGTACAACACTCAAGGAAAGGATATAACTACTAATATGGTCCAAAGGAAAGTACGGCTTCCTAGGTCTTCCTATGTTTTTGTATCTGGGGTACCCAATTTTTTTGTGTTTGTATAGTTGTAAACCCTCTAGTTTTAAGTATTACCCCTAAGCAAAACCATAAGTAATAAACAATCTTATAAATAAATAAAGTTTTGACATTTGAAACTTGGTGTTTACTTGTAATCACCCAAACAATGAAAGCTTACAACATTCTGACCAAATATCATATTTTATATTTCATTAGTTCTATTCATCAACCATGTAGTTAACATCTCTAATATAAGTATTCAACAATTCGCTATTGTTTTTGTTTTCAAACTATATTTATTCACCGTTATTCCATTAAAATTATATCAAAACTACAACTTGAACACAAATGATTCTATCTAACTTCCATATAATAATTTATCACAAAAATAAAGAAAGTTCTTATAATATATCATTCGCAAGTTGTAGGTATAATTCATAACAAATAATTTATTAAACTCATATTAACCAGAAGAAATACTATATAGTTTTCAATTAGGTCATTAATAAAAACATTTTTCTAGTTTTTATGTTTTTGGACTTGATCTGGCAGTGAAAGCTATATGTTCCTTGATCATATCTGTCGCAATTTATCTGTTATTTCATTTTTTTTCTACTATGTAATGAGCTGTTTTGACTACTTATCATACAAGCTATTGAAATATACATGTGTCTGCAACAACCAAAACAAATACATATCTCTATTAAATCTTTTATAAATCCAGTAAGCGATGGAAGGGTCTTCCGGTAAAATATTTTTCACGAATATCCAACAATTCAATCTTAATGATGTTGTCAGGGTCCCAACATAGCTTTGGTGTTGCATTTCCTCCATTTTTACAAGCTAAATATCAGTAGCAAACATTGCTATCGATATGTGTACGAGGTCATGCTTTATCTTTTATTATTGAAATCGTTCCATCGTTTAATCGAAGGCCCAAATTTTGTATCTTTCATTAATGACTTCGCTTCTTCCTATTTTATTAAGTTGTGTTATAGTTTCTTGATAGATTTGTACAACATTCAAGGAATTATATGGTCTGAAGTAAAGAAGGGCTTCCTAGGTGTAGTGTGCTTGAGTGAAAGAATGGCTGTCCTACTTATTATTGGTTTATTTTCTAGCGTGCCTTTTCCACTCAGTCTCCCCTCGTGCCACGATTGAGGAACACTAATCGGCTTAAGATCAGGAATATCACCATATTCAGGGAACATAATATAATTGTCATCATCCTCTTCTTCTTCACTGTCTTCCATCATAACCTCTCTTTCTCCGTGCTTGATCCAACAATTATAGATGGGCATGAAACCGAACAGAAGCAGTTGGGTGCGAAGGGTTCTTGAGGAAAAGTAATCCTTCTTATTCTGACAGGCAACACATGGAAAACACATAAAACCATTCACATTGTTTGCCTCACCCACACCGATAAAATTATGTAGGCCCGTAATGAACTCGGAAGTGTGTCGGTCACCATACGTCCATTGCCGGCTCATCTGCATTATATAATTAAGTTTATCAAAAAAATACAGAACATCAAGAGAAATGACCAATGTACATCGACAAATGGATTGTATCAATGACAGATGAAAAGATAAAGTTGCTAACCTCAATCGAGGAGTAAAGAAAGAGGAGAAAGCTTAAGTGTGGTTCAGCCACTTCATATCATGTTAGTTTTGTGTGAACTCAAGTGGCATTATGCTCTCACGCATTTCATCGAGCACCTCTTGTGCATAGAGGGAAAACAAAGCAACATACACCACTTGTGCATGAGAGGGGAAAAAAAAACTAGCTCACACACAAGCATGTGATGCTAGAGGCAGCGGAACCCCTTAAGTCCCGATTTGTGGTACAAACGGGGACTAATCGTGGTCCTACCCCGTGCGGTGTCCTGGCGTTACGAACCGGGACTAATACTGATCGCTTCGGGGCAGTCCGAGGGAAGCCTGTTTTCTAGTAGTGAAACCTCACCGCCTAATAGATCAAAATATCATCCGACCGTGATCAACCTAGCGCTCTGCTATCAAGATGATAAAGACTGTTTGGCCCAATCTTTCACGATGCACCTCCTAGTCCAATATATTTGACGTATTACATGTAACCTTAAGATGGGAATTTTTTTTCTTACGAGCAACTCGACGATGAACGACGAACCTCACGCTAGAATAGATTAATCCAACGAGCAACTTGATGACGAACAACAAGACTCACGCCAAAGCACGACAATACTTGAATAACAAGCACCTTCACGCAAACTCAATATACTGGATAACTAGACGAGCGTCGGAGATGTCGTCACCACGCCAACCCCGGAGGGATGGTTCACAAACGAGAAACACAATTTTCTACATAATTTCAGCTCTCCTAATATTCTAGCACCCACCTTGTTTATATAGGACAAAGGGGTAGGGGTGGCTGACCCTACTTGAGTCGGGCCGACTCGACCCTAATTGGACTCTGACTCATAAACATAGTACAATCATTTGACATGACCTTAGACTAAATTATAACATCTCATTGGTTGTCCTAGTGTATCATTGATGCAGGGCCGGCCCATGGGGCAGGGAAGAAAGACGATCACCCTAGGCCCAGGGGGTAGGGGTCCTGGCCCAAGATTTATTTGCGTACCCATATTGGTACTAATATAGTTATATTTTTCTCGAGTAGGGGGGCCATGGCCCCCCTAGGTATAAGAAAGCTTCACAAGTATAAACAAGGTTGCCTTGTCTATCACAATGCACACCAATCCATCTAGCACATGCATCATTTCGCATCCAGCTTGCGGCCAAGTTCTGTGGGTATCCAAATGCCCCAGCTATCAACAGAAGGGACTGGACCTCCGGATCACATGGTCCATGCTCGAGTCAGCAAAAGCTTCGTGTAGCAGTCGCCTTGGCAACATCAGCATGCACGATGTCGCTGAACTCTCTGGTACAGGCCAAAGCTTCCTATAGCAGCCGCCTTGGAAACATCAGTAGACACAGTGTCGCTGAACTCTCTAGTACGGACCCCTATAGTAGGTTTATCTTTGCCACAAAGCTTTGCAACTTCCTAGTCAGCTTGGAGACTACTAATTCTGAATCTTGCGAGTCGATTGGGTGCCTTCTGAAGAAGAAGGCAATCATGGAGAAAATCAAGAAGATGTGATCGATATGGCATCCTGAAGGAGAAGTCATTCAAGAGCAATAAAGAGTGTCTACAACCGCTTCATGGATGGTTTTGGTCTCTTGGCCCGGCATGTTGGTGTTCGTGCTGTCATCTTTGAGTTGTTGAGACGAATGCATGTCTTGTGGATGTTGGGGTTTAGAATTGTATGTTTTTTTGAGAAACACAGTACAATCGTAGACGCTTACAAGAAATGCATGCACCCACCCCTATGAACGAACACACGCAGTGGCGGAGCCAGGAAAAAATAGGAGCCTGGGCGGGTCGTAAGGTAAATAAAAAGCGCCGAGAATCACAACCCAAAATTTTGATATATGTTGCAAATATAGGTAACATGATAGTTTGAAATAACCTGACACGTAATTAAATGTGAGAAAACACTAACTCACTAGAAAATAGTAGCCATAAATATAACTTAGAGAGATCCAAACGTGCTCCCAGGGATCCAAAATAGATCCTGCAAGATTAAAACGAAGCGTGAGAATTACTAATGCATAGAGCTATGTAGACTTATTCACATGAGAAAGCATGTCACATACCACTGAAATACTAATGACGCCATGGCAAAACCCTTTATGACTCTTGAATGCATGAAAACGTCGTAATAATGACATCATCAAGTGATTTGAATATTTCCCTCTCCGTGTAACATATCATCAAGTGATTGAACCAATCATCATTTATCTTGTTGCGCAATTTAGACTTGATAATTTTCATTGCCGAGAAAGCTCTCTCAACAGCACCGGTAATAATAAAGCCAGCTCGATGAGCTTGTAAACCAATGAAAATACTAAGTGCTTCTCTGTTTCAACCATTTTTGCTGCCAAACTTTCAACATTTTACAAGCAGAAAAATCAACATGATTTCTCAAATGAAAAACGTAAGTCTCAAATTGATCCCTCAATATTGCACGATCACCATTAGAGAAGTCTGCACTATAAATTTCAGCAATCCGAGAGAGCTTCTCTACATCAAACTTGGAGAAAGAATTCTTGGGATCAAGACATGAGAAACAAGCAGGTACCTCCTGATTTGAGTCACCGAAGCGATGATTCATCTCAACACATATTTTATCAATAACAACATAGAAAATTTCAGCCTGATAATAATGAAGATTGGTGATGGTCCTTCCCTCTACCCTTGAGAGACCTCGAACCGGTATTTCATCATCCATATTTGGTACTAGAATACCTTTGGAACTGCAAAATCGTTGTACCTCTCCGAAAAGACCGTCCCAACCATCATCTCGCATGGTAGCCAACATGAATTTGACATCATTAACTAATTCCATGGCCTGCATAATATTTATATCTTTCTATCGCAAAAGTCGTGAAAGCTCATTTGTAATACCAAGCAACTTCAACATAAGCTTCAAAACAAGAACAAAGGAAAAACACTGCATCTTTTCAACGCAACCCGCCGCATGACTCGGATTACGCCCATGGGCATCCACCGTGTTAAGAACTTTTATCACAGCAGGCCACTTTTCCTCCAGACGAAGCAAGGTTTTATGATGTGATCCCCATCTAGTATCTCCAGGTCTAGCAAGGCTAGTTGGTTGATTCATGCCTCTTCCTGTAGATACTTCACCTCTCTCAAGGCTATTCAAAATTTCTTTGTGACTTTCTTCCATCAATACTTCCATTTTTTACAAGAGGAACTTCTTGTTGTCACAATCAATGATACATACTCAAAAAAGTCATGAATATATGAGCAAGATGAAGTAGCAACAGCGACAACAACCAGTTGCAAACGATGGGCAAAACAATGAACATAGAAAGCATAAGGGTTCTCATCAAGAATTTTTCTTTGCAAGCCATTAAATTCACCTCTCATGTTTGAAGCTCCATTGTAACCTTGCCCTCGTAGCCTTGAGATTGATAATTTTTGATTGTCAAGAATCTTAAAAAGAGCCAATTTTAGTGCCTCGGACGTAGTATCTTTTACATTGTAGCATCTCAATTGTCTAACAATTGTAATGCTACTTGGTCTAGTAATATAATGGCTACTTCCTATATATAATTGTGGCATCATAATTATATCATGCTCATGTCATCATGCCACCTTGCTTTTGAGCATCATATAAAACTCTTTTTCTTTTGGTTCTTCTCTCACATGCATTATTAATTGTATTTGCCTCTTGATATTGTATTTGGTTATTGATATATTGTCTAAATGCCCAAGTTGAGTTGGGGGCATATCTTTTATTCACCTCCATTATCTTTTCTTTTCACCACTTTATAATTCCACCATCCTACTAGTCCATGAGCTTGCAATTCTTTTTCTTTTGATTTTATCCTAGCTCATGTGGTGGGGTGGATCTAATCCTACTTATGTTTTGCTTGGCTTTTATTCCACTTCTAGGAAATGCATAAGAATAATGCCATCATATTATTATTGTTTTCACAAAATAAATCATGGCATTATTATTTTTGCATGGGCCATGCAAAAGTACCACCACCTTTTATCCCATGGGTTTTGCCTTTGACTTTAGTGGTTATTTCTTTGTGAACCATCTCCTTCCATTCCACCATTCCCATATCCTCACCCACATCTCTTTCTTTTATTTTATTTTCTCCATGCATGATCATATGAGACTCTTTCCACATATCTCTTTTCTCCCTCTTTCTTTCTTGTTTCTCTTCCACCTTAGCAAGCTAGATCAAGCTCCATGTTCCTCTTGGTATGGTCTCATAAACAAATTTTAAAATCTAAATACCTAATAAAATCTAAACCTAGCTCCTCTCTCTATTCTTCTCCTAACCTAATTCTACTAAACCCTAACATTAACCTCACCTCTCTCTCTCTCTATCTCTCTCTCTACCATGAGGGCCACCTGACCCCCTCTCTCTCCCTGGCCCACACCTCAGCTAACCCTACCCCTCTCTCTAACCTAAACAAAACCCTAACCCGAGGCTACCATCTACCTAGCCCGAGCTACCCCTCTCCTCTCTCTCTTCTCTCTTCCTGCCATGAGGGCCCCTCCATCCGAGCCTCCCCGTGCCTGTCCCTCTCTCCCGGCCAAAACCCCACCTGCAGCCACCCAGGTCGAGCCCCAGCTCGACCACGTGAGGAGGAGAGAAAAGGTGCACCCGAGCCACCTTTAACCACCGTGATTCCCCACGGCTCCCTCTCCTCTCTCTCCCTCTCGCTTTACCCTCCCCCGCACGCCTCCTGGCAGCTCCCAGATCCACTCCAAAGCCTACCTCGCCTTCCCCTTCTTCCTCGCCGATGCCAGCTTCCGCCGCCAGTCGCCGCCGTCTACCTCTGCTCCTCTTCGTTCCAGCCGGCGTGCACGTCGTGGAGTTGGCCTGGGCGACCGAGAAGACCGCCCTGCTGCTCCCTGTACGCGCCGACGTGGACGAAAAGCCCCAGCACCACCGGATCCTGCGCCTCGCCGTCCGAAACCCTAACGCCGAGGAGCGCCTGCGTCCTCGCCGCTACGGTGCCTCCCCACCCGATCCGAGCGCTCCGTCGAGCCCGCGGCGAGCCCCTCTTCCCCCCTGACATGCTCCGCCTCGCTGTCGCCGTCTAGCGCCGCCGCTCGTTTCGCCGAACGTCCTCCGTGCGCCAGAGGTCGCCGGCGTCTGCAACCTCCCCGTGCCGCACAGAGCCTTAGCTAGGCCCCAAACCCCCTCCTAACAGCTCCCCTAGCCTACCGCACTGGCTAGCCCCCTCAGCGCGGCCGCCCGCGACCCGGGTTCGATCCCCCGCTCTGCGCTGCGCGCTGATTTCCCGTCAGACCGAAGAGAACGAAGAACAGTACGGGCCTGTGGTAGTTTTACAAAAGCCCCCTCTTTTTATTTTCGCTCTCAACCCGCGGTACCTCGTGGCCCACTAGTCAGCCGCCCTGGCAATCTTGCCGAAAACCCCCCAGGTTCCTCGGGTCGTAACCCGCGGTCCAACTAGTCCCCACTTGTCAGCCCCTGCAGTTCCTACCGCTGTCACGTGGGCCTCTAGCCGCTGGCCCCGCCTGTCAGCCTTAGTGGCTGGCTAAGCCGCGGTAGAAAAGGATTTTCCTGCGCGCGCGTGCCCCGCCAGCCGCTGGCCCACCCGTCAGCGGCTGAGGCTAGATTTGCATGGGTGACAAAAGTTTATTTGACTGTCTGTTTTAATTAAACCTTTTCCAAAATTGATTTAAATTCAAATTCAAATCAGATTTAAATAATTTTTAAAATACAAATCCAAATAATACAAATAATATATGTTTTGGAATCAGAAAAATATGAGGAATTCAAATATGCCATTCAAAATATCATTGGAACACTTTAAATTTTCGAGATGATTAAAATTACAATAAAATGCCCTTTTCCTTAATTAATTAATAACTTTAATTCTATAACTCCAAATTTGGCAAATAATATGTCTATATCGATCAGCGCGACGAGCCCGTTCTATTTATGCAGTCCTTGTTCTGAATTGAAGCATGTATCACGTCATTATTCAAAATCTGAACTGTTTATGACAATAAAACATGGTTAAATAAATGACAAAATGCTTTATTTCTTGTATCCACACCTCACCTTTGCCATGCTACTTTAATGCCATGTAAATTGTGCATCATTCATCATGGCATGCTTGTTTGCTGTCGCATTTTATTTCCTATGCTTGTGCACTTTATTTCTTTTGGCCCTTGTTTGTTTGGTTCTTCTTCGAATAGACGCCCAGCAGGAGAATTACCAGGAATCACAGGAGTATTACCCAGATCCATCTCTCGCTTCAACTGAGATGCCAAGCAAGCACTACCACATGCTTGCATACATACAGTACCTATTGCCTCTATCTTATTCTTGCATCATTGAGTCACAATTGCATTAAATTGAATCCCAAGTACTGCATAGCCTTTACTTTTAAACCCCACCGAAGCTTGTTCCTCTATCCCATGAGCCAGTACTACAGGAGTTGTTGAGCCATGCGAGTCGTAGAAAAGCATGAGTAGGGTATGTGAGAGTCTGATGGACAATGAGGTACCTAAACAACATAACCTGAGTAGTAATGGGATAACTAATGAAAGAGGCACCGGTGAGCAATATCTGCTATTTGGTTTTTCATGCTCACTTGTGACCCGTAGGACCAAGAGTAATTGATTCATGTTCCTTGTTTATTCGCACTATCCACATCCGGGAGGCCTTATGGACCCACCCCCCGAGCCAGAGCTTGATTCATTCTTATTTCTTGGGGCCACAAAATAGTTTGGGGCTTTATTTCTATCCTGTACTTATGCCATGTTACTGCTATAATAAGATTGTGCGTGGAGCACCTGTACTGTTTTGGATCGTGGAATGTTTTCGCGGTATCGACAATCCCAGTCACACTTTCGGGTTCCTAGTCGTTTACAGCCATTGACACGAACCTTGGGTCCGTCTCGGAGCCGGCCAACTTCGTCGCGGGTAGCTTAATGGGGTGGCCCCCTGAAATATTTCTGAATCCTGTGATTGCTTTGTCATGAATGCCTCGTTGGGTTTTGATTTGGTTTTTCCGAGGTTGATCGAGTGTATGTTGCTATTCGTGCACCCCTGCAGGGTAAATCTTTCTGAAAGCCGTGTTCGCGGTTATGGACGACTTGGAGCACAGTTTCTCGATCATAGACAAGTATAACTAAAGTACCGCTTTTAATTTGACTAAGTACTTGAATATTAAATAGTGAAATACTCATGGAATGGTTAATAAAACTGCCAACGGATGATGGGGGTTGTTCGTTCGATTCCTCGTTGGTAAGCGTGGAGGAGGATGGATCTGTTAATTATACTATTATAACTGTTGTTCTTAATTAACGGACATCCGTCTATCATTGGTTAGGCGGATGGTTAGCGAGTATCTGTAGAATTGTTAGGTATTATCTTTTGCTGCAATTGCGTCACCCCAGGTTGTGTCCCCTTTAGTGGCATTAAGACTTGCTGAGTACCCCTAGGGTCTCACACGATAAATTGTTTGATTCAGATGAACAGGTGTATTCGCAAGATGGATACTGGGTGGAAGAGACAGATGATGTTGGCAACGATCATTCGGTGTAGAGATTCCGGGAATGGGGATCCGTGAGATCTGTGGGCGGGATGTGTTTATTTATGGGCATCTTATGCTGATTTGCTTCTTATCCGTACTCGGATCTTGTTTTCCGCTTCCGCCTGATACTCTGATGTGTGATGTATGAGGAGCTATCCTAAATTATTATATCTATCTAGGACATTTGAATCTTGTCGTATGGCGTTGCAATATTTCTATTTCTTTTAGATGGAATGGCTCTGAGGACTGTTGTATGTGGCTTGCATACATACTCATTTGTGTATGTAGTTGATCCCTTCGCCTGCCGATTACGCCGCTCGTTCTTGTCCTGATGTCTGAAAGTGGTTAGGGCATCCGAAAGGTCTACCGTGAGTGGCCCTGGGCCCCACCGTACTATTTTAACCATTTTCGTTCATCCAGGCATGTAACTAGGAGCGTAATTCACCGAGGTAATTACATACATGGTACAAACGAAGAAATCGTTCCACAACCTTCCCCTCATTGCTCACGTACCTAGCAAACATATTAATAATGATTAAATAAAGCACAACTTCACGTACCTATTAAACAAATGGAACAAAAATACAACTACTAACCTCAACATTACAACCATTTGTTCTTTAACGGATATGTCTCTTGATTCATCGATAAGCACGGAGAACTTTTTATTGCCAAGCTCTCCCATAATCACTTCTATGACTTCCTCCGCACAACACTTTGCAAGTTCCTTTTGTATGTCACCAGAAGTCATTTGAAAATTTTCCCACCACGATCAAAAGCATTTCTCACTTCTTCATTGCTATCCTTGTACCAATCTATCATCTCTAGAAAACTCCCCTTATTCAGTGAAGTAGAAGATTCATGATGGCCATGAAATGACAAACCTTGGGCTCTGAGATATCTTGAACACTCTAGAGAAGAAGTCAAGAGGATTTTGTACAATTCTTTTGATTCATCAGTTGCACGAGCCAACTTATTTGCCACACTATGTCTTTGATTTTTAAAAGCAACACAATGCCTAACATAATTGTTGTGGCCACTATCCAAACCACCGACATGCTCAGGTAAGGCTCTATATGCATGCTTCCAATCCCTAAAGCCCGACTTAGTGAAGACTTCGAAGCCAAAGTGCTCAGCTCTTCCAGGTTGCTTAAATAGGAAACAACAGAAACAAAAAGCTACATCCATGGACTCACTATATTCTATCCAATTATACCTTGAATACCATGATTGAGAAAATGCTCTTGAATCTGTACGAGGAAATTTCAAGGTTGGTTGGGTTGGACCTTTCAATATGTATGCTCTTCTAACTTGGTCTTGAACTTCTGGAGCGTATTCAGCAACTTGTTTCCGAAGAGCGGGATCACATAAAATTTCAGCAGGATCAAAACCATTACTATTGGCTAGATGAATCGGCGGCTCTTGTTCTGGTTGTGCAACATTAGAATTTTTAGCACTTCCTCTCGGGACCAAATACCTCCTCATATCTGATTTTAATAGTAACAAGGTTACAATTTAATGATTTGGATGTATAACTAAATAAAATTGCTCAAGTTAGATATAAATTCAAACACTGATCGGAAACTGTAGCGAAGAAATAATACTTTTGGAGAATGAAATCGATTTTTTTCAACCACTCGGAATTCCTAGTGCGTGTATCGCTGCAGTGCAAAGTGAGAAGCATTGTTAATATCCCAAAGCTGAGTACCAAAGTTACCATAGACAAACCAATCGAAGCGATTATGAGAGGAGGTGCCCCCTGTGCCGGTAGCCTTGGCGTCGCCCATCCGAAGGAGCAGCGCTCGTGCCCGGCGAGACGCCCAATTTGCCGCTTTGGGCTGCGATGCGGATGTAATCTGTATTATGTAGTGAAGCCGTCGAAAAGGGTCGAATAGGAAGAAACGGACTGGCGGCTGATCCCTGATCGATCGCTGCGTGGCGTCCTGAGTCGTTCGTCATTTGTCGTGCCTAGAACGGACTGCAGCCTAGGAATTGACGTAGTGCTAAACCAAAGCAATTTTACTAGCTGGGCCGTTTGACCATGAAGCACAAAGTCAGGCCCAATTATGATTTGCCCGGGCTAATCACATCTAGACCAGCTGAAAACTTGACTTTCTAAAGTATGCGCGTATACGTCCGCTGGCGAGGGAGCCCCGGCAGCTGCCCCGGCTCGCCCGGTACTGTCTCCGCTCACGAACACACGCACACCCTACCACTATGAGTACCTCCGAGAAACTGAGCCGGCGGATCGGGTTTTGAGATTGATGAAGCCACCACAGACGTCTCGCTATCGATGGGAACATCGCTTCCCACTGAAAGAATATTCCGTCTTTTATGCAACACACAGTGTCAAACCTAGGGTTTAAACTCTGGTGGGTTGGGGTACAACCACCCTCCTAGCCACACAACCACAGGTTGGTTTGCCTTGGAACTGTATGTTGTTGGCTATGTTTGTGATGGTTTTCGTCCATTTTTTAATTAACTGTAGACAATTCTTTTTTTTCTTAGTTGATAGATGAGGCAAATCTCTTGGCTCCATTACAGTGAAGCTATTGAAAATGAACATCGAGTAACAACTATTTTAGATATATCCGAATCAAGAGGTAGAAATTTACTTTGACTCGTAGGTGTAGATGCACCCACCATTAAAATGACGTACTTCAAAATGTTTAAAAATTCAGAAAAAATATCTAGGCATACATGACAATATTCTATGTTCGTACACGAAGTTTCATGAAGAAAAGACATTTTATGTGGCTTGTATAAAAAAGACAATTTTCTATGTTGTAAAATAACTTTTCGTAAGACATATTTTTGTCTTTTTACACAGGCCATAAAAAATGTCTCTTCACGCAAAAACTTCGTATGAGAACTAGCATGTCCAGATGTACATCCAGGATTTTGTTTCAGATTTTTTCAACATTTTGAAATTTATAGAAAATATTTTTTTATAATAAATTCATCTAGACCTAGGAGCCAAAACGCCATGTCCCGTCAAGAGGCCATTACTTTGGATTCGAGGGAGTAGATTTATGTTCGAAGTTGCTTATGGGCAGTCTCCGGGCCAAACAGATCCTCGTCTCGCACAGTCTTTCGGTACCCTTATCATCATCACATACCGGTGGATCTCGGTAGAATTTACACAAATAAACCTGGGCCCGTGGTACCGGACGTGTCAATCACTGCATGCCTGATGCCTCTCCGACCAGGCCGGCACCAACGTCCATCGCAACAAGCACACGTACGCACGCATCATGTCGACGACACGACGGGAGCAGCAGCAGCAGCAGGTGGAGGCACGACATAGGGGGTGGCGCAGAGCATGAGAGGGTTCTTCCTGCGCACGCCGAGCCCCATGGCCTCCGCCATGTCCACCTCCTCCACGCCGGCGGGCAGCGTCCAGTCGAAGTGGTACATGAGCTGCAGCAGCGTCAGCTCCATGCCGGCGAGCCCGTAGTTGTAACCCGGGCACATCCTCCTGCCGGCCCCGAACGGCGTGAACTCGAAGTGGATGCCGTGGAAGTCGGCGGCGCCCTCCTCCTCGAACCGCTCGGGGACGAACTCCTCGGGGTCCTTCCAGTACCGCGGGTCCCTCGAGATCGCCCACGCGTTCACCACCATCCTCGACTTGGCGGGAACCACGTACCCGCCGAGCTCCGTCGTCTCGATGCTCTCTCTGGGCACGAGGAGCGGCGCCGCCGGGTGCAGCCGGATCGCCTCCTTCATCGTCAGCTTCAGGTACCTCACGCTGTTGCTGCGCAGCTCCGTCTCGCTGATGGTCTCCTTGCCGTGGAACGCGCGCCGGACCTCGTCCTGCAGCTTCTTCATCACGCGCGGGGTGCGCATGATCTCCGACATGGCCCACTCCGTCGACGAGCCCGACGTCCCCGTGCCTCCGGCGAACATGTCCTGTCATGGAAGCAAGGCATAAAAATTGTGGTCAGCATGCATGCATGCCATGCATGGATACTACTACAGAATCTGTACGTGGCAACGTGCAACGTAAGTACGTAACCGAAGCAAGTGTTACTCACCAGCACGACAGCTTTGATGGTGTTGTCCGTGACAGGGAAGCCCCAGGGGTTGTCCCCCTTCTGCAGGGTGAGCATGACGTCGACGACGTTCTCGTCGACGACCTCCTTGCCGCCGGCGACCCTGTCGGCGCGCACCTTCCGTCTCCCCTCGATGATGTCCACGAGGATGTCGTCGAACGTCCGGTGGATCTCCCGGAGCTTCCGCTTCATCCCGGTGGCCTCGCCGAGCAGCTCCCTGAGGCGCGGGAAGAGGTCCGGCACGTTGAACCCGCTCGACAGGCCGACGACCCTCTTGATGGCGTGCTGGAAGACCGGCATGTCGGGGCGCACCTCCCCGAAGGCGGACCTGGAGATGGTCCGGCTGCTGATGTCGTACACCATCCTGGTCACGTCCACGGGCACCCCGGGCCCGGCGGCGCGGATGAGCTCCACCTGCCTCCGCACCTCCTCCTCCCGAATGAACCCGAACTGGAGCACCCGCTTGGGGCTGAGGATCTCGTGGATGCAGAGCTTGCGGATCTTGCGCCAGTAGTCGCTGGTGGGGGCGAAGATGATGTCGGTCCAGCCGTAGCCGCAGATGCCGCCGACGAGGAGCCTGGGACGGTTCGCGAAGTTGGGGTCCTGCACCTTGAGCACCTCCCGCGCCAGCTGCCGCGACGTCACCACCACCAGCGGCATCGGCCCGATCTTCAGCATCATGATGGGGCCATGCGCGCCGGCGAGGTCCCGGAGCCGGCGGTGCACCAGCGTGTTCACGAAGTGGTGCACGCTCCCGATGATCGGCAGCGTGCGCGGGCCCGGCGGACGGCGGGTTGACGTGGGCCGGAAGAAGTAGATCATGGACACCGCCAGGAGGGCCAGGAGGATGGCGTTGTACGTCGCGTCGTCCATGGCGCGCGTTCGACGAAACCCTAGCTCTAGCTAGCTGGATAATAACTTCACTAGCTAGCAGTGAACGAAGTGGTGACTGAGATGCCCTAGCTAGCTAGCTCGAAGGGTTGCACTGCATCTCAGTGGTGGAGATACCAGGTGTATTTATAGTGGAAGAGCGAGCGGGTGCGTCCACGGAACGTGCGCGGATTGACTCCGCTGATTCTTCGGTCTGAACGATTCCATCGTATATATCAAACGGAGGATTATTAGCACTACTTGTATATATATAGACCAGTTGTTTAATACAGCAAGTACTAGCAGTACAAAGCTTAATTTCATATATACCAACATTTCTCCACCAGCTTTGTCTCGAGCAATCTCGACTGACCAACATTACGTGGGCGTCGTCGATCGAGAAGAACTAGGCCCGGAAAATGGGACCATGTGTGCAACATTGTACTAGTACTGTACAACAGTTCCTCAGACTTGACGAAGCGTACCTGTGCGTGGGCCTTAACGAAACGTGGATTCGATAAAACTACTGCCATGAATCCATCGGTGTCGTGTCACCGTCATTGCTCTCTCGATCGGGAATTACTATGTCTCTACGGGAAGAAGAAACTACCATCTGAAAGATTTACGATTGGGTAGGAACTTACAGCTAGCGGTGATGGCGACTATCTGTCCACGTCAGAAGATGCCATGTGACATGATTACATACGTCAACCTGCAAAACCTTATCCAAGCTACGTCACAGCTGATGTGTGCGTACTAGCTATGTTGCTTGCTTTTGGATCATCATTACAACCATCATGCTTTCTTTTGGATCATCACTGATTAGAACCATCATGCTTGATGACTATCAATGATGAACTGGTCGGATTAACCAACCTAAGTTGGGCTCGGTCATTATGTATATTAAACCGAAGAAAAAGATAATGCAATACCACATGTATGTTGGGCCCCTGGTACCATCTCCGTCGTCCGTTGCTTGGAGATTCGTGCTATATAGACTTTGAAATTTTCACAACCCACCTATGTACTGTCTATTTTTCTTAGGTCCATTGCATATTGCAGCACACCCCTCTGTTTTTAGAAGAAAATTACATAATCACATCACACACCTGATTATGTTTTGTACTCATAAGTTTTTCATTGGATACAGTCATCAAACATCCAAAAAAAAATCGAAGAATTCGTCCACTATCAACCTCCAAACAAGACACCCAGAAATTATCAGAAAGATAGTTCGTACATGTTTTATTTATTGCTCGGTCTGAAAAATAAAAAATAAACAACGAAGCCTGAAAAAAATCAAACATCGGACACATAGATGTATCAAGAAACTACGAGGCTAGGTTTTTTATTTCTGTTATGAAATTACAAACGTCTCATTACAGACGTTCCATAGTTCCGTTTCGTTCCTGTTTTGGTCAAGATTCATACGGATTCATAGATGGAGTAAACTTTTGTACATCCATCCAAGATTTGCACTCTCACAGGAGATTCAAGAAAAATGAAAACAAATTCAATCAAGATAATACATGTTTCAACCTGCAACTACCCCGCCTTCTCTCTCGATGCATTGCACTGCCACCCGCCTCCAGCGCGTTGCAGTCGTGGCCAAGGCCAAACGCCTCGCACCGCTGCACCGCCGCCCACTTCCAGCTCGCCCGCCACCTCCTTGTTCAGGCGCCGCCACCGTCCCCACCTTCCTTGCCGCCTCCTGCACATCGCCGGGTCGAAGGCCGCGTCTGGCCATGCTTGGTCGCCTCCAAGGTCGCCGACGCAGGCGAGCTCCGGAATCCTGCCATGCGCTGCTTCGTCGGTATCTTCGCAGGGCGCCCGACTGCAAGGAGGCCCTGCTACAGAGGAGTGGCGATGCTGCTACATCAGGCGGTCGACCCTGCTACAGAGGAGCGGCGACGCAGCTACACATGCACGGCGGTGCTGCTACAGAGGAGCGGCGACGCTGCTACACAGGCACGACGGCGTTGCTACAATGGGCGGACGGCGCTGCTACAGAGACGCGACGGTCTTGCTACAGAAAAGTCTCCAGCGAGGTCTCCGACAATTTTTTTGCTACATTAGCACAACTCTTTTGCTATAAACGTTTTTCAGCTGACGAGGTCTCCGGCAAGAGTTTTTCCGGCGATGTCTCCGGCCAAGTCCGGTTTGCTACATGGTCTCCGGCGAGACCGGCCCTCTTTTTCTAATTTTTGGGCTGAACCCTTTTTTCTTCGGAAGCAAAAGCGGAAACATATATAGCAAAAAAGAGATGTTTTACAGCAAAAGCAGGATTTGGGACAATTTTGAGGATACGTGGCAGCAGCGAAAGCAGGACGATGGGAAGGCTCCCATCGTCCGGGAACGCCTTGCGCTTGCCCTAAAAAAATATCCAACTCGACTCTACTCAAGTCGGTTCTAAAGTGCAACTTCATATTAGTCAAACGTCCAACCCACTTTGCAGTAAAAGTATAAACAATATTTGTCTTCCTATTGAAGTTGATTTTTCTTATGGAACCTATACAATGCAAAAAAAAACCTCTCTCTTAGCCTAATGATAACAAATCGGCAAGCAAAACGAGTTCGTCCACAAGGTTGTAAGTTTATCAATCATCTTCTTCCATTCAAGTTACATACTTACCATCTTCGGTGAGTTACATACTTACTTTATAAAAATATCGAACTCTTACTTTCCTAAATCTTGTTTCTTCATGGCCAGCAATTTACTCACATTAAAAAACCCATTACAGAGTATCTACCCGGCGCAGTCAGGATCGAGCTACGTCACACACAAAAAAACGAACAAAATGGTCTATCAAGAGAATGTGCAGCCATATATCACCACAGGTTAATATGGACAAAATGTGTCACTGGCTAGTACACGCAAGCGATGTTGCAATTATCCGATGCAATTATTTTCTAACGACTAATTAAATGAACTTGTGTTAAATGAACATGTGACGTGTCCTCCGCTACCTTGTGGCAGACACCACCGCTAATGATCCGCCACTACCGTTTAAATACTCTCCTACTTCTATAATGACATATTGACATGATGTCATGTTGTAGGCTTGTAGCCAACCACAACGTGTGCGCTGAGCTTGTGTTGACCGGGGGGACCTGGTTTTCTCCGCATAGGCCATGGATAGGATCGGAGTGTCAAGCTCACGGCGATAATTAAGATTCTTCTCGTGAAACCGATGAAACCAAACTAGTACCAAAGCAAGTTGGCTACGGAGGCGCAATGTCGGAGTCTCCATCGTCACGTGCCTACACACGAGGGGTTCCATCTCTAGTGGCTCGTCTATATGCCCGTCTAAAGCGATTTAGACGATAGTGGATGAAAAAAGTCTTCCCAGTGGCTCGTCTAAACGGCCGTCTAAATTTAGACCTCCTCCCAAATCTGCTACCCATCGTGCCACGGGCGTCCAAAGCAACTGCTCGCCTAGGAGCTCACTCGCACGCCCATCCGGAGCAGTTCGAGAAGCTGGACGCGGGTGGCACTCGTGTCAGGTCGCCATCCGTCCGCTCGCCGGCTCCATGTACTCTCTTTTTCCAAGTAGATTTGGCGAGAGGGAGAGACAAATTGGACAGGAACGAGAGGGTGCTCGACCATGGTGCCTAGGCACACTCCAGATCCGTCCGCCGGTGGTCAATTTTGCCGGATTCGGACGCAAAACAAGGTAGCCGGGCGTGGTCACGTTGGGTCCTGTTGGCGACAGGCTCGGGCGTGGAGGCGGGCATGGGGTCGCGTGAGGCGTCGGGCCTAGCAGCGGATGGGGACGAGAATGGGAAGGGGCCTGGCGGCGGCCGGGGAGGAGCAGTGGAGGGCTGCAGCTACTCCGACGGTGTTGAAGAGAGCAGACCCGTCTAGTACTGAACTTTGCTGAATGTTATTGCTGCTTGTGCATCGATACAGAATATAGAGATATGGTGATGTACTACTGAACGTTGCTGAACATTGCTTGTAGTCGCTGCATAATATACGGATAGTTATAAAACTTTTTACTAAAATAACGGAGAGAGGATGTAGACGTCCTACATATACACGTTCCACCGAAAAACTAAGATTGTCTATATTCTCTCTCCTTTTAGACGGTCGTCTATACAGACATATAGACGTCCAGATTTAGACGTTCCACTAGAGATCCTCTTATCTTGTTTTTCAGTTTAAATTTACAAAGTTTGAAACTTAATATGCAGAATAGATATATTTGTCATTTGTATACATTTTACAAATGAACATATTTAAGTTCAAACTTCGCACCCACGTACCTACATCTATTATCTACATGCAATGTTTTTCTTCAGAATTTTTTGAAACTTACAACTACAATTTTCTAATGACGTGAAAAACTTGACTTCTCCTACTCCCTCTGATCCTAATTAATGTTCTCCGATTTTTTTAGATTCGGATATATCGATATAAAACTTGTTTAGATACATCCAAATTTAGATAAATCTGAGAATATTAATTAGTATCGGAGGGAGTACTTTTTTTGCAAGCCCTCTTTTCCTCTCTCCCTATTTGGGCTTAGATGTGCCTCATTCCGAAAATCTTCCCTAGAGTTACCAGCTCCTCCCACCATAGGGTTTGCACTCTCCTTTTTTTTTAGAAGGACAAATGCTCTGTTTGGATCTTACTTTCTTGATGGAAGCCCGACCAAGTTTATGCTCCACATAGTGCGGTTCTTTCTTCTCTCCCCTAAAAACTGCCTTGCAACTCTGAAATCTGAACAGATGCGATGGCCTACTGAAAAAAATAAGGAACTTGTGTTATGCTCGTCCTGAAAATCTAGGTTTTTTCAAGGATGAAAAGCTTTGTCCCATCTCCTTTACTAAGAAAAAGAAATGAAAACCGGCAAGGACTAGGCCTCAGGATGTAAACGGCAGCGGCGTCCACCGATCCCACATACGCCACCCGCAAAAAACTGCTTAAATGGCATAAGTGGCGCACCGCGAAAATTACATGGCGTATGTGGACAAGCCAACTAATCCCACGAAAACCAGCGGCGCGGCGGCATCCCCTCGTCTGACGGCCAGACGGGCGTCAGCGTGACACCACGCTGGATCTCCAGCGATGCTTCATTCTCTCCATCGGCCTCAACGCCTCGCCGTTGGAACGCATCTCCGCTCGCCCCCCATACTAAAGATCTGCGCGTCCCCAACCTCCCTGAGTAAGCTGCCGCCGTTAAGCTCTTCGTCGTCAACGTGGAGGGAAAGGTCGATTCAGTGGTCGGCGAGAGCCTCCCGAGCTCATCACGCTGCTGCTCTGCTGGTGCTGCAGCAGATCTTGGCGTCCCTCGCCAGGCCACGCTGTACACGCCGCTCGCCGCCGCCGTCATGCGGGAGGGTCGTGACTCGCGATTCGCAAGCCTCACCTGCCGGCCGCCTGAATCAGGTGCGCGTACCGTGTCCTAACTACTAGTAATCAGATCATGAGTGTGAGCTTCCTTGACTCATATGAGGTGCCCAAACCAGCAGTCTTTTGCGATCTGATTGGGTGCTAGCTATACTGATTCCTAATCCCCATGGAAATCGAAATGCCACACTTAGTTTGTACTAATGTTAGCGCTGCGCTGCAGATTGAGTGCATGTGGCTGCCTACTTCCTCTCCATTAAATCGTTAGTTGCATCTTCCAATTATCAGTCCAAAAGAAGCTTCTTCTACCATTGCCCACGACCACCCTAGTTGTAGCTTTGGAAAACAGTCACATGGAGGAGCTGATGGAGTCGTCGACACGGATGCCCGATGGTAACTGTCTCTCACTGTCAAGAATGCATGTGGTGTGTATCGCTAGCCTAATGGATGCAGTCTGTTGAATTGTGTTTCTAATTCAGCAAGTTGCTTTGCCACCTGTTACATGGTTACAAATATTTACAAATAAAGCGTTTATCAATCAAGAAAGTTAATGTATTATGTGCTCCCTCCGATCCAAATTAATTGACTTGGATTTATCTAGATTCGGATGTATCTAATACTAAAACATGTCTAGATACATCCGAATCTAGACAATCTGAGTCAATTAATTTGAATCGGAGGGAGTAGTACAAGGTCACAAATCATTTCCTGCTTAGTGGAATCAGCGTACCACTCGTCATGGAAATCAAAATGCCACACTTATTTTCAATTTCAGAGTAGTTGCATTCAGTTTAGTATTTACCTTTAATCTGAGGCTCAGAATCACTCTTAAAATAATCTTCTCATGAAGTGCACCACTCGGGGAATGTCGAAGGGCAGAGGTAGGTGTGGGATGCCATGGATGAGAATAAGCAAATATTAACCTGTTCTAATTCATTAACGTTCTTATTCGTATCTACTTCAACAAGCATGGTGTAATTCTTGAATCTGGGGCTTGTATATTCATCTAAGTTTTTCTTTCCTTCAACTCTTGGTAATTCTTTGATACAGCAATTGGGATTTTAACCCATGGATTTGTTTTGTCATCGGCAACACGATCAGTTCTGAAGCTCCATTATTATCTGGAGCAGTGCAGATGTTCTTATCAATTATCTATAATTATGCCAGAAAAAAGTTGTCGTAGCTTTTGATGAAACCTGTTAGTTTTGGGCTTGTAAAAGGTTGTATGTTGTCTCTGTTTCCTAATGTACAACAAACATTTGGTGTCCTTGTTGGTATTGGTACATTTCCTCTATAGTTTACGGTTTCCTGTTGGTATAAAGTTTTTACTTTTATTCTTGTTGATATTGTCCTTAATTTGTGCTCTGTATGTAAACTTTAAGCCCTAGTTCTGTTTTGTAATTTTTCTGTGATTTATTGGAAAAACTTCTACGCCCTCGGTCGAGAAATAAGTGATTCGAATTTGTGTAAATTTGTATGTATCAAGACGTGTTTTAGCATATACATACAAGAAAATCTAGACAAAACATGGCACTTGTTTTCGAATGGAGGAAGTATTATATTAGTGGTACAGTCTTGTAAAAGTGGCTATTGTTATATACGTACACAAGTTAAGTAACTAGCATGAGAAGTTTAGCGATAGAGCATGGAGCGGGAGCGGGAGCGTGAAGCGGCTATCACGGCACCGCTAAGCCGCAAAACGCCACCAGAAATAGTAAGTGGCTACCACAAAAACCCCTAATTAGGTACGTGGCCAAAGCGGCAGCTCCGTTTACGTCCAGCAGCCGAGCCACTTACATCCTGAACTAGGCCTTGGTGGTAATGATATAGTAGAAACGGGACTTAGCGCGAAAATTCCGGAAATTCGTTTCTAACATGAATCAAACTCCGGTCGTCTGGGTGCGCCACTGCAACTCAACCATTAGGCTACTGCCCCATATCTTTGCCCCATCTTGATCCTTAACTAAAAAAAATAGAATTGTCTGGTTAAATAACGAAAAATCGGGTGAAAATATTGCGGCAAACGCCCACATACGGCATATGGTTTTGATCTTCACCATGTATACATGTATTACCCACACTAAAGACTACACAAGAGATCTAAAAAAAAATACATACGCGGTGATTAAAACAAATAACTTTGTTTGCCATATTTAAACATGAATAATCAGTCAATCACCACAAGTTGTGTTAGTATACGAGATCTTTTAGCTAGGGACAAAGGGAGTAACCAGCTACGAGTGAATTATGACAACACGGAACCCTCCAGTACACGATTAAATATCTAACACCCCGTGACACAAAGTTGCGCCTTGGGGCAACTACGTTAGATTTACGTGGGCTGCGGTCCTGTAGGCAGCCCATGTAATCTAATAAATCCTGAAATCTCAAAACCCATCTATTATGACAGCTTGAGAGCTGTATGAGAGAGAAAATTTAGACTCACATTGCTAGTTGGGAGAGAGTTGGACAATCTTATAAGGTGAGTTGTTTCACTCTCATTAAATGAGTGAGAAGAGAAGGAGTTCGCGCACACTCCTCCTCCTCCTCCGCTCGCCCCGCCCGCCCGCGCGTCGCGTCGCGTCTCGTGAATTGAGTTCGAGTTAGAAACTCGTTTTGTAGAACACTAAATTTTTGCTTGGTGCACTAGCTGTTGGGTACGTGTCAACATTCGTGTGCATGTTTGACGCGTGTCCTTGTCTTCCACCGCGTGTGCCGACCCGGTCAGCTCACCTCACAGGTCATAGAGCGAGAGACAGATAGATCTATATGCATCCTGGTCTTTCTTAGTCTCTCTTATTGTGTTCCTCTTGCTGCACTGCTCTCTAGACTTCCCCATCCCGGCGGCTGCTTGCACGGCTGTACGGGAGAGCAGACTTCAAAACCCCGTCCGTTAAGATCCTGCACCGGGAGATGGACGATAAGGTTTTTGGGGAGCGTCTCGGCGCGACTGCTTGCTTCCGTTTGTATTGTTCTTCATCAACCGACGACCTCAACAGCACCATGGGCGACAACGACAAAGACCAAGGTGTTGATGCGGTGATGACCTTCCCGGTCAACCTGTACGTGCTATTCCTCTTTTTGTATGCACTAGTTCTTGTTAGATTTTCAGATCTACTAGATGTGGTTATTTGGCTGCATGTGTTTAGATCTGCTAGTGCTTACATAATATTGATTTCAGTAATTAATCTCATACGGAAATTGTCTAATAATCCAACAAACTATTCACACAACCCACCAGCCGGATACCGACTTATTGGAATTCACATGGGAAAAACAAACAAGATCAATCTATGAAGACACGAAAGATGAATCTCCATGAACTCAACAAAAATTCAAGCGGAAGATATCTCAGTGGATTTCGTTGGTGACGATCATCGTAGTCCCCACAACTAGGCGCATATATCCCTACCACATGGAGAAGTTCCACTCGATGTGAGGATCGAATAGACGATCCCTCTACAGGTTGCAGGCATCCAGCCTCCCGGTCTGTGCAGCATTCCACCGTCCATATCATCGTGCCGATGGTGACAATCTCAAAACTCTGTGGCATGCGTATGTGGAGAACTTCCGCGTGCGCGTGTGAGAGGGAGAGAGAGAGCCACCACATGGAGAGAATGATATATCTCATGGGATGGGAGGGGCTTCCCACTATATATAGGAGGAGGGGAGAGGGGTGAGGAGCCCTAGGGTTTCCCTAGGGTAGCTGCCGGCCTTGGTGGGGCCAAGGGTGACTCTCCCACCCCTAGATGCAGGCGATGATCTCCATATTGACGCAAGATCATTCCCTTTCATCCATACAAGATTTAATATATCCACATTAATGCGAGATAATCTCATACATTCCTAAAATAACTCGAAACAATTTAGGAAGATTTGGTGCAACCATGGCATGATGGGGTTGAGTGGCCCGTGTGCCACCCCCATGTGGGCTGCATTCTGGTCCATTTCCAAATCCCTAAATTAACTCCTTAATTTATGGAATCCATATATGGAAAGCTCTTCTCCCTCTGGTTTCTTTTAAATAAAGACTAGTACGTCGAATATATTCGAACCTATATATATTCTGAAACGATTTTGAATTCTCTACGACATGAAACTAACTTCAAAACCAGTCTAGTGAACATCAAAAATACTTTCGATGGCTCTAGAACCACCTTCGTAGTTCTCCGGAACAAACCCATTCTCTTTGAGACTATTTCAGCAACTCTGAAACTATTTCGGTGTCTCTAGAACATATTCTAGACGACTCTCTTAACCACACATCATATTATCACAACTTGGTTTTTTGGCATTAAGAGTGTGACCCAGTCGGATTTGGTAATATGTGGACATGACTCTGAAAACTCTTTTGGATCAATAACCAACAATTGGACTGAGCACCCACGGTGGATCCTTTATATTACACGAAGCATCGAGCGAATCCGGTTAATTATATACAAGTTTTAATCCTTTTGCTTCACGGTATATATGTGAAAACCCCGAGGCGAGATATCGGTATCCTTATGATGCAACTCGTTGATCACTATATCATTTATCCTCATTCCTGTGTTACTCTCTTTCACTCATTTGTAGTCCAATGTCCTTATGATCAATATCATAACTTGTATCCGCAGACAATATGTGACATTATATTACAGAGTGGGACAAGAGTATATATCTCCATCATCAGGAGGATAAAGAACCCACTTATTGAACTATCCAAGTTCCTAGACATGCTTTCGTATGTACATTAAGATTACATGTATTACCACCTTATTCAGGTGGTGTTGGAATAATTCCAAAAGCAAATCTTCTAGTGTTAGGTCACTTGATATTCTCATGATCTTAAGTATTTATGCATAAGATAGTGATGATGACTAACTATTAACATTCATGATTATATCTCATAATAATCATTTAGTTGATCAATTTAGTACCACTGTACTTACGAATCATGTACTTTCATTGTTACCGGTATCCTTTGTTACTATAACAGTTTGTACCCATGATCAGGAAACCGAATCATCACACAACACATGAGTTAGTCCTAGATGCATGACTAGGAATAACTTGGTGGTTATCTTTCTACACGTGCATATGAGCTTTTATATCATTCTCACAATCAAGACACATAGCAGTTATAGCATACAATAATAAACATAGAATATATAATAATTCTTATTATTATTATCTCTAGGGCATATTTCCAACACGGTCATCAAGAAGGTACCAAGCGAGCGTGACTTCCATCTTACAGGATCCGACCTCTGCATTAACCTTGCTCCTACCAGCGCTCTTATCATTAAAAAATATGGAATCCGTCCTGTTAATAGCTTAGCCCTTGTCGAGGCCATAATAGGGAGTCCCGGATCTCCCTTAAGCTCCACAAAGACAACACAGTATGAAAGCTTAACCATGCCATCCGCAGCGATATGCATCTTACCATCATCTCCGAAAGAAAGCAATTAGCTTTTCATGTCATCCAAACTCGCGGTGTTGGTAGTAAATTCGCCTCGAAAACAATCTAGCCATGACCCACCGATGACTCGCACACTGATTGCTGCCACAGAGTGGACGATGCCGCCACATGTCAATGATGACCCACAAGTATAGGGGGTGTGTCGCAGTATTTTCGATAAGTAAGAGTGTCAAACCCAACGAGGAGCAGAAGGTGCTGGCTAGTGGTATGAATCAGGAATTCTCTGCAAATACTTAGCAAACAGATTTTTAGGGTTTTTTGATAAAGCAAGTAAACAAAGTACGAGTAAATAAAAGACAGTAGGAATAAATGCATCAAGTGGCCCAATCCTTTATGCAGCAAAGGACAAGCCGGTTGTATTACTTAAGATGACCAAACGTTCTCGAGGACACATAGGAAGACTGTCAAGTGCTTTCGCTTTATATAGTTGATTAATCTTCTTTAGCTTGCTAAGTGTTGTGTGGGTGAACCTGTGCTAATGTACCGACCTTCCTAGGACTAATACATACTTGTGATTATACCCCTTGCAAATATCTATAAGTACAAGAAAGTAATTAAGGTAGAAACCTAACCACAACTTTAAACTCTAAGACCCTTACGTCCCTTGTGCAATGGTTTCCTAACAGGGGTTCAGGTTTCTGTCACTCCGGCAACCCCTACGATTAGTAGCCAAATACACAATGCATTCCCCTAGGCCCATATAGGTGAAGTGTCATGTAGTCGACATTCACATGACACCACTAGAAGAAGTACACCACAACTTAAATATAGAACTATTGAATCTTTCTCAACACAATTTCACTACTAACAACATGACTTCTCCCATGTCCTCAAGAACAAAACGAACTACTCACAAGACATCATATGAATCATGATCAGAGATGGAATAATGATGTATAACAATCTGAACATAAACAATAATTCAACGGTTCACTCAATAGCATCAACTACAAATAGTAATCAACACCGGAAAAGTTTCCCCTATGAACTATGCAAGATTCAACTCAATTGTTACAGCAATATGGAGATGGTGATGAGGGTGCTGATGGTGATGATGGTGATGATGATGATGATGATCCCGATGAAGTCTAGCTTGATGGTGGTGTTGATGGCGACGATCTCCCCTCTCCGGGAAGAAATTCCCTCGGCAGAAATCTGTCTGCCGGAGAGATATTTATCTCTCGGTGTTTTCCGCCCCGCAGAGGCGACGAAATCTTTCTGTGGTCGCTCCCCGAGTCTTAGGGTTTCGGAAGGAATATATACGTCATAGGGGAGTGCCAGGGGTGGACTAGGGCGGCCACACCACCTGGTGGCGCGACCTAGGCTGGCCCACGCCAGGGGGTGGTGTGGGCCCCCTGTGGCCCATCTCCTGCCCTCCTTCTGGCTTCCTTCGTCTTCTGGAAAGTAGGATTTTCCGTATATTTTCCCGGATTTTCTGATCTTCGCGAATTTTGCCTCCAAACAGCACCTTTTCCATCAGAATCCTGACTGCAACGGTCCATGCTCCAAAAGTCATCAACCATGCAAAAACAGATGAAATAACATAAGTATCACCTCTCAATACAAAATATATCAATGAATAACAGTGAATTATGACATAGAATAGTGATGCAAAATGGACGTATCAACTCCCCCCAAGC
This sequence comes from Avena eriantha, assembly GCA_910589775.1. Taxonomy (NCBI): domain Eukaryota; kingdom Viridiplantae; phylum Streptophyta; class Magnoliopsida; order Poales; family Poaceae; genus Avena; species Avena eriantha. Next base: position 174,652,353 of record OU342743.1, on the reverse strand, counting down.
TTAGACTTCGCTTGTCCCCAAGCGAAACTGAGCTCAATAAACATGACCTCAGGTTTATGGAGTGAAGAGTCGATAAAAGAATACGGACAAGAAGCATCACATTCATCAATACATAGATCATAATAGAAGACAACTCATTATTATATAACTTAACTTGCAATGAGCAAAGGAAACACAATAAAGATACATAAAGTGAATCATAATTGGTAATGGCAAACTTAGCTCTTGGTCGAAGAATAGTTGATAATTTGCTAGAGTTCACAAAAAACTGGTTTTCAAAGATAGCTTTCAAAGTAGTAAACATCAAGATAAGAGCAATGTGCAAAACAAGGAACATAAGAAACATGATTGAATAAATCATCATATGAATGAATGAAACACAACAACTCAAAATACTTGCTGAGATAGAAGGGAATAGGTTTACTGACTCAACTACAAAGTAAAAGAAAAGCCCTTCGCAGAGGGAAGCAGGGATTGCAAGTCTCATAAAGAGCTCCCAAAAATTATGATACTTACTAGCTTTCAGCTCTCATTGCCCCTATCATAGGCATATTTTGGTGGTTAAGGTTAAAGTGACACAACTAAGAGGATATGCTTGACAAGTTATAAGTTGAAATCTCAAGCCCCTTACTTATGAGTACCGATCCTCATGCTACTCAACTTCAGTCACGAGCAAGCTCTTATCATTGTAAATACATGCGTATCATTGAGAACCGCCAACGGGGTACCCCTTGCACATGACACGTGAGCTATCCCATAATCAAAATGACAAGGCAAGCAGATAGTGAGTATCTCAGCGATCTTTTTATTTGCTATTTGCATAGGTTTTTATTGAGGATGCTTCATAGAATGCTCACTATAGTTATGCTGCAAGTTTCCACCCAATGGTTCAAGTTTATTAGATGCAAGAAAATAAAGTGTGCCATCAAGTTCGTGAGAGCTTTAATCACTAATTTTCACATAACAAGTTTAATTTGGAAGATAGATAAAACAAGAATTTACTTGGAATAGCAATAATTCTAATAGGTAGGTATGGTGGACACAAATGGCGTGGGTTTTGGTTTAAAGGAGTGGATGTACGAGAAGAATTCCCTCTCAGTACATGTTTTTGGCTAGCAAGGCTGGGTAGCAAGTACAAGAGTTGAAGGAAACAAACAAACATACAATGATAAAGACAAACATGCAATCTTCCTTGGAAGCACAAAAGATCTTAACTAGAGAATACTAGACTTATGAACAAATCAAGAAAGATGATGATGAAATTATATTTCTTTAGAGTACTTTTATCTTTTCTTTCAACACTCAAAAATAGTGTGCTACTGACCAAGCCAAGTTTGCCAAAACCAACTAAATTAACTCAATGATCCCAAAGTGATACCAATACTAACAACAAGATTAATCATATAACCACAAATTGAAAACTAATAGAAGCTATGCAAAAGAGTAAATGATAGAACTTCTCATTAATATTCCATAACGGCAACTCACACCAAGGGATACATATCTAACGAGAGAGGGGACACTTCCATAATGCAAACCATCCTACATGATAACTTCTCTATTCATGATATGACTCTACTAATAAGGTAAAAAGATAGAAGATAGTGATGTGATACCGTGGCACTCCCCAAGCTTGGAACAAACTAAGGGGATGCCAAACCTGATGACGAATTACTCCTTCGGTGGTGGTGATAATATTTTCTTAGTTGACGTGAGGAAATCTTCCAGCATCTTGCGAAGCCTATTATTCTCCCATTGAAGCATGTCCACCTTCCTCCTCAAGTCTCGGTACTTATCGCAGAACTCCTTAGTGACTCGTAGGGCTTCCGTTGATGCAGGGCAAGAGACTAAAGGTACCAGCCCCTGCTCTGGGTCTTGGAGATCTTCCTCCATAGGCTCCTTTCCTTTATCCTTGGCAGACACCATTGTGCTTCTAAACCTTTAAAGAGTATGTCCTGGTAGAAACAGATCGAAACAAAACACGACGAAAACACAATATACGAACCTCGGGGGATCCATGTGATTATATATTATGAAGTTTCATATCAAAAGGAAGGTACTAGGAGAAAATGAGTCGGAGGCGGAGTCCGGGGTGGACTCACCACCTTGTGGCGCGACCAGGGGTGGGCCCGCGCCACAGGGTGGTGTGAACCACAGGGTGGGCCACCCTGGCGCGACCAGAACTGTTACCTATTTGAAAACGGACTCTGTAGGTCTCTGAATTTGGTATTTTAGTAGATTCTTCCGGAGTCACCACTTGAATAACATCAATATCTTCATCTTCATACACTTATTACTTGAGTCATAAAACCTTTCACTTCCTTATTACACCATTATCTCCACTACCTGGAAATTTCTTTCACACAAAACTTCACACAGTTCTCATTAGCAACATTAGTATAGATGAAGTGATAAAACCTTTTGAGTCCAACTTCAACTGAAAACCATCAAAACATAAGCTACTGTAGCGACTCCTTCCGAAAACCCAAAAATAATTAAAAAAGGAAATCGAGTAAAGAAGCAAATGCAAGAGTGGCAAAATCTGTCAAAACAGACCAGCAGGTAAAGTTCAATTTTTTATAAAATCTTCTGTTGCTCAAATCAAAAAGTGCAAAACTAACGGAAGTTAAATAACAACCTGGGGCCGAAGCACAAACAATTACAGCTCAATCCGATAGACAGAGATCTCTCACGAATTTTTACGGTGAAGCAAAAAAATCTGTTTCGGGACAGCAACTTTCCCAAATATTACTTCTCTCTCATTAGAGGTTGATCTTGACACAAAAACCAAACAAAAAGGATAAGGAGCGGTTATTACCGAAGTAATAACTTCCAATACTCAAAGAAACAAAAACAAACTGAAAGCAAAAACAAATTGGGTTGTCCCCTAAAAAGCTCTTTCTTTATAGCCATTAAGATGGGCATGATAATTTTGAAGATGCTCACTCGGGAATATGAATTGAGGTGAAAGAGAGAATTAAGAAGCAAAAACACACACACATTTAAGTATAACCTACTTCCTATGCAAGGGAATTTTGTAAACAAACAAGTTGTTAAAACCAGAGGCTACTTGCATAAGAAGGCAAAATAAGTGCAACATAAAAACTTTCAGCATAAAACGAGGAAACTTGATATTATTGAGATGCATAAGAACAATTTTCCCTCTCTCATAGTAACTTTCAGTATCATGCATAAACTTAACAATATAACTATCACAAGGACCATCGTAACAATGATCACTTATTTTGACAGAAAACATAGGAATACTAGCTCTCATAACACTACTTTGTGAAACAATATTAGAGGTATCCTTACAAAGGATAGTGTGTCCCTCTTCTTCATATCTAGTAACAAAGTCTTTCACATTTGCTATTATAGGTTCATCAACCTTTTGTTCATCAGGTTCAACAGCTTTGATTATACTTTCATTAACCATACTAGCTATCATAGAATGTTCCTTTATCTTAACTGGGAAAGACATTTTCTCAATGTAAGGTTTAGGTAAGACACGATTAGTAGTATAAACTTCAGTATTTCTTGCAGGAACACTCTTAGCAATATCTTTATAAGGTTCATGATACTTATTCCACTTCTTTTTAGGCACTTCAATGTAAGAAGCAAAAGCCTTAAAATAAGAAGAAATAGCTTGAGAGTCTAGACCATAAGCATTTTTAATATTTTGAAAGTCATCAGTTCCCATAAAAGATTCAATGCATTCATAATCATAATTTATACCTGACTTTCTACCTTTGTCATTCTCCCAATCTTCAGAATTGTCTTGAATATGGTCCAAGATCCCATTTAGCTTCTTCTTCCATGCGAGTGAATGATCCAGCACAAGAAGCATCCAATAAATCCTTGTCATGTAGAGGGAGCCTGGCATAAAATTTATTGATAATAATATTGTTGGGCAGCTCAAGAATGGGACATTTGAGCATTAGTAACTTCAATCTCCCCCAAGCTTAAGCTGTACTCTCTCCATCAAGAGGCCAAAATTTGTATATTTGATTCCGATCTTTATGAATCTCACTAGGAGGATAAAACTTTGAATAAAAGAGAGGCACTATTTCCTCCCATTCCAGAGCTTGACCATTCTTCAGTAGCTTATACCATTCCTCATCTCTTCCTTTCGGCGATAATGAGAATAACTTCTTCTTAACTTGTTCTGTAGTAATACCTGCACACTTGAACAACCCGCATAATTCGTGTATAAAGAGAAAATGATCACTGGGATGGACAATTCCATCCCCAACATAATAGTTATCCATAACACGATCAATAATTCTTGTAGGTATTTTAAAAGCATCATTCTCAGCAGGTGGTGGCTCATCTACTACCTTAGCAGTGGTAGTAGCATTACTGATGGCTCGTGTATTAACAAGCTTGTTGGGGAACCCCAAGAGAAAGGTATGATGAGCACAGCAACAAGTTTCCCTCAGTTATGAAACCAAGGTTTAATCGAACCAGTAGGAGCAAGGAAACACCCCAAAGGTGTTGCTAGCTGAGCCTTGGCAGGGCACACTACCGGTGCTAGTAGCAACGTGGAGAACTACACAACACAACCATAGAACTCTGTCCCAAACTTGCGATGAGGTTGTCAGTCTCACCGTGTTTTGCTGAAAACAAAGGATTAAACGTATCGAACGGAAGGAAGTAATAGTTTGTAGAAAGTAAACACAAAGCAGTAAACAGTTTATAGATTGTATGTAAAATAAAGGACCGGGATCCATAGTTCACTAGAGGTGGCTCTCCTTAAGATAGATAACATGCTGGGTGAACAAATTACAGCGGGGCAATTGACAAACATTGAGAAAGCAATACATGCATATACTAATCATATTGACTCCTTTGAGACTTGATAGGGCATTACAACATTATACATAGACCGCCATCCAACTGCATCTATGACTAATAATCCACCTTCAGGTTATCATCCGAACCCCCTCCAGTATTAAGTTGCAAGCAACAGATTATTACATGCAGAATTACAAATAGATGATCTTGATCATGAACGGAGCTCACAAGATCTAAACATGAAAGCACAAAGGAGGAGAACCGGCCATCTAGCTACTACATGGATCCGTAGTCTAAGGATGAACTACTCACGCATCACACCGGAGGCTTGCATGGTGATGAATAAGGCCTCCAGGGTGAATTGCCCTCTCTGGCAGGGTGCCGGGAAGAGCTTCAGATCCCTCCTGATCTAGGGATGGAGATGATGGCGGCTATAGACTCTTTCGTGGATTTTTTGATCGGGTACTTAGGGTTTTCGTCTCGAGGGCATCTTATAGGCGGAAGGAGGGGCCGAGGGGGTGCTAGGGTCGGCCAGACCACCCCCTGGCACGGGCCAGGCCTGGCCGCGCGGCCAGGTGGTGTGGCCGGATCCTAGCCCTTCTCTGTCTCATATTCTGGCATCTGATGACTCCCCGAAAAATAGGCACTTTGACTTTTGTCCCGTCCAATTCCGAGAATATTCATTTTCTGACTTTCTAGAACCAAAAATAGCAGAAAACAGGCAACTGGCTCTTGTTAATAGGTTAGTCCAAGAAATCATATGAAAAGTACTCCAAAGTGTGGACAAAACACAAGAAAGTGAATAAAACCAAGCATGGAACATCAAAAATTATAGATAAATTTGCAATGTATCAACATCCCCAAGCTTAACTCCTACTCGTCCTCGAGTAGGTAAGTGATAAAAAGAAAGAATAATTTTTGAGGTGACATGCACCATCAAAGACTTGATCAAAGTATTTGTAAAACATTCAAAGCTGGGATCATAGTACTTCAATCATAACATGAAAGACAAAGTTCTAGCAATAAGACAAAGAAACTATGTTGCAACATGAAAAGGCACAAACAAAAGATTCATGAATAACAATGCTTTGCAAGACGTTTGTTTGTTTCATATAAAGAAAACATAGCATAATAGTATTCAACTTGTCCCTCATAAAGTAGCAAATATAAATGCATAGGACACCTTCAAAGTTCATAAGAGTGACTAGATACAAATAGTTTAAAACAAGCAATATCAAGATATGCATCAATCAACTAGTCTTGGGACAATGCACATAGAACTAAGAATGGCCACTATGCTCTCAAAGTAGGTGCATGAAGGTAGAAGGTGGAGACTCAATATAATGATGGAAGAAAGGCCTTCATAGAATGAAGTAGAGATTCAAGTTTCATAAAGAGCTTCCAAAAATTATGGTACTTATAGCTTTCAGCTCTCATTGCCCCTATCATAAGCATCTTGAAGGTGATTAAGGTTAAAGAGAACAAACTATGGTGTACATGCTTGACGAAGTATAAGTTAGAAATCTCATGTCCCTTGTATACGAGGGCCGCTCCTCATGCTACTCAAGTTTAGTCACCGGTAAGTGCTTGTCATCGTAAGTACATGTGTATCATAGAGAACCGCCAACGGGGTACCCCTTGCCCGATGATACGAAAGAATCCCCATATCAAAATGACAAGGCAAGCAGACAACGAGCATCTCAACAATCTTCTTATTTACCATGGGAATATGGTGCTTTTTTCCCTCTTTCCTCTTTTCATAACATCTTTTTTTTCTTTTTCTCTTTTTCTCGATAGGACTCTTTTTTTATAAGAAGAATGCTTCATAGATAGCTCATTATGGTTACGCTGCAGGTTTCCACCATGTCAGCATGGATTAGACCAGCGGCCCAGCCGTTTCTCTAACACATATACATAACTCCATGGACTTACAAGCTCCCCTTTCATTTCACACCGACGACATCCATATACAAAAGAGCATGATATCAACTAGGTACAAGTCCCAAGTGCAATGTTGAAAGCGGTCCCCATGACAGCATGGTTCTGCTAATTCCCAACAAATAAGTGCAAGCATATACAACATAGACGACACAATTGTTCAAGTTTATTAAGGGCAAGAAAAGTAAAGTGTGCCATCAAGTTTGTGAGAGCTTTAATCACTAGTTTTCTCATAAAAGTTTAATTTGGAAGGTAAACAAAAGCATGAATATACTTGGAATAGCATAAGCTAGTAGGTAGGTATGGTGGACTCTTTGGAATAACTTGGTTTAGGGAGTTGGATGCACGAGTGGAACTCATACTTGGTTGTGGAGGCTAGCAAAAGACTGGGAGCGACAAACTAAGAGAGCAATAATGGCCATAATCATGCAGAGCGACAAAACATCATTGATCAAAGCATAAAGTAATACTACAAGTTGAAAACTAAAGGATCATAAAGGCTTATGGTGACTTGATATAGTCATAACATGGTGTGAGCATGCACGAAGTCAACCCAAATAAAGCATCAAAGGAGAATACCACTATACTATGCTTTCATATGCTAAAACAACGCATGATTCATCCAAGGAACACTAAGCAATCTCAATTGTTTATAAGAAGTAATGCTACATCAAAGAATACTAAGCATAAAGCCAAAACAATATCAAGCATGGTATGACAAAGCATAGGCCACAGTCGAAAACGAGCTCTTTTTACCACATAAGCATGAACTTTCCTACTCTTTTCCAAACCAAACCAAACTATTTGCAAACCAATGTATGAAAGAGGGGGTCCAACCAATTTATTCAGAAAACTAAGAAAACAAAGCAAACGAAAAACCAAAACAAAAACGAAAAAGAAGACGCTTCAAGAACAACACAACTGTGCATGAAACAATAAAAATGAAGCGTTTGGAAGAAACCTGGGATTTTTATTGATGAAGAGGGGGGTGCCCTGGGCATCCCCAAGCTTTGACGCTTGTAATTCTTGGATATTTCTTGGGGTGACACGCGAGGCATCGCCAAGCTTGAGCTTTAGTCCATCCTTCATCTCATTACTCATTCCTTCCATACACCTGAAATTTTTCCTTCATACAAAACTTCACACAATCTTTATTAGCAACATTAGTGCACTCAAGATAAATAAGACTTAAGGTTCAGTTCTAACACCAAATAAACTTCCATTAGAACACTAGATACTGTAGCACTTCTCTCAAAAAGCTCAATTCCCCAAAAGAACTCAAAAAGGAACCAACAAGAAGCAAATGCAGAAAATGACAGAAATCTGTCAAAACAGACCAGCAGGTAAAGACGAATTTTTTCGAAGACCTTCTGTTGTGCAAATCAAAAAGTGTTGAACTAACGAACGTTATATAACAACCTGGGGCAGAAGCACAAAAATTGACGCCTCAAAAAGACGTTCAGAGATTTTACACGAATTTAAACGGTGAAGCATAGAAATCTGTTTCGGGACAACAACTTTCCCAATCATTACTTCTCTCTCATTAGAGGTTACTCTTGGCACAAAAAGCAAATAAAAAGGATAAGGAGCGGTTATTACTGAAGTAATAACTTACAAGACTCATCTAAAACTTTTGGGTTATCTCCCAATAAGTACTTTTCTTTAACGCCTTTAAGTTAGGCATAAGAAGCAAGAAAGAGGATCAAGTATTCTCAAATGAAGAAGCACGAAGACCAAATTTTGTTTTCATAGGAGAGGCAAAAGAAATCTTCTCTCTTCTTAGGTAAGTGTTCTATACCTTTCTTGAGTGGGAGTTGATATTTAACGGTGCCTTCTTTCATATCAATAATGGCACCAACGGTTCTAAGAAAAGGTCTTCCCAAAGTAATAGGACAAGAAGCATTGCATTCAACATCCAAAACATAGAAATCAACAGGGACATAGGCATTGTTAACCATAATAAGAACATAATTAAGGCTCCCCATGAGTTTCTTTTTAGCATTATCATCAAGTGGGACATTTAAATAACAATCTTCAAGTGGAGGCAAATCAAGCATATCATAAATCCTTATAGGCATAATGGAAACACTACTATCAAGATCACATAAAGCTTTGAAATCAAAGTCATTCACTTTCATATTAATGATGGGTTCCCAACCATCTTCTTGTTTTATAGGAATAGAATATTATGTTTCATGTTTTCTTCTTTAATCTTTATGAGAGCATCAATAATGTGTTTTGTAAAGGCCATGTTCATAGCACTAGCATTAGGACTTTTAGCAAGCTTTTGTAGGAACTTAATAACTTCAAAGATATTGCAACCATCAAGATCAAAATCAAATTTATCATCTAGAGTAGTAGAACTATTACTAGCCTCAACACTAGTGGTGGTGATAGTAGAAACACTAATGTTTCTAGCAATTTCATCTTCTCTTTCCCACTTAGCATGTAATTCAGCTAATAGTCTAACATTTTCATCAACTCTTACTTGTATAGCATTAGTAGCTGCAAAGGGATTATCATTAGTTTCAGGTTTAGCAGCCATTTTATTCAAAGAAGATTGAGCTTCAGCCAAAGATGCTATATTTCTTTCAGCATTAGAGAGTTTTTCCTCAATAGTTTTATTGAAAGCAGTTTGTTTACTAATAAAGTCTTTAACATAACTTCAAGTTCAGAGGGAGCACTTCTATTATTGTTGTAGAAACTTCCATAAGCATTACCATTGTTAGGAGGATATGGCTTATAAATTTTGTTACCAAAATTGTTCCTATAAGCATTATTGCCAAAGTTGTTATTTCTTATGAAGTTCACATCAACTTGCTCTTCTTGAGCAACCAAAGAGGCTAAAGGAACATTATTTGGATCAATATTGGCTTTCCCATTCACAAGCATAGACATAAAAATATCAATCTTATCACTCAAGGAGGAGGTTTCCTCAACAAAATTTACCTTCCTACCTTGTGGAGCTCTCTCAGTATGCCATTTAGAATAATTAACCATCATATTATCCAAAAGTTTCATTACATCACCCAAAGTAATGGTCATAAAGGTACCTCCAGCAGCAGCATCCAATAGGTTCCTTGAAGAGTAGTTCAATTCTGCATAAAAAGTTTGGATGATCATCCAAGCAGTCAGTCCATGAGTGGGACAATTCTTTACCAAATATTTCATTCTTTCCCAAGCTTGAGCAACATGCTCATTATCAGATTGTTTAAACTTCATTATTTCACTTCTCATAGATATAATCTTAGCAGGAGGATAGTATTTTCCAATGAAAGCATCTTTGCACTTAGTCCAAGAATCAATACTATTCCTAGTTAAGGAATTCAACCATTCTTTAGCTTTTCCTCTCAAAGAGAAAGGAAACAATTTAAGATTTTAATAATATCACCATCTACATCCCTATGCTTTTGCATCTCACAAAGTTCAACAAAGTTATTTAGACGGGCAGCAACATCTTCATTACCAATACCAGAAAATTGTTCTCTCATAACAAGATTGAGTAAAGCAAGTTTTATCTCAAAGAAAGTATCTTCAGGAACAGGTGGAGCAATAGGTGTGCTCATAAAATCATTGTTGTTGGTGCTAGTGAAGTCACACAACTTAGTGTTTTCAAGGGTAGTCATTTTTTTGTGTTTTCAAATAAGAAAGCAAACTAGTAAACTTTTTTTGTGTATTTTTGATAAAGAAACAAGAAAACAAAGCAAAAGAAACTAAACAAAACAAAAAGAACAAAGTAAAGAGATTGGTTATGAGGGAATCCCCTTGTGAAGATGTCCTTGACTCCCGGCAACGGCGCCAGAAGAGTGCTTGATGGCTCGTGTATTGACAAGCTCGTTGGGGAACCCCAAGAGGAAGGAACGATGAGCACAGCAGAAAGTTTCCCTCAGTTATGAAACCAAAGTTTAATCGAACCAGTAGGAGCAAGGAAACACCCCAAAGGTGTTGCTAGCTGAGCCTTGGCAGGGCACACTACCGGTGCTAGTAGCAACATGGAGAACTACACAACACAACCATAGAACTCTGTCCCAAACTTGCGATGAGGTTGTCAGTCTCACCGTGTTTTGCTGAAAACAAAGGATTAAACGTATCGAACGGAAGGAAGTAATAGTTTGTAGAAAGTAAACACAAAGCAGTAAACAGTTTATAGATTGTATGTAAAAGAAAGGACCGGGATCCATAGTTCACTAGAGGTGGCTCTCCTTAAGATAGATAACATGCTGGGTGAACAAATTACAGCGGGGCAATTGACAAACATTGAGAAAGCAATACATGCATATACTAATCATATTGACTCCTTTGAGACTTGATAGGGCATTACAACATTATACATAGACCGCCATCCAACTGCATCTATGACTAATAATCCACCTTCAGGTTATCATCCGAACCCCCTCCAATATTAAGTTGCAAGCAACAGATTATTGCTCTACGAATAGCGTGTAATGTAAACAATACGATTGTTCTATGAACAAAGGATTGTTGGTTTCTCCCTAGTAGCAACAACACATCTAGTACCTTAGAGATTTCTGTCACTTCCCCAGATTACCAGAGGCATGAACCCACTATCGAGCATAAATACTAACTCTTGGAGTTGCTAGCATCTACTTGGCCAAGATAGCTACTAACAATGGAAAGCATGGAAGATCACAAATAACAAAGACATGGTTGAATCAATAATCAATCTGAAATAGCATCTCAATATCCATCGGATCCCCCTAAACACAACATGCAGAATTACAAATAGATGATCTTGATCATGAACGGAGCTCACAAGATCTAAACATGAAAGCACAAAGGAGGAGAACCATCCATCTAGATACTACATGGATCCGTAGTCCAAGGATGAACTACTCATGCATCACACCGGAGGCTTGCATGGTGATGAAGAAGGCCTTCAGGGTGAATTCCCCTCTCCCGCAGGGTGCCGGGAAGAGCTTCAGATCGCTCCTGATCTAGGGATGGAGATGAGGGCGGCTACAGATTCTTTCGTGGATTTTTTGATCGGGTACTTAGGGTTTTCGTCCCAAGGGCATCTTATAGGCGGAAGGAGAGGCCGAGGGGGTGCTGGGGTCGGCTAGACCACCCCCTGGCGTGGGTTAGGCCTGGCCGCGCGGCCAGGTGGTGTGGCCGTCCTCCAGCCCTTCTCCATCTCGTATTCTGGCATCTAACGACTTCCGGAAAAATAGGCACTTTGGCTTTTGTCCCGTCCAATTCCGAGAATATTCATTTTCTGACTTTCTGGATCCAAAAACAACAGAAAACATGCAACTGGTACTGTGGCTCCTGTTAATAGGTTAGTCCAAGAAATCATATGAAAAGTACTCCAAAGTGTGGACAAAACACAAGAAAGTGAATAAAACCAAGCATGGAACATCAAAAATTATAGATACATTTGCAATGTATCATCTGCCAAATAAGAAACTCAACGAATTATCCATAACGAAAATAAAGCAACTAGCATAAGTAAACAATACTCACAATAGAAGTTTCCTTTACTAGTTCCACACTCCAATAGCGCTTCACTCCCCGGAAACGACGCCAGAAAATAGTCTTGATGACCCACAAGTATAGGGGGTGAATCGCAGTATTTTCGATAAGTAAGAGTGTCGAACCCAACGAGGAGCAGAAGGTGCTGGCTAGTGGTATGGATCGGGAATTCTCTGCAAATACTTAGCAAATGGATTTTTAGGGGTTTTTGATAAAGCAAGTAAACATATGAGTAAATAAAAGACAATAGGAATAAATGCATCAAGTGTCCCAATCCTTTATGCAGCAAAGGACAAGCCGGTTGTATTACTTAAGATGACCAAACGTTCTCGAGGACACATGGGAAGACTGTCAAGTGCTTTCGCTTCATATAGTTGATTAATCTTCTTTAGCTTGCTAAGTGTTGTGTGGGTGAACCTGTGCTAATATACCAACCTTCCTAGGACTAATACATACTTGTGATTATACCCCTTGGAAACATCCATAAGTACAAGAACATAATTAAGGTAGAAACCTAACCACAACTTTAAACTCTAAGACCCTTACGTCCCTTGTGCAATGGTTTCCTAACGGGGGTTCAGGTTTCTGTCACTCCGGCAACCCCTACAATTAGTAGCCAAATACACAATGAATTCCCCTAGGCCCATATAGGTGAAGTGTCATGTAGTCGATGTTCACATGACACCACTAGAAGAAGTACACCACAACTTAAATATCAAACTATTGAATCTTTCTCAACACAATTTCACTACTAACAACATGACTTCTCCCATGTCCTCAAGAACAAAACGAACTACTCACAAGACATCATATGGATCATGATCAAAGATGGAATAATGATGTATAACAATCTGAACATAAACAATAATTCAGCGGTTCACTCAATAGCATCAACTACAAAGAGTAATCAACACCGGGAAAGTTTCTCCTATGAACTATGCAAGATTCAACTCAATTGTTACAGCAATATGGAGATGGTGATGAGGGTGCTGATGGTGATGATGGTGGTGATGATGATGATGATCCCGATGAAGTCCGGCTTGATGGTGGTGTTGATGGCGACGATCTCCCCTCTCCGGGAAGGAATTCCCCTGGCAGAAATCTGTCTGCCGGAGAGATCTTTCTCTCTCGGTGTTTTCCGCCCCAGAGGCAGCGGAATCTTTCTGGGGTCGCTCCCCGAGTCTTAGGATTTCAGGAGGAATATATACGCCAGAGGGGAGTGCCAGGGGTGGACCAGGGCAGCCACACCACTTGGTGGCGCGACCTAGGCTGGCCCACGCCAGGGGGTGGTGTGGGCCCCCTGTGGCCCATCTCCAGCCCCCCTTCTAGCTTCGTTCGTCTTCTGGAAAAATAGGATTTTCCGTATATTTTCCTGGATTTTCTGATCTTCGCGAATTTTGCCTCCAAACATCACCTTTTCCATCAGAATCCTGACTGCAGCGGTCCATGCTCCAAAAGTCATCAACCATGCAAAAACAGATGAAATAACATAAGTATCACCTCTCAATACGAAATATATTAATGAATAACAGTGAATTATGACATAGAATAGTGATGCAAAATGGATGTATCAGTCAACTCTGACATGCTAAGCTTGCTTCGGTAGACACACTTGTGCGCATGCAACTTCATCCAGTTAATGCCATCATACTACAGGACTAGAAAGCTTAAATCTTTGTCCTCGGATTTAACGAATCTCTTCACTTGCAGCGCAACCTCCAAGTGCACGGGATCCAACACCACGACGGCATGGGTGAGATCTGTCAGTTCTAGATATGGGTTCTGCATGCATGCGCCAATTAATTATGTAATAATAATAATGCGTCATCATCCATAATAATACAAGTAGCCAATATTTGTTGGGTCCATCTACGACATGGAACTACTCCCTCCATCTGCGAACAAGTAGACATATAGCTTCTGTTCTATTCAAAATTTTAAAATTTGATCAACTTTATAGAAAAGGATAGTAGTACCCGTGACACTAAAAGTAGAAGTACACTTATTTGATTGCGGGGAGTACACTACAATAACTTGAACTAGAATCATCTATAAGTAGAAAATGCAGAAAATGTTAAATGATAAGTACTCGTAGAATTTATTTATTTTTGCGGGGGAAAAGGATTGTATTAGTTAGATAATAGTGTAGTCATAATCCTCCTGGATACAATTCCGAAGTTCATCATGAACCGAACATAGACAAACCTGAGTCTTATGGTTCAACATCCCAAATCAAGCTAATTCAGGGCTAGCTTTATTACACATTCTTGAAATTTAACTAATCACTATATACGAACCGAACATAAAGCTATTCGAAGATCCTCCACCAGATGGCTAAGTGGTGAGCCATCACGATCCATGCTCATTGCCATATGTACCAGGACTGTACTATCCATCTCGATGGTGATCCGCTCATCGCTCATATAGAGAGCAAATCGATGCTCTTTGATACATTGCAAATGTATCTATAATTTTTGATGTTCCATGCTTGGTTTTATCTAATTTCTTGTGTTTTGTCCACACTTTGGAGTACTTTTCATATGATTTCTTACCCTAACCTATTAACAAGAGCCACAGTGCCAACTGCCTGTTTTCTGCTATTTTTGGTTTCAGGAAATCAAAAAATGAATATTCTCGGAATTGGACGGGACAAAAGCCAAAGTGCCTATTTTTACGGAAGTCATCAGATGGCAATATACGAGACGGAGAAGGGATTGGGGCCGGCCACACCACTTGTCCCCGCAGTCAGGCCTGGCCCACGCCAGGGGGTGGTCTGGCCAACCCCAGCACCCCCTCGGCCTCTCCTTCCGCCTATAAGATGCCCTCGGGACGAAAACCCTAAGTACCCGATCAAAAATCCACGAAAGAGCTGTAGCCACCGTCATCTCCATCCCTAGATCGGGAGGGATCTGAAGCTCTTCTCAGCACGCTTCCGGAGAGGGGAATTCACCCTGGAGGCCTTCTTTATCACCATGCAAGCCTCCGGTGTGATGCGTGAGTAGATCATCCTTGGACTACGGATCCATGTAGTAGCTAGATGGCTGGTTCTCCTCCTTTGTGCTTTCATGTTTATATCTTGTGAGATCCGTTCATGATCAAGATCATCTATTTGTAATTCTGCATGTTGTGTTTACGGGGATCCGATGGATATTGAGATGCTATTTCAGATTGATTATTGATTCTATCATGTCTTTGTTATTTGTGATCTTGCATGCTTTCCGTTCTTAGTAGCTATCTTGGCCAAGTAGATGCTAGCAACTCCAAGAGTTAGTATTTATGCTCGATAGTGGGTTCATGCCTCTGGTAATATGGGGAAGTGACAGAAATCTCTAAGGTACTAGATGTGCTATTGCTACTAGGGAGAAATCAACAATCCTTTTTTCATAGAGCAATCATATTGTTTACTTTACACCCAATTCGTAAAGCAATAATCTGTTTCTTGCAACTTAATACTGGAGGGGGGTCGGATGATAACCTGAAGGTGGATTATTAGTCATAGATGCAGTTGGATGGCGGTCTATGTATAATGTTGTAATGCCCAATCAAGTCTCAAAGGAGTCAAGATGATTAATATATGCATGTATTGCTTTCCCGATGTTTGTCAATTGCCCCGCTATAATTTGTTCACCCAGCATGTTATCTATCTTAAGGAGAGCCACCTCTAGTGAACTATGGATCCCGGTCCTTTTCTTTTACATACAATCTACAAATTGTTTACTGCTTTGTGTTTACTTTCTGCAAACTATTACTTCCTTCCATTCAATACGTTTAATCCTTTGTTTTCAGCAAAACACGGTGAGATTGACAACTGTAGGGTAACGGGTAGGCTACACTAGCGTAAAATCAAAGAATTTCTACCGTGTCAACCAGGAATACTATTGTCATAGATCACGGGATTACCGCTAGACGCGCAGGTGCGGAACTCGATGAAGCACGTTGCAGCAGTGTAGATGTTCTACGTCTCCTCCTCGTCCTCGTCCCACGAGCAGCTCCCCTTTGCACGGCTCGTCCAAGTGCTACAGATGCAGCACCTCTGAGGTATCCACACGTCCCGAGTGGAAGCCGTCACACGCCAGACTGCTAGGTCTACGCGTGCAACACAGGCGGAAGGGGAGTGGCGGCTGGGTGGAATGCTCTACCCTATTCAGCTCGCCTCACCCTCTCTTATATAGGCATCCCTGGTGGGCTTCTACATTAGCAGCCCATTAGCAGCCTAAGCCTGGTCTAATTCGGATCCAATCCTCATTAGGCTTCCAGCCCCTAAAGTGTGTGACCCTATAGGTTCATACACGTATAGATATGACGCGAGTACACTTACTCCGTCAATAGTTAGTAGCGGCCTCTAGCAAGACGTGTCAACTCCTAAACGCATATAAAGATCATTCGGACGAACCATCACAAGGTTGAGTACATGTCTTTCCCTTTGCCTCACGATATTTGGTCTAGCTCCAAGCTGACCTCTCTTTCTCGATACTGTGATTCGGAATCCCTTTACTAGGTTAACTCTTAACCATATGTAGCATGGCCATGCATTTCTGGATCCGATCACTCGAGGGGCCCAGAGATATCTCTCTCAAGTAGAGAGGGGCAAATCCCATCTTGAATGACCGATGCCTTGCAGCATGTATCAGGACAAACCCGAAAGCTACCTTTATAACTACCCAGTTACGGAGTAGTGTTTGATAGCCCCAAAGTAGGTCGATCCACATCTCAAGTACATGCGACAATCTCAGGTCTAAGGACAAAACGTACACGATGTGTAGAGAGAGCTGCAAGTATTATTGCCAGTCTCATGTTGGGTCAGTCCAACCCCATGTTCATAACATGTGTCCACATCATTGGTTTGACATCTCCATGTCTATGACTTGCGAAACATAGTCATCAACCAATCGATGTGCTAGTCTAATATTCACGTGTGTCCTCGCATGAACTCCGACTAGGGACAATTATTAGATAACCATACAAGTAAAGAGTTTCACAAACAATTCACATAATTGCCAATCAATACAAGTTGCCTGGTATATGGATATTCAAGGAATATTATAATAACTCATGGATACACATGAAATACAATCATCTCCATGATTGCCTCTAGGGCATATTTCCTTCAACAACCTCATCGCAAGTTGGGGACAGAGTTCTGTGGTTGTGTTGTGCAGGTCTCCACGTTGCTACTAGCACCGGTAGTGCACCCTGTCAAGGCTCAGCTAGCAACACCTTTGGGGTGTTTCCTTGCTCCTACTGGTTCGACTAAACCTTGGTTTCATAACTGAGGGAAACTTGCTGCTGTGCTCATCATACCTTCCTCTTGGGGTTCCCCAACGAGCTTGTTAATACACGAGCCATCAAGCACTTTTCTGGCGCCGTTGCCGAGGAGTCAAGGACATCTTCACAAGGGGAGTCCCTCATAACCAATCTCTTTACTTATTTGTTTTTGTTTTGTTTTGTTTCTTTTTTTTGTGTGCTTGTTTGTTATTCAAAAACATAAAAAAATTTAGTTTTACTAGTTTGCTTTCTTTATTAAAAACACAAAATAATGACTAGTCTGGAAAATACTAAGTTGTGTGACTTCACTAGCACCAACAACAATGATTTTATGAGCACACCTATTGCTCCACCTGTGCCTGAAGATACTTTCTTTGAGATAAAACTTGCTTTGCTCAATCTTGTTATGAGAGAACAATTTTCTGGTATTGGTAATGAAGATGCTGTTGCCCATCTAAATAACTTTGTTGAGCTTTGTGAGATGCAAAAGCATAGGGATGTAGATGGTGACATTATTAATCTTAAATTGTTTCCTTTCTCTTTGAGAGGAAAAGCTAAAGAATGGTTGAATTCCCTAACTAGGAATAGTATTGATTCTTGGACTAAGTGCAAAGATGCTTTCATTGGAAAATACTATCCTCCTGCTAAGATTATATCTATGAGAAGTGAAATAATGAAGTTTAAACAACTTGATAATGAACATGCTGCTCAAGCTTGGGAAAGAATGAAATCTTTGGTAAAGAATTGTCCCACTCATGGACTGACTGCTTGGATGATCATCCAAACTTTTTTATGCAGGATTGAACTATTCTTCAAGGGACCTATTGGATTCTGCTGCTGGAGGTACCTTTATGACCATCACTTTGGGTGCTGCAACGAAACTTCTGGACAATATGATGGTTAATTATTCTGAATGGCATACTGAGAGAGCTCCACAAGGTAGGAAGGTAAATTCTGTTGAGGAAACCTCCTCCTTGAGTGATAATATTGATGTTATTATGTCTATCCTTGTGAATGAGAAAGCCCATATTGATCCAAATAATGTTCATTTAGCTTCTTTGGTTGCTCAAGAAGAGCAAGTTGATGTGAACTTCATAAGAAATAATAATTTTGGCAATAATTCTTATAGGAACAATTTTGGTAACAATAATTATAAGCCATATCCTCCCAACAATGGTAATGCTTATGGAAATTCTTACAACAATAATAGGAGTGCACCCTCTTAACTTGAAGTTATGCTTAAAGACTTTATTAGTAAGCAAACTTCTTTGAATAAAACTATTGAGGAAAAACTCTCTAATGCTGAAAGAAATATAGCATCTTTGGCTGAAGCTCAATCTTCTTTGAATAAAATGGCTGCTAAACCTGAAACTAATGATAATCCCTTTGCAGCTACTAATGCCATACAAGTTAGAATTGATGAAAATGTTAGACTATTAGCTGAATTACATGCTAAGTGGGAAAGAGAAGATGAAATTGCTAGAAACATTAGTGTTTCTACTATTACCACCACTAGTGTTGAGGCTAGTAATAGTTCTACTACTTTAGATGATAAATTTGATTTTAATCTTGATGGTTGCAATATCTCTGAAGTTATTAAGTTCCTACAAAAGCATGCTAAAAGTCCTAATGCTAGTGCTATGAACATGGCCTTTACGAAACACATTACTGATGCTCTCATAAAGATTAAAGAAGAAAAGATGAAACATAAAGCTTCTATTCCTATAAAACAAGAAGATGGTTGGGAACCCATCATTAATATGAAAGTGAATGACTTTGATTTCAAAGCTTTATGTGATCTTGATAGTAGTGTTTCTATTATGCCTAGAAGGATTTATGATATGCTTGATTTGCCTCCACTTGAAGATTGTTATTTGAATGTCCCACTTGATGATAATGCTAAAAAGAAACTCATGGGGAGTCTTAATGATGTTCTTATTATGGTTAACAATGCCTATGTCCCCGTTGATTTCTATGTTTTGGATGTTGAATACAATGCTTCTTGTCCTATTACTTTGGGAATACCTTTTCTTAGAACTGTTGGTGCTATTATTGATATGAAAGAAGGCACCATTAAATATCAACTCCCACTCAAGAAAGGTATAGAACACTTCCCCAAGAAGAGAGAGAAGATTTCTTTTGCCTCTCCTATGAAAAAAAAATTGGTCTTAATGCTTCTTCATTTGAGAACACTTGATTCTTTCTTGCTTCTTGATGCTCTCTTTTACTTTAATTCATATTTCTTATGTGAGCATCTTCTCAAACTATCATGCCTAACTTAAAGGCGTTAAAGAAAAGTACTTATTGGGAGATAACCCAAAAGTTTTAGATGAGTCCTAGAAGTTATTACTTCAGTAATAACCGCTCCTTATCCTTTTTATTTGCTTTTTGTGCCAAGAGTAACCTCTAATGAGAGAGAAGTAATGATTGGGAAAGTTGGTGTCCCGAAACAGATTTCTGTGCTTCACCGTAAAAATTCGTGTAAAATCTCTGAACGTATTTTTGAGACGTGAATTTTTTTGCTTCTTCCCCAGGTTTATATCTAACTTTCGTTAGTTTAACACTTTTTGATTTGAGCAACAGAAGGTCTTCGAAAAAATTCGTCTTTATCTGCTGGTCTGTTTTGACAGATTTCTGCCATTTTTTGCATTTGCTTCTTGTTGGTTCCTTTTTTAGTTCTTTTGGGGAATTGAGCTTTTTGAGGGAAGTGCTACAGTAGCTAGTGTTCTAATAGAAGTTTATTTGGTGTTAGAACTGAACCTTAAGACTTATTTATCTTGAGTGCACTAATGTTGCTAATAAAGATTGTGTGAAGTTTTGTATGAAGGAAAATTTTCAGGTGTATGGAAGGAATGAGTAATGAGATGACGGATGAACTAAAGCTCAAGCTTGGGGATGCCACGCGTGTCACCCCAAGAAATATCTAAGAAGTACAAGCGTCAAAGCTTGGGGATGCCCAAGGCATCCCCCTTCTTCATCAATAAAAATCCCAGGTTTCTTCCAAACCCTTCGTTTTTATTGTTTCATGCACAATTGTGTTGTTCTTGGAGCGTCTTCTTTTTCGTTTTCGTTTTGGTTTTTTGTTTGCTTGGTTTGCTTAGTTTTCTTAATAAATTGGTTGGACCCCATCTTTCATACATTGGTTTGCAAATAGTTTGGTTTGGTTTGGAAAAGAGTAGGAAAGTTCATGCTTATGTGGTAAAAATAGCTCGTTTTGACTGTGGCCTATGCTTTGTCATGCCATGCTTGATATTGTTTTGGATTTATGCTTAGTATTCTTTGTTGTAGCATGACTTGTTATAAACAATTGAGATTGCTTAATGTGCCTTGGATGAATCATGCATTGTTTTAGCATATTAAAGCTTAGTATTGTGGTATACTCCTTTGATGCTT
Source organism: Avena eriantha (assembly GCA_910589775.1). Classification (NCBI taxonomy): domain Eukaryota; kingdom Viridiplantae; phylum Streptophyta; class Magnoliopsida; order Poales; family Poaceae; genus Avena; species Avena eriantha. Next base: position 174,631,473 of record OU342743.1, on the reverse strand, counting down.
TATTTGGGTTGACTTGGCGCATGCTCACACCATGTTATGACTATCTCAAATCACCATAGCCTTTATGATCCGTTAGTTTTCAACTTGTAATATCACTTTATGCTTTGATCAATGATGTTTTATCGTTCTGCATGATTATGGCCATTGTTGCTCTCTTAGTTTGTCGCTCCCAGTCTTTTGCTAGCCTCCACAACCAAGTATGAGGTCCACTCATGCATCCAACTCCCTAAACCAAGTTATTCCAAAGAGTCCATCATACCTACCTACTAGCTTATGCTATTCCAAGTATATTCATGCTTTTTTTATCTTCCAAATTAAACTTGTTATGAGAAAACTAGTGATTAAAGCTCTGACGAACTTGATGGCACACTTTACTTTTTTGCATCTAATAAACTTGAACCATTGGGTCCTTCTTTGTTGCGTATATGCTTGCGCTTTATAAGTTGAAATTAGCAGAACCATGTATCATGGGGAACGCTTTCAACATTGCACTTGTACTTTGTACCCCGTTGATATCGTGTTATTTTGCTTATGGATCCCGGCGGTGTGAAATAAAAGTGGAACTTGTAAGATTGTGGAGTTTGTATGTGTGTTAGAGAAACGCCTAGGCCGCTAGCCTAAGCCGTGCCTCATCATGGTGGAAACTTGCAGCATCACCATAATGAGCACTCTATGAAGCATGCTCAATAAAAACCTATGCAAATAGCAAATAAAAAGATCGCTGACTTGTCATTTTGATTATGGGATAGCTCATGTATCATGTGCAAGGAGTACCCCGTTGGCGGTTCTTTATGATACACATGTACTTACAATGACAAGAGCTTACTTGTGACTAAAGTTGAGTAGCATGAGGTTCGGTCTTCGTAAGTAAGGGGCATGAGATTTCGGTTTATAACTTATCAAGCATATCCTCTTAGTTGTGTCACTTTAACCATAATCACCTTAAAGATGCTTATGATAGGGGCAATGAGAGCTGAAAGCTATAAGTACCATATTTTTTGGAAGCTCTTTATGAGACTTGAATCCCTACTTCTCTACTACTTAAAAAGGACGAATTTCCTCTGTTTCCTTCGACTAGGCAGGAACAATTAATCTCGACCTTCAAATCGATCAGATCTAATGCTTCAGGACTTCCCAATGACATTGCACGACGTCCCTGTTTTGCATGTCCACCAATTTCGGAATGAGTCAATTAATATCGGCAATTATTTCCATGATTATAGAGGAAAATCCAGGGTCTTGGAAGGTTACTTCACAAAATATGACTACACGGCAATTACTACTGTGATCTCTACATCGTCCGTTCGTCCTACCGTGCCCCATAGCTTTGCCCATCCCGCAAAATGCGCCTCGCGAAAATTAAGCGTCGTCATAACCGTTCCTTCAGTCAACCCACCCACGCCCACACAGCTCCCTGCCTCCCCACTCCCATCGGCACGTCGCCCGCGGCTCCGGCAGACTCGTCCACCACGTCGCCTCCACCATCACCTGAGAAAACGGCGCCACCTGGACAACTCAGACCTCCCGCCCTTCTTCTAGATCCGCTGACATTGGGCCTTCACCATGGGAGCGTCGCCTCCTCGCACGGTGTTGTCGATGACCCCTGTTGGACCTTCAACATGGTCGCCATTGCCTCCTAGCAAGGTGTTGTCAGTGCAGATGCTAGGAGCCGGCGTGGGAACGGCATGGTCGTCATGGAGTGGTCCTACGGGGCTGACAACGAGTTCGATTTTTCCAAGATCTTGCACCACGATGCAGGCGAGTTCCCATGTGCGCTCGTTGCCGTCGACTCCGTCCTACGCCCTGCCCAGATAGGGCAACCACCTCTCCATCCACGCTGAGCCGCACGAGCAGTGCCACCCACTCCCTATTCCACAGCCTGAGCGATTGGATCGAGTCAGATACATCCATCCTTCGTCCGCTCCTCCTCCCCGCTAGCCAGGTATTGTCGTATAAACTCTCTATGCCATGTCAATGCATCTGATTGCGATGTCCTTTTCTACTTGAGAATCTATGTGAATCCGTTTCTTTTTCTCATCAATCAACGAGTGAGTTTTTTTAGGTAGGACTTCAGTTTGACCACTAAGACACAATCCGAAAGAAATTTAAGAGGGGATTAGCAACCAGGGTATGCCGCTGGATCAGTTCAACCTTAGATCTATCATGTTTTTGTATGCACCCTTTATCACTATGTCCAAAAAATATGTATGCTATCTATTCTTTTGGGAGTTAGAAAGAGTGATCTACGATATTGGAGTACTATTGTTGAAATAAAAATGACAAATAATCTATTTGACAATGCTTGAGGGCGTGGCAGATACCCCAAGATAGAGGTTCTGCGCTGGCTCAGTCGATTCAGTTTATAACCACATAATAAGTGACAGAAGGTCGAAGCCGTTTCCAAACTACATGGAGTATTAACGATTTTCCATGTATTCCTATACATGTTCTTCTCAGAGGCCAGTTCATCATAGATTAATCGTGATGAATTTCTCTAAAGAATATAATTATTAGTTAGTGAGTACTATAATTTATTTCAGATGATCTACAATAATAATTTTTTAAAGTATGTTGTAAGTAGTTTCACTAACATTGGAGAATATACACTTATGTAGTTCTGTTTACTTACTGATCTGATTTTTTGCTGGTCCCCTATTACCAAAGCTCTGTCTACTCTTGCCTTTGCATCACGGTAGGACTCAACTAGAGAAATAGAGGCAGTTTTAGAGTATGTATAAATAATGAATGTGAAAAAACCAAGCAATATGAGAGAAATACTTAAAAATTTAGTAGCCCCTAAAAGAATCTTCTAATTTAAAAATGTATTGTTTGATATTCAAATTTCATGGGCCTTTTCGGTCAAGTAGAAAATACCCGTGATCCTAACCAGAAATTGTGAACTTCCAAATTGATGTAACTGCACTCATTGCTGCTATTATAATAGCAAGACCATAGGAATCACTGAGTGTATTTTCAATCCACCAATCCTATTAACAACTATATTGTAACTGTGAAGAGCTAAGAAGCACAAGGGCAACATGTCCGAATCCATTGGGCAGTTCTTCGCCCTCAGCGGCTTGAATTGCATGGTGCGGTACATTTACATCCATATTCCATACATAACCAAAAATGCGCAATCCATGAAGAGGCCATGTAGAGACGCGCATACAAGATGATAACCTGGTGGGTCTTGTCGTCGAGGGTGTGGAGCTCGATCTCAGGGGCGACCCGAGGGTAGGCAACAGGGATGTCGAACTGGAGGGGAAACTTGGCGGTGACGTAACTACGGCATGGGCACGGTGCCAGAATCTAGGAGGCGGCATGGAGATCATGTATGACGGAGGTCGGGGGAGAAATTCTACCTATGGTTGGGAGGTTGTGGAGGGCCTGCCGGTATGCCGCCCCAGACCAATTCTTCATGGCAAGGTCCTCCCTTCCTCTTTCTGCGCCGATTCCCGGTTGATACTGGCTCGATTCCGTCCAAAAACTCCCGCACACTACAGCCCTGCCACCTTGACATGCCGTCGATCTACCCCCACCGGAGCCACGGAGGAGTTGGGCTCGAGATCGACACGTAGGAGAAGGGGAGGGGCCGTCATCCATGGTGTCATGAGGTGCAGCCACGCACGCGTCGGGGTTCCAGATCGACTATGTTATATTCTTACTTCTTTGGCTATTCTCAATTTCTTACATGGTTTATTTGCACACCTACTTTGGTTACTTCTGAAATTATGAGACCATTCTGCGCTTGCTATAGAGTAGTTAACAGTGCACTGAATTGAAGATGACTTATAAAATGTCTAATATAATCTATTTTTTGGGTGCTTCATATGTGTCTTTATGTATACTTCCTTTTGTTTCCAGTTTTGATTATCGGTACATTGTAGGTTTTCTACCATAGACAAATTATCAATTTGTCATATCTTTTATGTATCACTCTACTATCTCGTTGCTAATCCAACAATCTCAGTCATTTTTCCATGTAGAGCCAGGACACACGGGGATGCTTAGAGCATGAAGGATTCAAGTCAGCATGAGGAAGAATCTTAAAACCAACACTCCAGATAGCTCTTGTAGTCAAATATTTTTTGGCTTTTCTTTTCTGTTTGACTTGATATTTATTCAGAGAGCTAACAGTATTGTACACTTCTCTAGCTTATAATCATATTGGTAAATGTATTTTGTTATAGGAAGCCATCACTCTGTTAGTTCTCCGCATGACCACGTTGCGCCTCCATCTTGTTGAAAACCTCACTGCGAAGAGTCACCGCTATTCTCTTCTTATATCAGAACCTTCTGTGTCCTAGATAAATTTCGGAGCTAATTCCTGCATTGTGGTTGTTTAATCCATTTTGTGAAAGGAAAAAATATCTGAGACTTTGTGCATTTACGGTGATCAAGATTCAGCCTTATGTGCTGATGATTCAAATGTTGGAAAAGAATCCTTCCATGCGCACATGTTTCAATTTAGAAAAATGGAGAAGTAGATAAAGAAGAAAATATTTCTACCATGTTTTAATGAATTTTTTTTACTAAGGACCGAGAGTGTTTTTCATACCATGTAGCTCTTTGAGCATTAAGCTCTATATTGTTCATGTGATGCAACAGTACAAACTATCAAATGTTGGAGCTAATGATCAGTTGGTAATTTCATTACATGTAGTTTTGTTGATATATGTTTCTTTAGTAGCTACTCTTTTTATGGATATTTAATGAACTCTGTAATGTTGTGGTAAGCTAAGGTATGAAATAACCAACTAGCGATACATCTCTTCTAACATCGAAGTGTCAATTGTCAGGATATTGACCAATACATGTGAGATATTTAATGAACTCTTTAATATTGTAGTATAACCAATACTATTGTGTGAGAGAGGACATGTACATCATGTATGATCTATTTATTTTTCTTCTTTTTACTTCAAAGCAAGCTGTAGATACCGGTTGAAATAATCATCAATATTCTCTATAGTTATCTAGCCTCAGTTTTTATGTTAATTTGTTTTGTGGAATATTGTTCATATATTTCATGTTCCCTTGCAAATCTGGGCTATGTCTCTGGTTGCCAGCCTACTTGCATTCACATGATCAAGATTAGCCTTTGCACTAACCTTCTGATCTCCGTTGGAGTAATGTAAGCCTCGAGAGACAAATACTTTATCATGTTCATGGCTTCATGCTCTATTTTTTTTGCTATTATGAATATCAAATGTCTTAAGGATGTGAAGGACTTCAAAATTTGAGAGGGATAAATGCTTGGCAAATGCAAGCATTGAAAAGCAACCAAATGGGTCAAAAGTGCTCAAGATATGTGTTGTGACAAGTGGTTTGATCACCTTGCGACTTAAAATTTTCTTTTCCATTGCAACGCACGGGCATGTTTTCCTAGTCCTTTTATGAAGGCCTTTCTTTTGCTTTTATGTTGAGTCTCCACCTTCTACCTTTATGCACCTACCTTGAGAGCATAGTGGTCATTTTTAGTTCTATGTGCATTGTCCCAAGACTAGTTGATTGATGCATAACTTGATATTGCTGGTTTTAAACTATTTGTATCTAGTCACTCTTATGAACTTTGAAGGTGTCCTATGCATTTATATTTGCTACTCTATGAGGGACAAGCTGAATGCTATTATGCTATATTTTCTTTATGTGAAACAAACAAACGTCTTGCAAAGCATTGTTATTCATGAATCTTTTGTCTGTGCCTTTTCATGTTGCATCATAGTTTCTTTGTCTTATTGCTAGAACTTTGTCTTTAATGTTTTGATTGAAGTACTATGATCCCAGCTTTGAATGTTTTACAAATACTTTGATCAAGTCTTTGATGGTGCATGTCACCTCAAAAAATATTCTTTCTTTTTATCACTTACCTACTCGAGGACGAGCAGGAGTTAAGCTTGGGGATGTTGATACATTGCAAATGTATCTATAATTTTTGATGTTCCATGCTTGGTTTTATCCACTTTCTTGTGTTTTGTCCATACTTTGGAGTACTTTTCATATGATTTCTTGGACTAACCTATTAACAAGAGCCATAGTGCCAGCTGCCTGTTTTCTGTTGTTTTTGGTTCCAGGAAGTCAGAAAATGAATATTCTCGGAATTGGACGGGACAGAAGCCAAAGTGCCTATTTTTTCGGAAGTCATCAGATGCCAGAATACGAGACAGAGAAGGGCTGCGGGCTGGCCACACCACCTGGCTGCGTGGCCAGGCCTGACCCGTGCTAGGGGGTGGTGTGGCCGACCCTAGCACCCCCTCGGCCTCCCCTTCCGACTATAAGATGCCCTCGGGACGTAAACTCTAAGTACCCGATCAGAAATCCATGAAAGAGTCTGTAGCCGCCGTCATCTCCATCCCTAGATCGGGAGGGATCTGAAGTTCTTCCCAGCACCCTATCGGAGAGGGGAATTCACCCTGGAGGCCTTCTTCATCACCATGCAAGCTTCCGGTGTGTTGCGTGAGTAGTTCATCCTTAGACTACGGATCCATGTAGTAGCTAGATGGCTGGTTCTCCTCCTTTGTGCTTTCATGTCTAGATCTTGTGAGCTCCGTTCATGATCAAGATCATCTATTTGTAATTCTACATGTTGTGTTTGCGGGGATCCGATGGATATTGAGATGCTATTTCAGATTAATTATTGATTCTATCATGTCTTGGTTATTTGTGATCTTGCATGTTTTCTGTTGTTAGTAGCTATCTTGGCCAAGTAGATGCTAGCAATTCCAAGGTTAGTATTTATGCTCGATAGTGGGTTCATGCCTTTGGTAATCTGGGGAAGTGACAGAAATCTCTAAGGTACTAGATATGCTGTTGCTACAAGGGACAAAACAACAATCCTTTGTTCATAGAACAATCGTATTGTTTACTTTATACGCAGTTCGTAAAGGAATAATCTATTGCTTGCAACTTAATACTAGAGGGGATTCAGATGATAACCTGAAGGTGGATTATTAGTCATAGATGCAGTTGGATGGCGGTCTATGTATAATGTTGTAATGCCCAATCAAGTCTCAAAGGAGTCAAGATGATTAGTATATGCATGTATTGCTTTCTCGATGTTTGTCAATTGCCCCGCTGTAATTTGTTCACCCATCATGTTATCTATCTAAGGAGAGCCACCTCTAGTGAACTATGGATCCCGGTCTTTGTCTTTTACATTCAATCAACAATCTTTTACTGCTTTGTGTTTACTTTCTGCAAACTTTTACTTCTTTCCATTCGATACTTTTAATCCTTTGTTTTCTGCAAAACACGGTGAGATTGACAACCTCATCGCAAGTTGGGGACAAAGTTCTGTGGTTGTTATGTAGGTCTCCACGTTGCTACTAGCACCGGTAGTGCGCCCTGCCAAAGCTCAGCTAGTAACACCTTTGGGGTGTTTCCTTGCTCCTACTAGTTCGATTAAACCTTGGTTTTATAACTGAGGGAAACTTGCTGCTGTGCTCATCATACCTTCATCTTGGGGTTCCCAACGAGCTCTACATCAACCACGCACCAGCACTTTTCTGGGCGCCGTGCATTGAGCCATCAGAATACCATATTATCAACGCAATCATGAGAGCATGATTACATAAATCTAGTGGCAGCGACAATAGCCACTCCTCCATCCAATCATCTTTGAAATCACCTCTTCTGGTTAATGGAATAGACCATAATTCTCTCATCGCCGCTCATACTGCCACTGCATGCGGCACCTAAACAAATCATTATGTGCATCTTCCAAGGCATGTCCACACACTCTTCATTCTCCTGGCAACGGAATATAGTGTCTCTTCTTATTCGCCTTTGTGTCCAGTGCTCCTGATATTGTCTTCTATGAAAAAATACGAATTTTCAGCAGTATATTTGAAGAAGATATGCCCTAGAGGCAAATAATAAATGGATTTTATTATCATATCTCATTAGTTCATAATAGTTTTATATCATGCTATAATTGTATCAAGCGGAAACATCGATATAGGTGTGGTATATAAACAAACTCAGGTCCCTAGTAGCCTCTATTCAACTAGTTCATTGGGAAACTCATGATCAAGGTTTCCTGATCATGGTGCTATTGAAGCCAACTGACAATGAAGTCATGTCATTTATAATGATGTGATGGAAATTTCTCACCGATGATTGTTGCAACATGATTGTGTCACTTAGTTCACGTTGCAATTGTTAGAAATGGAGTGTCCTAATCCTTAAACTGTGAGATCATATTAGTCACTATTACTGAAGGATTGCTTTGACTGCATCAACTGTCATGTCTGTGACTGGGTGACCATAAAGGTGCATGTTGGGTAGTTCGAAGGAGTAGATTGATGCCTATGCATCAAGATCGGGATTTGTTCTCGTGTGTGACGTGAAGATACACTGGGCCCACTCGATGAATTACATCCATAAACTACGCAACGTATGACTAGGCGTGGGGATGGAATTTCACGTGAACAAGTAAAACAGTACTTGCTGGAAACGAGATTGAACAAGGTATCATGATACCAATGATCGGATCTTGGACAAGTCTTGTATCGCGTCACAAAGGGAATTATAAATATCGTTTAAGATTCAACACGATGGTGATTCGTCGAGTGCATAGGGGTCAATATGGACATCCTGGTCCCACTATTGATCATTGATCGAGATCACGTCTATGACATTCCCGAACCATAGGGAAACACGCTTAAGGGCACTATGATGTTGGGAGATCTTCCTGTAAGATGGAATCACAGACGAGAGAGAATTCAGAATAGTTCCGAGAGAGATCCGAAGTTGTTCGAAGAAAGACGGAAAGAATGAAGGAGTTTCGGATAAATGGCAATTTATAATAAGCATTTATTATATGTTAATTGTGAATTAACTTATACTAAATAAATATTAAAATTAAAATTTATAGTGCAGCTTCCTCAATAGGCCAAAACCCTAGAGGGATTTGACCTAAGAGGAAACTGCAGGGAAAAAGGCAGCAGAACAGCACAGCCACGCGCAACTGGTCCATAGTGATCGGCCCAGGCGATTGTGCGATGGTTAGTAGCCACTGCATGGGGCAGGCAACTGCCACCGGCCGCTACCACGGGCCTGCTCAACCCCGGCCCAATACGGACGCGCGGGGGAGCTGGCGGGCAGGCGAGCCGGGCTGCGGGCAAGGCCGGGCCGCGGGAGGGGCACACCGGCCCACCCGGGCTACCTAGCCGCCTCAGGCTCTAGCAGGTGCGCGAGCTGGGCCGGCCCACCCGGCCGCTGCCACTGCTGCTGCCAACTACTTCTGATGTTGCCTGATAGGCTGGCTCTGGCCGGCCCATTCGGCTGGGGCTGGGCCATTTGCCCCAAATTTCCCTTTTCCTTTTCCCACATGGGACACCCAAAAGGGGAGGGTACACCTCCCTCCGCCTATATAAAGGGGTTCCCATGGGAGGGATTAAACACACCAATAAGATATTCTCTAAGGCACTTTTTCTTATCGAAAAATCTTCCTCTCTCTCTAAGTTGCTTTTGTGGTGGCACGGTCCCGGAGAAGGACTATACACGCAAAGTCAACACCGTTGCGGCACGCCGTTGTGCTGTAGGGATTCCGTCCAAAAGTTCTACTTCCGCAACCTCGACAGGGACCAGAGACTAGGAGTCGTCGTATTGCATCGTATGTGTGTGGTAACTCGGGGGGGGGGGGGGGGGACTACTATTAGTAGCGACCTGATCGTCGTGCAAGGACCTGGACAAGGGGTGATGTGCGAGGAGTTTTACGACCTTGAGGTCGCACGGATACGACTACATCATCCACGCTCCTGCATGAGCGTAACACTATCTCGGTCTTCAAGAGTATGTTACTGATGTCTTCCTCCGTTACTGCATTACTTACTAGATAGATCCTGGGCGTTAGGGTGTTCCAACATAGGAATTTTTTGTTATGTGCTGCGGAAACCCTTCAATATTACACTTCCATAGCTTCTTCCAAATTGGCTTGTCACCTCGGGGAGCCGAACTGCTAGTAGCTATAGAACTCCCTTGCTATGATATCCCAAGACTAAGAGGATAGGTACTTCTGACAGAAAAAACACCATCCTTCTCGTGTTGCCATGCTAGGAAATCATTAGGACTCATATGTGAAAGTTTGATCTTTAAAATAACATCAACATCTATGGGTAGACATGTTCTCCTCAGGGGCGCTTCATCCCAGTTTCTCGGTTATCAATCAGACTAGACACCCGGATCAGCGGCGGTCAAACTCTCAGTCCTATCACCTTTAATTCCTACTCCCCAGGAACCAATTGTCACGCCATATCCAGACCGATCTTCCATCACCAATGCACTAGATAAAACCATGTTTCAAGAGCTCCAAACTATAGGATATAGCGCTCCACGTAGGAGACGGATTTCCCTTGAATACAGTGTCAACCAAGTTACCTTGTGGACAGTACTTAGCGCGAAGGACACGCACGCATAAGCTATTTGGACTCTGAATTAATCTCCATGCTTGTCGCTCTAATAGAGCTTGATTAAAAACTCGCATATCTCTGAACCCCATTCAACCATGGGGCTTAGACCGAACAAGGATGTCCTAGCTTACCCAACGCATCTTCTGTTTACCACTCTCAGCACCCCACCAGAAGTGTCTAATTAATTTCGTGAGATCATCGCAAATAGAAAAAGGCAATTTGACAATTGCCATAATATATTTAGGGAGCGCTTGTGCAATGGCCTTGATCATAATCTCCTTCCCTCCTTGCAAGAGATCTCCCCACTGCATCAATCTCTTGATTAATTTAGCTTGAAGACTCTCAATTTTCCCTCTACTCATACGACCTTTAGGTGTCGGTAAGGTAAGATATCTCTCCTCAAAATCCTCCTTTTGCACATGTAATACATTCCGGGCCTCTTCTTGTACTTCAACACTACAACCTGGGCTGAAAAGTATGGAGTATTTGGACTCATTGATAAGTTGGCATGTAGCAGATGCAAACATATCAATCACATACTTGACTCGCTCTGCCTCATTACGATTAGTCTTGCAAAAGAGTAATGTGTCGTCCGCAAACAGGAGGTGTGTAATTCCAGGAGCACGGTGACATATTTTAATAGGTGAAATACGTCCAGTACTAATTTCTGACTATAGCAAGGTAGAAAGACCATCGGCAACAAGAAAAAACAGAAACAAGGATAAAGGATCACCTTGTTGAAGTCCTCTCGCGAGGGAGACCGTTTCCAATAGGGCTCCAATTAATTTTACGGAGTACCTTATCATGGTCACACATGACATAATCCAATGTATCCACTGGCAAGAAAAGCCCATCTTATACATTACTTCTTCCAGAAAGACCCAATCAACGCATTCAAACCGAAGAAACCAACGTACACAAATAGTAGCATGCAAGAATTTCTAAAAAAGATTAAATGAAGGATGTATTGCTAAAAATATCTTTTTTTCAACGCGTCTAAAATATTAGAGAATACTTTTCAAGAATGCAAGAATCAATCGAGCCTAACACAATAACAATGATAAAACAGTGCTAGTTCAAAACAAGCATACTTGTTAGTCTGCAAAATGCATGGCAAGTTGCAATCGAAATTATACACGAATTCGAACTTGTGCACTAAGCAGAATGTGTAGACAACTTTTCCTTGCGAGGTGCTCCTGTTTAGGATGTCTTTCTCCTTCATTTCTCCTGTTGTAATGTGTCGAGCCGCTGACTTGTCGAATAAATTATCATCGGGGCATGCAAGTTGAGGTTTGCCCATGTATTGCCCTTGAAAGACAAAATAAATTACATGCTCCATCGCATGTTCATTGCTAATAGTATGTTGTAATAACTGTCAGTTGGAACTATCTCCAGCCAACGACTATTCTTCAAGCTTATACTAGAAGACATCTAGATACACTCGTTTTACAAAGCTAAACTGTCTTATATTTCTAAAAGGAGGGAGTATTATCTAGGGCCAAATGAATAAGAGCGATGATCAGCCTCATGGATGTACTATAAGGCTATTATCGAAGCCATGGACAACTAGATAATTCTTAATTTACACCAACTGGCTTCTGCTTCAAATGTGCGTTGCTAGCATCTGCGTCAACGATGTAGGCTGAACTATGGCAACGTCGGCCCGTAGAGACCATCTGTTGTCTGTAATTGTATGTATGTTGTACCTGCAGCAAGAGCGAGGGATGTGATTCACGTAATGGTTCCATTGCCTAGATAGGCCATAGCTCAGCTAGCCAGCTAGCCCAGCTCGGCTTGGCAAAGTCCCGCCCAGCTATGCATTTGGTTTATGGTGTTTTCTTTTGCGCGCAAGTTTAGTCGGACTAGTTGTTTGGATGGACTGCAGGATTAAGCTAACATACGAACCCAGCAGCAAAACGTGCACGATGTGAAGACTTTTTTTTGCGTGGACCGGAAGCGAGCCAAATCGGCTCTCCCTGCCTAGCAAGGATTTTCTTGTCCCGTGAGGATAGCTAGCCCTCGAAATCCATCTTATGTTTCAGGTACCAAACGGATGTCCTAGCCTGCCAAGGATATAACTGGTTTTGCCTAGGATCCAAACATACCCTAAGTCTTGGGACGTTTGCGTGCAACAGAAGAAGCTCTGGTGTTGCGGGGCGAGTAGCGGTCCAAACTGCCGCGCCACCCCTCCCTACCCACCATCCCAGGTTGCGCATGCGCGTGTTGCAGGGTGTGAGCCGATGCTTGATCGATCTCAGGCCTGACACATGTAAACGCGTACTAACCAGACAAAGCGAACTTTCCGGGCCCATCTGGCACCACTTGCGATCCAAGTCCTACATGGAGTCTGTCGCCCACAGCCACGTAGGTATATGGTTCCTGAAGTCGGATTGCGAGAGTGGCATGGTTTCAGTTCACATGCAGCTGATCACGAACGGGATTTCGTGCTACCTCTGTTGCAAAGATTAAGGCTTTTTTTTTAATAGTCAAACTACAGAAATTTGATCAAACTTTTAGAAAAAACTATCAAGAACAATAATATTATATAATTTTCATGTGAAAATATGTTTCATGATGTATTAAATTGTATGGATTTTGTATTGTAAATATTGATATTTTTCTCTAAAAACTTGATCAAACTTTACATAGTTCGACTTTTTAAAAAAAAGTCTTAACCTTTGGGACGAAGGTAGTAGCAACCTAGGCATCTCCATCGCTACGCCATGCATGCCCCTTGTTTCCTTCCCGCAAAGTATCAGGCACCACCGATCCAACAATATCAAGAAATGGAGATCATGGATGCCTACACATCAAGTCTCATGTCCGCTCCTGCACTTCCTAGCGCCTTCTCAGGCCGCGCCCCCGCTCACCACATGTAGTTCGGCGATGACTACCTCCGAGCCATTCATGCGCCAACTTTCCTCCCACCTCAGAGCTAGGGTTTAGGGTTTAGACAATCTCAGAAATTGTATGTACCAAGTACATGTTTTGAGTTAGGAGGGGGGCATTGGCCCTCCTTGCTTTGAACTATTGTCTATCAAACTGCTTCCGGTTATTTTTTTTAAATGAGAACATCTCCCCATCCGATAATGCAGTAAAAAAACTAAGGCTTGCCCCTAGATCATGAGAATGCAAGGTTACTGATGAAATCGATCGACCTTGAGAGCAGGTTATTGTTGAGATCCGGTCTTCAGATCATGTTGCCTTTAAGCTCCAACATGGTTCAACTAAGCCGATTGGCAGCCATGGAAACCTCAACAAGGAACGGGAATAAGAACTCCGCATTATTGTTTCTAAAAGGCTCGTACAAAGTACCGTTGATTCTGGCGTAGCTAGCCTGGAAGGAGATGAGCAAGTGGAGGGAATAGATGACCTCAAACTAAATCTGGTCCGCAAGCATTTTATTATTTTTCATGTTCGAACTCTTGAAGTCTTAGCATCCCCATGAAGAACATTGGTAGCATGCTTGTAAATGCATTGTCGTCAGCGCGCAGGGTCTAGATGACGGGGTCCAGGGCCACCGGCTCCCCCGGTCCTGTGCAACTCTTTTCTTCTTTGGTGGAAACTAGTGTACAACTCTGAACTTGGAATGGCCTAAAAGGAACTTGTGTTGGAGAAGTTACCTTTAGTCAAAAGGCTATGCTATCTAAAATGAATATCTTTGAAAATCTGAGGTCGTATAAGTTTACAAGGAACAATAGTTCCTACAATCATGGGACGGCAACCATGCCTCCAAACCCCTAAAAAGGCCGCTCGCCCATGTAAGGTTTGTGCTTCCACGGTTTCACCGCCACGGTGCAGGTGCTACAACATAGAGTACCACAACGGATCTTGCAACCTATATGGTGTTTCGAGTGTGCTCCGACGAGAAACATCCACCCGTCATTCTTGATTGGAAATATTGCATGTTTCCTTCTCCTTCTTCTTTTTTTAAAAACGGATAGGGATAAAGCCATATAGTAAGCCTAAGGTAGATGCAAGTTATGATTTATTGCTTTGTATCTATGAATGACTGGACCGTGGGGCCCAGGCAGGCTACAATGAAGCATGGGTTCCTACCCATTGGATACTAGAAAATACCCTGCACGTTGCTACGAGACTTGGAGTATCATGCACGATTAGAAGAAACAAAGAAAAAATATACAAATAACATTACTAAAAAATTAGATAACAAGTTTCAGCATATGCCTGCTCAGTAACTAAAGAGGAGAACCATGGCCGCTCATTTAGTAAGTCTATAGAGGGAGAAAAATGACCTAGACTTGTAGTCGACTCAAATCCGTGTTCTATCAAACCGTCGATGTGTTAAAATTTGGGATGAAGAGTGTCTTATATCTCCAAGATCAACAAAACATATCCGCGTTCACCATATCTCAGTTGCTAAAATACAACATGAACTTTAGAGAAAAATGCCTATCATCTTTAGATCTATTATACGCATTGGTTTATGGCTTGATTCATCGATTCCTAGACCATGAGTACATTAATAATCAAAATATGTGTTGGCGGAGATTCATCTCCTTGCTTCAACAATCTTTGTGTGGGGTAACTAGAAGAATACAAATAGAAGATTGTTTAGTAAATCCATTAGAAGATACCCCATGAATGAAATTGCTATACTGGATCATGTCATGTAAATATATAACCACCGCAAAGTTGAGAAGTGGAACCAAATGATAGAAGAACGAACAGAATAAACGCCGGAAAATAAACAAAAGATATTGGCACTAATCTCCAGTCTGGGAGTTGTATCAATTTACCGAATATGGCCTTGCATTCGAGATACATGTAGTTGCTGAGTTGCTGTTCTCGGACAAAACAAAAGAGGAATATATTTGAGAACGTGCTTGATAGTGTAGTTTCCAAGGTACGTTCGCCGGTCTCTGTTTGCTCTCTTGTCTCTAGAGAATACATAGGTCGAGTTGGAAGAGCCCGACAAAACAAAACAACCTGGGAGATTGACAAACTAGATAGTACACGAATTGTTGCATCTACATATGTATATAAAATATTTCACTTGCAGCTAATATAAAATCTAAGGCCAAATGTTATGTCAAAACTGTATTGTGTATTTCTGCGAGAATTAAATTAGTAGCAAGGCCACATATTAGTTATTTAGCCATTGCAATAAGCATGAAAGAGGTATCGAAAAGGATGGGAAGATGAAAGCAGCCACGTCCTTGTTCAACTGTTCAAGAATTCCACCCAAAAAAATAAAAATTAGTAGCCAGGCCACAACTTAGTAATTTTGCCCTTGAAATAAGCATGAAAGAGGCAACGAAAAGGACACGCATATAAAGGCAGCCACGTCCGTTCAACTGTTGAAGAATTCCACCCAAAAGTGTCAGATAGTTGACATATATCTGCAAGACTCAATTCAGCACTGGGAAAACAGGAAAAGTTTGTGGAGCAATCAACCGGATCTATGCCTATGCCTATGCCTTATAAAGAGTTAATCGGAGGAACAGCTGCACGACACTTCCCTGCTCGCCTCTCATGGACGGACGATGCTGATCTATGGAAGGATGTGGTGGCTCTAGGGCTGGCTGGTTAGATTGCAAATGGGCCAAACGATTGTCTGGGCTGGTTGCTTCGACTACCATATCACATGGATCGCAGAAAGAAAAAGGTTTTTTTTTAAACAAGAAAAGGTTAACGCTGCATGTCAAGAGAAAAAAAATAAGCAGATGTGGTAGGTTGATGATGTGGATAGGCCGCATGTCAAGAGAAATAAGTAGTGAAGTTGAACTATTTAGTTATTATAGATTATAGATTGAAATTGCATACGTATTGGCATATAATATTTATGCTCGATTTCTTCTCAACAAAAAAATTGACGGTTTCATGTTTTAGAAGTTGTGTGCATCTTTGGTGAAGAACTAAAGGACACAGAACCACAATGAGAAAATGAGAAACAAGGTTGTTGATCTAAAAAAAAGAGAAACAAGGTTGTTCGTTCTCACTCACTCACACGGGTTAAATCCTCAAAACTGATCGTGTCTGAGTATGGTGTACCGTGTGCATGTTAGCTTACACTAGTGGAAACAGGGCCTCTTATCCTGATTCGTAAGGGGTTTTAGTTCCGGTTGGACAACCGCGATGGAGTAATCGGGACTAAATCCCCACCCCTTTAGTCCCAATTGTGCTGCGAATCGAAACGAAAGGGGATCCACGTGGCCACTGTCTGGACGAATCGGAACGAAAGGGGATCCACGTGGCCACTGTCTGGATCTATGTTTCTCTGGCGCGGCAGTATTTTGGGCAGTTTTTGTGCCGCGGCAGAGAATTCATTTTGTATTTTTTTATTTTTTTATTTCATTTTTATTTTTCGTTTTGCACTGAGCAATGAAAGAACCATTATATTACACAACATCGTCATGAATATAGAGATCAAAATGTCGAACATATTACAAACGGTACACGAGTTTCATGAATATATACAATATAATGTCTTTTACGATCCCTATTCTACTATCAACATCTCCCGATAATATTCTCCTTTTGAATCTAGGACATCTGCATCTAAGAATCCCGCAATTTTCTCTTGAATTTCTCGTACGTGATCCTTTGGTAGAAGATCGTTCCACAACCTTTAAACAAAGAGTCAACATATATGAATAAAACTAAACACAATTGATGGTAATAAAATAAAATTGTGAATATTGTTTATGTACTCGAAGTTTTTCTAAATTTCTGTCCGTCTCACAGGACGTCGGACGAATGAACTCGCAAACATAGTATTCATATAAATTATTTACGTCTTCCTACCTTAGAGACTTTATGAGAACATAGTTCAATCAAAATAATAATCAACCATGATAATGGTATTGAAACTAGAATCAAAGAGATGTGCGGATCTATCTAGTAGTACTTACATCTAGTGGTTCAAATATAAGCTCCTCTTTTCAGGTACCCTTAGCCTTGTTGGTGAACCATTTTCAAGCGAGTCCGGCAGAAAAAAGAGTTATTAATTACTTGATATCAGAAAATGATCGAAAGTTGCCGATATAGTGTCATAATGATTGAAATTACCGCTAAAGCATTTCTTGCATGTCCGCTCACTTTGCAAGGGGTTTACGTTTCAAGTCCATGACTTGTACTACTCCTTTGTCAGGTTGAACGATTAGCAGAATATAGTAAAAGATGCACACGCATAACTCATCAATTATACACTTAACATCGAGTAAAATAGAATGTGTACAAGACAATAACACTCACTCGAAGTTGTAAGGTAATAGTATTTCCCTTTTAGTTTCTTAAAACCTTAAGACCTTTACAATTTTATCCTCTGTATCCTTGGGAAATAGTTGGACATTACGTTCATGAACCCAATATGGGTCAATGAATCCAATATCATAGATTCGTCCTCTTTTGCATTCGAGAATCTTCATTCTGCATAATATAGTGAATAAGATTATACATGCAATAAACGAGGTGAGCTAGTTAGAGACTTAATTACAGAAATAATACTTATAGACAATAGGCACTGACGATCGCTTTATCGATGGCATTTTGATTATATAAATAAAATAGTTCATCAAATTCAATCATTATCTCGGCATCTGCATACCCGTAATGCTCGTTTCTAACTCCCAACACTATCCAGTTTCCCCTGCATTTGAGGCTTGCATGTATCATTTCGGTCTTCGCATTTTTGTTGGTAGATGCTTGACCTCCTGAGGTTTGATGAGGGGTTTTCCGTGCCGGTATTTGTATGATTCATCAGCCACGGGAACTCTAACTAGGCTACGTACTGACCAATAGTCCAACCATTAGCAACGGCCGCTTCTCCGTACATTGCAACAAACTCCGGATCATACTACTCGACCACACCTTTGCTCGACCCCACCTCGGTATCGGAAATCGCTTGCACTCTGGGGCACGATTGTTTTTCTGTTCTCCAAGTTGGGGAACTGATTTGCCGCTTGCACTACTACTCTTCGACTTCACCTTTGACTCATGTGACTTGAGAATAGAGCGGTCATAGTCTAATGACAACCTTGGCTCAGGTTGATGAAGGGTATTTAGCATTTTTTGCACTTGGCCTTTTTCTTCTTCGGTGTTGGGGAACTTTGGCTCTTTCGGCTTCTTCAGGTTATCAAACCACTATTTCATTTGGGCCTTTGTGATCACCTCATTCTCCGCTGGAGTATAGTCATAAGGTCTCGAGGGAGGAACCTTTGGTATTTTTGGGAGGGGCTCCAGTCGATGTTTCGGTGATCAGTTACCACTCCCCAGAGTAGCGGTGGAACTCTTATGCGTTTGTCCCTAAGCCTTAGTGGGCTAAGACGGCTGACGCGGCGGCGAATATGGCTACGCTAGAGACGAGTGAGGCGGCAGAGACGGCCTCTGACGAGGCGGTGGCAAAGACAACTGATGCGCCGGAGACGGGTGAGGCTGCGGCGAAGATGGAGTGCTCTGAGGAGTCGATGGCCTTGGTGTCTGATTTGGAAGCACGATGCTTTCCTTTCGCCATAGAATGGTGACGTTTTTGGCTTCTCCCAGTTCAATCACATCCTCTTGACCTGCAGGGTAGTCAAGCTTCAGCTGCGCAAATTCGTTCATAACTTCATCCACCCCGACAATAGCGTAGCCCTGTGGAACAAGATAACAATGGTAAGTTGGTTTAGGTCCAATTGGTAAGGTGTAGCCAACCGCCACCTTCATGGTTATGTTCATAACTTTCACATGTAGCTCACGATGTGTCATATCTGTGATATCATCAACTAGGTAGCGAAGAGGAGCCATCACCGGTGCATCATCATCATCATCACCCGGGAGCTCCGTGGAAACCACGCTACTTTTCCAATTATTAGATGGGCCGGTAGCATCGAATGCAGCTTCTACCATGTGCTGCTGAGATGGGTCGGTAGTACCTTGCTGGCTAAGTGCGTCAATTTGATCATGCTGCCGCTTTAATTATTCTTCTATGTTATGCATCCGGTCTGCCTGCTTCCTTGCTTCAATTTCCTTGTTTTTCTTTCTCCTCTAATGGCTTCTATCGGGATATTTCTTCCTACCGGTGGGAAACCCAAATTTCCATGGTTTGGAGCCTTCTGTGCCTCGTGTTCTTCCCTCATGTTCATCATTCGCAAGGGTGAGTGTGAGCTCGTCATCTCTCTATCGGGAATAAACCTCCCCTGTTCAACAGTCTTTACTGCATTTATAATGTCTTCGATGGCTATGGGAGTTTTTTCATGTCTTTTGTTATATATGCTCTTCCCTTCTGAGTCCAATGTGCCCCATGCCCGTAAAACCAATTTCTTACCCGTTCGATCTAATTGTATGGCTCTGGAGTGATCCCTTTAGCAAGCAGGTCAGCCTCAAGTTTCTCCCACTTAGGCATGCTAGCCTTGTAGCCACCTTTCCCATAGTATGGTGATACTGCTTTTTAGCAGTATTTTTCTTATTCATTTCAGACCTTTTCAGATTGGCTCCGATTTCTTGTATGCCACAAATTCAGCCCAATAGTCTTTTATCTTCTCATACCCTCCAGTGAACTCCGGACTCTTATCTTCCACGATAAAGTCATGGTGCAATATTTTCTTCTAGTTGGTGAATTGCTGGGCCATCTTCTTAAGAGCCTACTCCTTGACTATTTGCTCTATGGTATTCTTTGGATCCTCCTCATTTTGATCCATCTCTGGTGTCGGTAGGGTGAAATTAACCATGAGCTTATTCCAAAGCGCATCTTTGGCTTTGTCGCCGACATATTCAACTACCAGCTCCTTTGGCCTATTCCATTCTCGAATGGTGATCGGGATGTAGTCCCTAATAATAACTCCACATTTATTTACAAATTTTCTTGCAACACCAGTAGGAGCCTTCGGTTCTCTGTCTTCAGCGACTTCTTTGATCATGTACCTTTCATAGTTTCCCAACTTTCTGGTTGGGCCTTGTTTCTTCCTTACAGAAGATTTGATCGATCTGGAGGGATAAAATAAGAAAGAGCATTAATATATGTATATAGACAGTAGAGGCTTAATTAATTAATATATATATATGCACCTCGCTTTAGTTTGTAAAATTTAATGTTCCACCGGAGCCGTCGGTTCTCCCTCATCGGAGCCATCAGCTGCTCCCTCACCGAAGTCGTATCTTCGGTCGAGCTCCGGATCTCCATCACTAGAGTTGTTCAGATACAGCAAGGTGACATCGCCATCTCCTCCCCTGCGAATCATATCCTCGAGCAACTTTTCATGTTCTTCTTCTCTGTCGTGTGGTTCCATAGTATCTGCAAATTAAGAATTGCAAGTTATTGTAATGCTATAAACACATAGCGAAACACTAATAAATTTAGGACAATGCACAAAACTTTAGTTGGGAAACTTAGTTCCTGAAACTTGTTCCAAGAGGCCAAAAAGGAGCGACGGGGGGGGGGGGGGGGGGGGGGGGGGGGGGGGGGGGGGGGCTAGCCAATGATGGCGAGGGGGTCCCAGACTCCGGCCATTCCACCCCCGGGTATCCCCCACCGGGGAAGGGTTTCAATTAATAACATGGAATGCATAATTAGAATAGGCTTGTCACGTTGATCGATTTATACATATTATTTGTAGAATTTGGAATTACAGAATTAAATTTCTGAATTTATTAAGATAAAGGCATTTATTGGCATTTAATTAATTCGATTTGAAATGCCCGGAATTTATTTTAAATAGCATAATCAGATTCCTAGCATTTTCTGATTAGAAAACATATATCATTTGTATTATTCAGAATATGAATTTAAAAAATTATTTAAATCCAAAACAATTTTAAAAGGGATAAAAGTCCAAGGTTTGACTAGCCTGTGTCAAATATGGTCAAATTTGAAAATATGTTTGAATTCATATTTGAAAATATCATTTCTGAATATTTTGATATATTATTCATATTTTTCTGACTTATGAATAATTAGTTATTGATTTTATAAGATTTAAACAAATTTCTTAAATTATTAAACCAATTTAAAATCTTTTATTACGCATGGCTATTGTTAGTGGGGCGTTAAACCTTTTTACACTGGGGTTGGGTCTAACCACTATCACTGGCCAGTGGGGCCCGGGGACAGGTCACCTTGCCACATTGGCGAAGGTTGCTGGTGCGACGCAGGCAACACATCAGCGCCACGCAGAGCCACATCGGCACCACGTGGATACCGCGTCAGCTCGACGGGGAAACTATCAGGTGGTCACCAGTGACAACGAGGGAGAGCGCACGCGAGCGAGCGGGACTAGGCGTTCGAACTAGCGGAGCAAGGCGATCCTAACTAGGCGGCGCTGCTGGAATTTGGTTGTCTGAAATACAGGTACGGCGAGCGGTGGCGGTGGCGAAGCTTGTAGACGCATGTCACGGCTACGATACAGAGAGGAAGGAAGGGATTCGAGGTAGGGCCACACGGGGAAGGGCATCGCGCCCCTAAGGCCGTGCTCGCTTCTCCTTTGGTCAGGCGCTGTGGTGGCCGGTGGTGGTCGGGACGAGGGACTAGAGGAGGAGGGGTGGGGGAGAGGTGGGGGACGTACCCGAGGGTGCGACGAACGTCGAGGGCGGCGCGTGGAGGACGGTGGTGGGGCGGCGGTTGGGCAGCCTGAAAGCATCGTCCGAGCTTCCTCGCGGCGGCGGTGGCGTTTCGATCTGTTTCGCATGAAAGAAGAATGGGAAAGGATAAAAAGGGGCGATGCGATTAAGTAGTACGAGATCATTCGTTCCGGTAGGTGGCTCCAACCGAGACGAAAAGGTCATACGTCCCGGTTGGAGTCACCAACCGTAACGATTGCTCTGATCATTAGTCCCGGTTGGTGGCTCCAACTGGAATGAATTCTCTAGTCATTTGTCCCGGTTGGAGCCACCAACCGGGACGTATGTTTTTTTCAAATGTTTTTTAAACATTTTAGTTTAGGTTCCCGCCTTATTTTTTATTTAGGTGTTTAAATTGAAATAGTTTTTAAATGGTAAATTATTTTGAATTTGAAAAAACTTTCAATATGAAAAGTGTTTGAATTTGAATAACTAATACAAAACCATTTTTTGTTTTCTAAAATAATTATTCTAACTATTCGAACTATTAACTATTTTGCCACTTTCAATGAAAAATATATTAATTTAATATTTTTTGCATACTTTGGAATTTGAAAAAACTTTTAACATGAAAAGTGTTTGAATTTGAATAACTAATACAAAATCATTTTATGTTTTCTAAAATAATGATTCTAACTATTCAAACTATTAACTAGTTTGTCATTTTCAATTGAAAATGCACTAAACTATATTTTTTGCATACTTTGGAATCTAACAAAACTTTCAACATAAAAAGTGTTTGAATTTGAATAACTAATCCAAAACCATTTTATGTTTTTCCTTTGTTCCAATACAAATGGGTCAAGCTGACAAGAGGCAGGGTAAAGGTAGACGAGCAGTACGGAATGGACAACAGTGGATCTCAACAACCTTGGGTACAGACGAATCATTCGTCCTAGACAAATGGCTTAGGCATAATCATGTCTATCCCTATAGTTCACAACTTTAGGGTCATCTTAATCATTGTCTTTGTCATCGTCGCTATGGCATATTCTGGGGATCCTCGGCCCCTCCCCGGCTTGTGCACGGGAGAATCGAGGACCGTCAACCATGGCATATTTCGGAGGTACCTCCACTCTGGCCTCGGATTCACGATGCGCGGGGGAGGGGGCTCCCGGATGACGACGCCGCTACGACTGTAACCTTCATTACCACCACCCTTCTTGTGGCTTTGCGGAGGGTGAAAGTGACGGTACCGCAGGCGAGGGTGATCTCCCTCAGTGATGTAGCACATTACACTAGCTATAGTCCGGTTCGCCCACCACAAGCGATGACCGGATTCATTGTGGTTCACCGGGGGCGGGCCATCAACCTCGTACCTAGCGAGCTCCCTTTCCTGCCGGTTAGTGAAGAAGGCATTCCAGGTGTCGTAGTTGTCGGGATCCCAATGGGGATCCATCCGCTGCTCTCGCATGGGCTCTAGGTAGAAGTGATTCGTGATGGCTACCTGGCGGGCGAAACCTTGAGGCACAAGAGGGACAGGAACCCGTCCAGCTCTTAGCATCCAGTCGGCGGGTAGCCGGTAGCCCGGCGGGCATGTGTAGATGGAGGCGCATAGCGCTTCGGTCTCCTCGAGTGTCAGAATGGCCCAATATGCGGTGTCCATTGTTGTGAGAGAGGAAGGTGTCAACGTGTGGATAGAGATGGCATGATCGACCTAGATATAGAGGGAAAGGGTGGGAAAACATGGCGGGAAGTGGTGGGAAATGGCGGGAAATATCTTTAGTCCCAGTTAGTGGCTCCAACTGGGACTAAAAGCCCCGGTTAGAGGGAAAGGGCGGGAAAACATTACAGAAAGCGGGAGGGAATAACAGGAAATATCTTTAGTCCTGGTTAGTGGATCCAACCGGGACTAAAGGACCCCGAAATATCTTTAGGTTCACAATATGCTATTTCATCAGAGATCCACTTGAAGTTTAGCGAGGCTCGGCCCCGGGCTAAGAATCTTCATGCCCGTTGTTTTGAATATAGTTTGAAACGGGCATAAGAATTTCAAAAATGATCCAAACAATATGAAACTTTCGTGTGGTGTCATATTATGTGTTATAGTTGCAAGGAGAAATTTTAAACTTCGAAAATTGCAAACATCACAAAAAATCCTTCACAAAATGAGCTATCATGTTCGAGGTTTCATGGAATTTAGGCCAAACGACCAATGTTATGGCTAGAATCGCGGCATAGTTTGTGATAATGTGCCCATATTGTTCACACATGTGCCTTGTGGGATGACTTATGATGTTGCAGGAGGAAGTTTTCCTTTTCATCATACAGAAAAGCCATTTTCCATTTTTGAGGTGCTGAAAACGTGGTGTTTTGTGAAGCAATAGCCAAATTAAAGTTTCACATTGGTACCAACACATTTATCAAAAATACTAGACCATATAACATGGACAATTTCCCAACTTGGGTATATGAAACCTTTTTGTCCACCCCTCATGAAAAAGACAAATTCCTGCTGAATCGGTAGGAGGCCGGCCAGATTTGAACTAGAGGTACATGATATAATGCTCATGATTTTTTTGAAAAATGATTTTTAGGTTCACAATATGATATTTTATCAGAGATCCTCTGCAAGTTTAGCGAGGCTCGGCACCAGGCTAAGAATCTTCACAAAATGAGTTATCATTACAAACATCACAAAAAATATTAAACATGTAAAATTGCAAACATCACAAGAATCCTTCACAAAATGAGCTATCATGTTTGAGGTTTCATGGCATTTAGATTCACAATATGAGGCCATGAACCCATCTTGGCGTATGTCCCTTGCTTATGATCGCTTCGGCCGTAACCATGGAGTATCTTCTTTACTTAACGAGATGCTTGGGTCAGTTTTCACTCTGAAGGGCGGAATTTTATCAAACTTATTATAATCTCCCGACATGTCTGTCTTGTCCTTGACTTCCACGATGTTTCTTTTCCCTGAAAGAACTATGTGACGCTTTGGCTCATCGTGTGATGTATTCATTTGCTTATTTTTTTCTTTTTTTGGTCTGGAGGACATGTCCTTCACATAGAAAACCTGAGCCACATCATTGGCTAGGATGAATGGTTTGTTTCTGTAACTAAGATTTTTGAGATCCACTGTTGTCATTCCGTACAACTGATCTATGTTTACCCCTACTCCATTCAGGTTGACCCATTTGCACCGAAACAAAGGGACCTTAAAAGAAACTCCAGAGTTAAATTCCCATATCTCGTCTATGTAACCATAGTATGTGTCCTTTTGCCCATTCTCGTCTGTGGCATCAAAGACTCCCATGAACCTCTCAAAGGGGAACATATTGTGTACAAATACAGGACCGAGATTGGCAATCTCTTCGACTAGGTGAACCAAGAGATGCGTCATAATATTGAAGAAGGATGGTGGGAACACCAACTCAAAACTAACAAGACATTGGACCACATCCTTCTATAAGCTTGTCAGAATATCTTGATTGATCACCTTCTGAGATATTGCATTGAGGAATGCACATAGCTTCACAATGGATACTCGAACATTTTTCGGTAGAAGCCCCCTCAATGCAACTGGAAGCAACTTCGTCATAATCACATGATAGTCATGAGACTTTAGGTTTTTTAATTTTTTCTCTGCCATATTTATTATCCCTTTTATATTCAACGAGAAGCTAGACGGCACCTTGATACTGTAAAGGACTTGAAAAAAGATTTCCTTCTCTGATTTGGTAAGAGCATAGCTGGCAGGATTTAAGTGACGCCCTTTATCCGTCTTGTTCTATGGATGCATGTTCTCTAGGTCTTTCATACTTTTCTGGTCCTCCCGTGCTTCTAGAGTATCTTTTGTCTTCTCATACATGCCTAGGAAGCCTAGAAGGTGCATGCAAATATTCTTCATCACATGCATCACGTCGATTGAAGAGCGGACACGTAGGACTTTCCAATAGGGTAGCTCCCAAAATATAGATTTCTTCTTCCACATGGGTGTGTGTCCGGTAGTGACATCATTCGGAACATATTGACTGCTATGACCCTTTCCAAAGATTACTTCTATGTCCTTGACCATACCAAATACATCATCACTAGCAGGGAGGTCAGGCTTCTTCCAGTGATCTGCCTCACCTTTGAAATGCTTGCCTTTCTTTCTTATGAGATGATTGGTTGGAAGAAATCGATGATTTCCCAGGTACACAATCTGCTTACATTTATGCAAATATGTAGCTTCAGTCTCATCTAAACAGTACATGCATGCCTTATATCCCTTGTTTGTCTATCTTGAAAGGTTACTAAGAGCAGGCCAATCATTTATGGTTACGAAAAGCAATGTTTGTAGGTCAAATGGCTCATGTTTGTGCTCATCCCACACATGTACACCTGGTTTCCCCACAACTGTAAGAGTTCTTCAACTAATAACCTTAGGTACACATCAATGTTGTTGCCGAGTTGCTTAGGACTTTGGATGAGCACTGGCATCATAATAAACTTACGCTTCATGCATAACCAAGGAGGAAGATTGTAGATACATAGAGTCACATGCCAAGTGTTATGAATGCAGCTCTGCTTCTTAAAAGGATTCATTCCATCTATACTTAGACCAAACCATAAGTTCCTTGCATCACCTGTAAAGTCCGGAAAGTCTCTCTAGATTTTCTCCACTACGACCCATCAGTGAGGTGTCTCAACTTTCCGTCTTTCTTACGGTCTTATTTGTGCCATCGCAACAACCTGGCATGCTCTTTGTTTCTAAATAGACGTTTAAAACCGTGGTATTATAGGAGCATACCACATAACCTTAGCAGGAACCCTCTTCCTGGGGGGCTCGTCTTCGCCCTCAACATCATCAGGGTCATCTCGTCTGATCTTATACCACAGTGAAGTGCATACCCGGGCATTTATCTAAATTCGCGTACTCCTCACCACGGTAGAGGATGCAGTCATTAGTGCATGCATGTATCTTCTGCACATCTAATCCTAGAGGACAGAGAGTCTTCTTTGCTTCGTACGTACTCTCGGACAATTCGTTATCCTTTGGAAGCTTCAGCTTCATTATTTTCAGTAACTTCTCAAAACCCTTATCAGATAAACTAGTCTCTTCCTTCCATTTTAGCAATTCCAGTGTGGTACCGACCTTTGTGATGCCATATTCGCAATTTGGGTACAACATTTTTTTGTGATCCTCTAACATGCCCTCCAATTTTCAACTTCTCATTTTCTGTTTCGCTGTCTCGCTTTGCATCAGAAATGACCTGACTAAGATCATCGGCGGGCTCATCTAATGCCCGTTCTTCACCTCCTTATTCTTCATTGTCTTCCAATTGCAGTATCCCTGTATTCAGGGAACATAGAACGATAGTTGTCATCATCCTCTTTTTCTTCATTGTCTTCCATCATAACCCCTCTTTCTCCGTGATTGGTCCAATAATTATAGCTGGGCATCAACCTCTCCGAACCAGGTGGCTGCAAAGGATTTTTTAGGAAGAGTACTTATTGACGTTCCGACAGTCAACACATGGACAATGCATAAAACCATTCTCTTTGTTTGCCTTAGCCATATCGATAAATTTATCGACGCCTTTAATGTACTCAGAAGTGCGTCGATCACCATACATCCATCCCTTTCGGTTCATCTGCATCATATAATTAAGTTTATCAAAAACCATTATAGAACATCATGAATAGTGAAATGACTAATTTACATTGACACATGGATTGTATCAACGACAAATGAAAAGATAAGGTTGCTAACCTTGATTGAGGAGAAAAGAAAGAGGAGAAAGCTTAAGTGTGGCTCGAGCACCTCATATCATTTTTGCTTTGTGTGAAATCAAGCGGCATCATTCTCTCGGGCATTTCATCGAACACCTCATGTGCATAGGAAAAAACAAACTAACACACTCATCTCACACCTTCCACCAAGAAAAAACAGAGGAGGGATGACTGGCTGGGGTGGCGTATTTATTATAGGCAGAATAATCATCCTGGTTTGTAACACAAACTGGGACTAAAGGTATGCGGCAGGCCACGTGTCTGACGCAACACCTTTAGTCCCGGTTTGTGTCACAAATCGGGACGGATGCTTCCTTCTGAATTGGGACGAACGTCCCCCAACTTCTGCGCGACACTCCATCCGCTCGAACCAGGACTACTGCTAGCATTTGTCCCGGTTCATGGCGACCGGGACAAAACCTCTGGAGTGCTCTAAAACAAAAGGCTCTTTTTCTACTAGTGTTAGGGGGTTGGTGGTGCGTCAGCATGGTGTAGCCATTTAGCCTAGTTGAGTAGAACGTGTCTTCCTTGTGCTCCATAAAATGAAAAACGAGTCAGGCCATCCTAGGTGGAGTACTTGATCGGTCCAGACCGTGGGCTCCCACGCCACATCATCCTCCTGTGCTCCTCTCCTCCTGCCATGGAAGAAGACTAGGTAGACGTTCCGCCGCGGGTCACCCCTACGCCGCGCCCCAACCTCACAACCCGATCGTCATCCTCTTCCTGTCGGGCATCCTAAATAGTAGTAAATCTCAAGAACATGACCGACAGATGAAGAACCAGTGAGCAAACCAAGAAAAAGAACTTAGGCGACGTGGAGTGCGACCACCTTCCAAAGAGGAAGCTGGCAGATATTGGATAAACAAACTTTACAGCACCAAATTAAATCAGAATCACCTCAGCATCTCAGCAGCCAATGCAGCACAGTCAGCTTGCAATAGTAATTTCGATAATGAACAAGACCACCAGGACCACCAAATTACAGTGAACTCAGCACATCACAAAATCAGACCAAATCCCAGCCAAGAACACTCTGTTGGAATTTGGTGAGTTTTGGGCTGTTGGCCCATTAGACTAATTTGGAAATTCTCGTTGGCTCATTTGTGCATGTCAGTATATGGCTGTGCTAGTGGTGCTAAAGTTTAGTCTCACATTGCTAGTTGAGTGAGAGTTACACCTCCTTATATAATAGGCGGTTCCACCACTCACTAAGGTGTGAGAAGAAGAGCAGCTCTCACGCACTCCTCCTTCGACACCGCCCACCTCGTCACGACGTGTGCGCACGCCGCGGGTTGCGTGAATCTCGCTAAGCCGAGCTTTATTTTTGCTAGTCCGGAAAGTTAATCATAGATTAATTACGAGTCATTAACGGACGCGTTAATTAGTCAGCCGTTTCTAATTTTTATGGGACGTGGGTTGAGCCCCACGATCTCCCTAACCTGCGCTATATAAGCGTTGATGTCTACGCACGCTTCTATTCTTGTAGACAGTGTTGGGCCTCCAAGTGCGGAGGTTTGTAGAACAGCAACAATATTCCCTTAAGTGGATCACCCAAGGTTTATCGAACTCAGGGAGGAAGTGGTCAAAGGTATCCCTCTCAAGCAACCCTGCAATGAAGATACACGAAGTCTCTTGTGTCCCCAACACACCCAATACACCTGTCAGGTGTATAGGTGCACTAGTTCGGCGAAGAGATAGTGAAATACAAATAATATGGATGATTATAAGTGGTAATTGCAATCTGAAATAAGAGTGACAGCAAGCAAACATGTAACAGGACTGATTGTAAACGGTGTTTCAATGCTTAGACAAGGCCTAGGGATCATACTTTCACTAGTGGACACTCTCATTTAAATATCTTTTCTTCAGGATGCTACCCTGAACTACTCTCTGGTTGGACGATGTAGGGCTATAACAACACATCTTAAAGTTCGCATTCCCCATCTAGATAACCCCTCATTGTCTCCTTGAGCGCTAGATGGTTCCAACAAACACCATAATCTCATAGAGACATCCAACTCAAATTATACTCATGATAAGTATTTATGTAAGCTTAGCCAAAGTGTCACACGGTGTGCACACTGTCAACTTCACACACGTGGGGATACGCAGAAATTAATTAAAGCACTTGAGTAGCAGAATAGATCTATAGATTACAAAGCTCATGATCTCAATAAGATCATGTATAGAGAGAGAGATGAACACATAGTTACTGGTAGAGCCCTTAGCCTCGAGAGAGAACTACTTACTCCTCATCATGGGAGTTAGCAACGACGATGGAGATGGCTGTGGAGTCGATGGAGATGGCACCGGGGGCACTTGTCCGTCCCGGCAGGGTGCCGGAACAGAGACTTCTGTCCCCTGAATCTCCTTTTTGATGGTGGCGGTGCTGCGGAACTTTTCGTGGAAATCTGATCTGGTCTTTTGGGTTTTCGTCCCGGGGGGCTTTTATAGGCGAAAGGGCAAGGTGGATGGAGGCCTGAGGGGCCCACACCACCTGGTGGCTTGCCTAGGCTGGTCGTGCCACCATAGGTTGTGGCCGCCTCCAGGCCCCCCTTTGGCTGCCCTTCGGACTCCGTGTTGCTTCGGGTAAAATATTGACTTTGGCTTTTGTCCCGTCCAATTCTGAGAATATTTCTTTACTAGCTTTTTTGAAACCAAAAACAGTAGAAAACAAGCAACTGGCACTGTGGCATCTTATCAATAGGTTAGTTCCAGAAAATGTATAAAAATACCTCAAAGTGTGAGCAAAACATAAGAAAGTTGATATAAAACAAGCATGGAGCATCAAAAATTATAGATACGTTTATGACGTATCAAGCGTATGTGCTAAACCTAATCGGCACCACTTTCCACACACGTCTCCTTCCAGTATATTGCGTTGCTGCCTTCATCTTCCCCATCTCGGCTTGCGGCGTGCACCGTAGATCGGGACAGTAGGCCTCCAGAACCCCGCCTCTTGTGAACCTGTATGGGTGAGGGGTGATCAGGTTTTTGGGGAGCGCTCAGGCACGACTACTGGCATCCACAATGTCTTCCGACGACAAGTTCTCGGACGACGACTTCTTCTCGGACGTCACTGACCTCTTCGACAACCTCAACATGAACGACGACGTTGCTGCCACCGCTTTACCATATGTGATCTTGAACTTTCTCTTTCAGATTATGCTAGAGTTCTTTATTCTAGCGATTGGTGTAGATGTGATAGATTTATCTTATTTAGATGTAATCTATTCATCTACTTTGTTAATCTGCATGTTTAGTTTCAGTGTTGTTTGTATAATCATGCTTTACAAGTTTATTATTCATATTAAATCATATGGATTATTGCTTATATTTTCAACAATCCAAAAACCTGATTATAGGCAACTGAATTTTCACTGGTGTAGCTGTGGCTACTAGGCCTCCTTTGGTTGATGGTACGCACTATAAGAGATGGCACCCGAGAGCAATTCTATGGTTAAAAACCTAAACTGCTATGCCGCTACTCTTGGGAAATCTGAAGGAGATCTTTCTGCCGAGCAGGAAGCAGCCTTTAAGAAAGCTGATACCATGTTTATGGCGGCTCTATTTTGTATTCTTGGGGATAACATTGTTGACCCATACATGTCATTTGATAATGACAAAGACACGTGGGATGCGCTTGAGGCCAAGTTTGGGGTCTCGGACGCTGGTACTGAGTTGTATGTCATGGAGCAATTCTATGACTATAAGATGGTTGATGAGAACTCCGTCATTGAGCAAGCTCATGAGATACAATCACTTGCCAAAGAACTTGAGCAGTTCAAGTGTACCTTAATGGACAAGTTGTGGATGGGGGCATTATTGCCAAGCTTCCTCCCATGTGGAGGAACTTTGCTACTTCTCTAAAACATAAGAGACAAGAGTTTTCTGTTACGGATCTCATTGGGTCTCTTCATGTGGAAGATAAGGCGAGAGCAAATGACACACGTGCTCGAGGATTTGAGGGAGCTTCTAGTGCCAATTTTGGTACAGAATAAAAACTCCCAATCCCACAAGTTCAAGAATAAGAAAAAATATGATGGCAAAGGGAAGTTTGATGGCAAGACAAGGCCACTCACTCAACCAACTTTAAGAGGAAAAATGATAAGAAGAAAGGCTCTTGCCACATCTGTGGTGATCCTGATCATTGGGCTCCTAGCTGCCCTAATCGCTTTGACAGGCGACAACATGGGAACAACAGCACGACCACTAATAATGTTGTTATTAGCGATACTGAGATGAAGGACACCGGGTATGGTATTTTACCTACTATCCTTTCAGTATGTCATTCTCCTGAATGGTAGATAGACACGGGTGCTAATACACATGTATGTTCTGATATTTCCATGTTCTCTTCTTATCAGGTCGCAAGGACTTCCTCCGTGCTGATGGAAAACGGCTCACGCGCTTCTGTTCATGGTGTTGGTACGGTAAATCTGAAGTTTACTTCGGGGAAGACCGTACAACTGAAGAATGTGCAACATGTTCCCTCCATCAATAAGAATCTCGTTAGCAGACCCCTTCTAAGTCGAGATGGTTTTAAGTTGGTGTTTGAGTCCAATAAAGTTGTAATTTCAAAGTATGTACAATTTGTTGGAAAGGGTTATGAGTGCGGAGGTATATTCCGCTTATCTTTGTCAGACTCATGTACTAAAGTTATTAATCATGTTTGCAATCATAATGAGTCCAATATTTGGCATTCACTACTTTGTCATATTAACTTTGGTTGCATGACACAACTAGCTAATATAAGTTTAATTCTGAAATTTACCACTGTCAAAGGTTCTAAGTGGCAAGTTTGTGTGCAAGCAAAGCAACATCGCAAGTCTCATACGGGTGTGGAACCGAGAAACTTAGCACCACTAGAACCTATTCATTCAGATCTATGTGAGATGAATGGTGTGTTGACAAGAGGTGAGAAAAATATACTTTATGACGTTGATTGATGACTCCACTAGATATTGCTACGTTTATCTTCTGAAATCTAAATATGAAGCTTTGAGTTACTTCAAAAACTATAAAGCTGAAGAAAAAAACCAACTTGTTCTTAAAATCAAGCGGCTAAGGTCGGATCGTGGTGGAGAGTACTTTACAAATGAATTTGATCTATTCTGTATGGAACATAATATTATTCATGAGAGGACGCCTCCCTACTCACCTCAGTCAAATGGGTGGCCGAAAGAAAGAACCGCACTGATGGATCTGAAATATAGCCATCTAACGTCCACATTCAAACTGGATATTAGTCATATTTTTGCTGAAATATCTCTCTAAACCCTGCCACTAATGCTAATATTCATAGGGGTATGCAATCCTTTGTTCTTGTATTTTTCCTGCGCAGATAGTGTCGTTTAAAGGAGGGAATCACTACATTTAAGTCAAATATACGATATTTCCTTCGACTAGAAGAAACCAGGAGCCATCAAGTGAAGGCAGACACTGTAACAACCAACTATACGGCCGGAATAAAAATTCCGACCATATAGCTCCGGTCGTATACTTGACACCGCCACCGTTAGGTCAAATAGAACAACTTTTGTGAAGGGACCCCTATATAAAGAAGCCTCACGCGATGGGAAAACACGCCCAGAGACGTCCTCCAGTTCCTCCGCCATCTCTCGCTCTGCCAAAAATCCGCCTCAGATCTCCAAACCCTTCTCCATCTCCATAGCCACACTTCACCACTTATAATAGTAGATCTCTTCTCTGATTGGTTACATCGTAAGACTATTGCTATCAATTTCATTATTTTCATTACAATGTTTGTGATTATTGATCTTATCTCTATGTGTGAGTGATTCTCCTTGGTCCAAGGGCTTGGGCCTAGCCATGTAGCAATTGTGCATGTGAATTATCGTAGCTGGGATCGTGTATTAGTTTGTATGACATGATGATTATTGTATCCTCTCTTGCCTTAATCCAAGGACTTGTCATGTACCCAAGACCCCGAGGGTTGAGCCGGGTATAGGGAGTATGAGTGATGACTAATCTACAGGTTGGGAACCCCAGTGATAGAAGGGGTGGTATGGCTATATGTGAGGGATTTGCTTGAGATTAACGGTGACATCACGATGCATATCATTAGTTCTCTTTCTTCTATGGATGAGACTAGTAGGTTATTGCTATAAGCGGTTGTAGAGGCAATAGCAATTATAGATGCACTGCCCACATATAATTTATCTTGCTCTAACAAGTACACACATGCTTTATTTCTATCTTTTACTTCCATTAGATGTTTTGCACAGCTACAGGTGAAATCGAATGCCCTAGGCCCTTTCTCTCCATCATCAACAACCACCAAAAGACACAAACTACTGGTCCGGTGAAAACATAAAAGGAATTCTAAAACTCCCGAAGGTCCGTTAAAGTAACTTCACTACGCATTCCCTTCCCATGGATTCGATAACCTAGGTCTACTAGGGAAAAAGAGCTATACTACATCCGTAATCCGGATCGAAGGTACCAAGCCTTTTTCTGGCACCGTTGCCGGGGAAGCAATAGTTGCCCTGGTGAGGTTATTAGGAATCTTGCTAGTTTTAATTCTTGTTTTTAATTTTGTTAGTTTGCTTTCAATCTTTATTTGATAAACCAAAAAAAATAGTTAGTCTTTAAATTCTTGTTTTTACTGTTATAATTTTTAATCTAAGAAAACCAAAAAAACATAGGAAGTGTGGCTGAAAAGAAGCTTGGGGAGTTTGCTACTCCCAATAATGATTATTTGCATACTCCTCTTACTCAGCCAGCAATTGTTGCTGATGATTATGAAATTAAGCCCCATTATTTAAGTTTGGTTTAACAGAATCAATTTGGAGGCTCTGCTATTGAAGACGCGGATATGCACTTAAATACTTTCTCTGAAATATGTGATATGATGCGTATAAAATACATT
The DNA here is from genome assembly GCA_910589775.1 of Avena eriantha. Taxonomy (NCBI): domain Eukaryota; kingdom Viridiplantae; phylum Streptophyta; class Magnoliopsida; order Poales; family Poaceae; genus Avena; species Avena eriantha. Next base: position 174,596,889 of record OU342743.1, on the reverse strand, counting down.
GACCCTGACGCCGTCAAATTACGTCTATTTCCTTTCTCTCTAAGAGGAAGAGCTAAAGAATGGTTGCTATCTTTGCCTAAAAATACTATTACATCATGGGTGGGATGTACTTCTTTGTTTATGACTAAATTTTTTCCACCTGCAAACACTATGCAACTCCGATCTAATATTACTAGTTTTAGACAGGAAGAGCGTGAGCCACTAGCGTTTGCATGAGAAACTGTCCTAGTCATGGGATGGAAGATTGGTTAATCCTCCATTTATTTTACAATGCTCTTAATCCTGTGTCTAAGTCTATGCTTGATACTGCAGCTGGAGGAACATTTATGGGTAAAAATATTACCGAAACGAAGCAGCTGCTAGACAATATGCAAGACAACCATGCCCAATGGCATGAGGAAAGATCAAACACGAACAAGGTGAACTCTGTCTCACCACAAGAGAACAAAGATCAATGCTAAGTTGGATGAACTCATACTAGCCATAAAAGGTAAGGAAACTCAGGTAAGAGCCACCCCCGAAACAAATATTGAAAAAATAGACTTCGTAGCTTGTAATGATTACAATCCTTCTTGGAAGAAGAGTTACAATCCTAACTTTCAGAAACACTATGCTAGTCCTGCAGGAAACTCTAATAATAATATGAGAAATAGTAATGGTAGTCTCCAGGAAACACTGAAGTCTTTCATAGACTCACAAAACAAACAAATAATATTTTAGTTAAAATTATGGAGAACCATGATGCCATGCTTGGTAAACTATCTAACCAAGCTATTAGTTTGAGGAATGATTTACATGCCCTTCAAGAAAGAACAAGGATCGTTGAGGCACAACTAGGTAAGATAACCAAGAGTCAAACTCTAATTCTAGCTAAGTTTGCAGGAAAAGCTGAGCCCAGTCCTGTTGAGGAACTCAAAACGATGAGTATCCAAAGGGAGGAGACTGAAGAACTTGTTTACAGTAATGCCCCTTCACCAAGATACACCATCGAAGATCTCGTAAAAAGGATCAACGTCAAAATTCCGGTAAGTGAAGGTAATGATGAAGCCATGTATCAACACTTTGTTGATCAAGTAGCAATAAAGGTACGTGAGCTTGAAGAACAATAGAAGAAAATTGCTGAAAAGTTACCTGTTAAACTAGATGACATATTTGAGCCTACTATTAAGATAAAGATCGGAACCAATGCGATAGCTGCACTTTGTGATCTAGGTGCAAGCGTCTCAACAATTCCAAAGAGTATTTTTAACAAGTTAAATCTTGGCTCCTTTGAAATTATTGAGTTAAAATTGCATCTAGCAGATTCTACCTACAAACATGTTGTAGGGATTAAGGAGAACACTTAAGTTTACATCAAAGGTTTTCCTTCTTTAATTTATTTTGTTATTGTTAACATGCCTGAAGATATAGTTTCTCATATAATTCTAGGCCATCCTTTCTTAAGAACTATTAAGGCTTTGATTAATCTGCATGAAGGGAATGTGAAGTTGCAATTGCCTTCCTAGGATCCTTTTGTTATTCATTTCCCCAGGAAGAAGAAAGCCAAGCATGACGAAAACGAGGCCATCACTTTGAAGGCCAATTACTTTGGAGCGGGTGTTCCACTCATCTGGCCCAAGTGAGTACCATCAAGGTCAAGTATTGACCGTAAAAGAGCGCTCCATGGGAGGCAACCCATGTTAAATATAGGTTTGAGTTAAGTTTTTAGTTTTTGTTAAAGTTTTTGTTTAATAAAGAATGCTAGAAAACTCCATTTGAGGAGAAGAAATTTGGTAATACTTAAAATTCTGCTTTATTCATGCTATTGTTGGTCGACAATATTTAGTGTCAATTTTCTGTCAAAAATAAGGTATATCACTAAGTTACAGGAAAACAATAGTTTACAAAGAAACATAATTTTTTTTGACTCACACAGAGAGTTTAACGAATAACTATATGGCGGGAATAAAAATTCCAGCCGTATAGTTCCGGTCGTATAGTTATCTTTGCCATCAAATTTTTTTCTGCAATATGTAAAGAGTTTAACGACCAACTATACAGCGGGAATAAAAAATTCTAGCCATATAGCTCCGATCGTATAGATATCAATGCCTCCGTACAATTTCTTTTCATATATACTGAGAGTTTAACGACCAACTATATGGCGGGAATAAAAAAAATTGGCCGTATAGCTCCGGTCGTATAGTTGTATATGCCTTTGCAAATTTTATTTCGCAGGGATAGATAGTTTAACGACCAACTATACGGCCAGAACATTTTTTTCCGCCCGTATAGTTGCGGTCGTATAGCTGTGCCGCCAGGAGGAAGACCTAATATTTTTGCAGAACGCCAACTATACGGCCGGAACGCATGTTCTGTCCGTATTGTTGCATCCGACCGCAAAATCGCACGGGAATGTACTCCCAACTTCAAAACTTTAATCCTTTTACTTTCTTCTACCTCCAAACTCTCTGAAAACCTCAAGGGATCTTCATCTCTACTCAATTTCGTTCGATTTCCTCGCACACAAGTGATCTACGTTATGTTTCTACTCCGATCCTCCAATTACTTTTTGCAAATTCATCTTTGATCTATTATCAATCTAGTATGAGACCTACTATGAACCAATTGCAATGATTTTCTTACCTAGATTATTATCATGAGGAGATTCTTTAGTGTGTTTAGATGAGGAATATATTATACTTCCTGTTGTTGGATCAAAAAAAATTATTTTTGCCTGTCTTCAATGTTTTTAGAAGATGAACACAAGGAGCCAAACTCGTGCTCGTGCCACCACTAGCGTTTCTCAGGCTGTCGCTCGGGAACGCATGGGGATACAGATCAGGAATGAGGCCCATCACGAAAGCTTCAACAAGATCAAGAACCGCGAAGTGAAGGCCACCAAGTGGGCTTACCCCCTTATATTGAACCAACTTGGTATTTCTGATGATTTCAATTTACTTTGCAATAGAGCTGGCCTGCAAAACTTTGTGTACAATGATGCACTTACTTATCACCGCTTAACCATTGAATTCCTAAGCTCAGTGCAAAGCACCGTTAAACAATGGCAAGGAGAGGATACTATTTCTTTCCGTCTGATGAACAACAACTACACTTTAACATTAGGTGAATGGTGTGCATGCTTTAATTTGCCAAACAATGATATTAATGCTCTACACGCATCCTTTACTGGCTTAATTCCTTCCCCCGATCAATACTATAATGGAATGAGTTTCACTAGTAGAGTGAACAAGGGGAAGAATATTCAACATCCTGCAATCCGCTATTTGTTCTATGTTATTGCTAATACCTTGCAGGCACGTAATGAGTTCACGAGACTCAACGAGGAGGACATCTTACACCTTGCAAAGGCTGCTTACATCAACTGCAACTTGTCACTCAACTTGGCCGTCATCCTTGTGCGCTAGCTGAAGAACTAAGCCTCCCAAAGCCAAGGGCCAATCACTGGAGGAGGCGTCATCACCGTGCTTACCACTACCCTAGGTCTCGACCTAGGTGAGTTGCAACCCGTACTTGGTGATACACGTGTTGGTTTCTCCACCTTGAGAGCCTGTGGAATGCTCCCTAGGAGAGGTGGTGTTTATTACCTGCATATTGCTGGAGCTGGGCGTATCTACCCTGCTCCTTTGCCTAATGGTCTTTTCTCTATTGAGGAAGGACGTTTGCTATATGATGTGCAGGTTGAGAAGTACCAACCTAAGGAGGATATTCCTAAAGAGGACGATGACCAAGAGGAGGAGCAAGAGGTTCCTCATCAAGAGGAGCAGCCACAAACTCGGTTCGCCACATACCAACATTTCCAAGGACTTGGAGGGACTGTGAAGAGGATGCACAACCTCTCTTTGAACCTCCAAGAATCAACAAGTAACCTCTCCACTCAATTCGCGAACTGGAGTAACGACTTTTTCCCGCCACCACAATGATTTGAAGGGCTTGCAAAAGCCTAAGCTTGGGGAAGTTTCCTCATGTATATTTATTTGGCGTTTATTTGCTTTTTTTTAGGTTACGTTTTTATTTGAGTTTATAGGCACTCGTGTTGGTTTCCCGAACACTTTATCTTCAGTTCTTTTAATTTCCTTTCAAAATTTTCTAGCCAAGCTTTGCCGCCAATTTTCTATTCTTTATTTCCCTCTATTAAAATCACAAAAAGATTCCTCCATTTTTCCTTGTTTTCCCTCTTTCTTTTCTTTCCGCCTCGAGGTCTTCGTATGTTTGCAGGAGAGTGATCGACTTCGAGTTTCCAAGAAACAAATTAAAAAAGGAAGAGAGAAGTGGAACCAAGCATGAGAGGTATGCCTTATGACTCCCCACTTTTGAAGTTTGAGAAACCCATGCTAGTTAGTAGTAAATGTTGAGATATTACATTGGTGGAGTGAGTCTTTGTATTGTCATAAGATTGTCATTTGCATGGGTATTTAATTGGGCTCATTTTGTTTCAGCTCTCGTAGTTAACCAAGTCTTGCCTAAAAATTGATAAACAATTGTAGTAAGAAAAAGTCTCACAATTGAAGGCTTGGGTGTTGTAGTGCTTAGTCTTCAAGGCTTATTCCTAGAGACACTCGACACCACTAAAAATATTGATTGACTTGATAGCTCTCTTTGAAAGGATTTGTTCGATTGAATTAATGTTTAGTGGTTTTTGTGAGCATGCCAAAGTTTGACTTGTTAGTCATAAGAATTATATAGCTTTATGCGTGTCAAACTTCATGGGATGCCAACAACTCTGTTGGCCTATGAACTATCTTCATGAAGGAAACTCCTAGATTTTGGCTATGAGTTGATTAAACACTTGTAGTAGCAATGCTATAGTGGGTAAGTGATACATTGCAAATGTATCTATAATTTTTGATGTTCCATGGTTGGTTTTATCTACTTTCTTATGTTTTGTTCGAACTTTGGAGTACGTTTTATATGATTTGTTGGACTAACCTATTAAAAAGTGCCATAGTGCTAGTTGCCTATTTTCTGCTGTTTTTGGTTCCAGGAAAGTCAGAAAATCAATATTCTCGGAATTGGACCGGACAAAAGCCGAAGTTGATATTTTCCCGGAAGACTCGCGGAGCCAGAAGGAGAGTCGGAGAGGGGCCACAGGGTGGCCACACCACCCCATGGCGCGGGTCCCCCCAGGCCGCGCCAGGGCATGGTGTGCCCCCTGGCCGCCCACCGACCTTACCCTCTGGCCTATAAGAAGCCTCCCGAGGCATAAACCCTAAATAGTCAAGCCTCCAGCCACGAAAAGTTCCGCAGCGCCGCCGCCACCGAAGGGGAGATTCGGGGGACAGAAAGTCTCTGTTTCGGTACCCTACTGGGATGGGGAAGTGCCCCCGGAGCCATCTCCATCGATCTCCACCGCCATCTCCATCATCATTGCTGATTCCCATGATGATGAGGGAGTAGTTCTCTCTCGAGGCTAAGGGTTCTACCGGTAGCTATGTGTTCATCTCTCTATCTATGCATGATCTTGTTGTGGTCATGAGCTTGTAATCTATAGATCTACCTTGCTACTCAAGTGCTTTAATAGATCTCTGCTCTCCCCATGTGTGTAAAAGTGACAGCGTGCACACCATGGTGGCACTTAGGCTAGAGATTACAAATACTTGTTATGAGTTATATTTGGAGTTGGATGTCTTTATGAAATTGTGGTGTTTGTTGGAACCATCTAGTGCTCAAGGTGACAGTGTGGGGTTTTCTAGATGGGAAAGGCTTACTTTGAGGTGTGCTGTTATAGCCCTACCAACGATTAGAGTGTCCAACCAGAGAGTAGTTAAGAGTAGTATCATGAAGATAATATATTTATATGAGAGTCTTCACTAGTGAAAGTATGATCCCTAGGCCTTGTTTCTAAGCATTGAAACTTCGTTTGCATCTAGATATGTTACATGTTTGCTTGTTTCCATCTTTATTTCATTTTGCCTTTAGTCTTTTCCATGCCATCAAGTTATTTTCTAGCACCGTTGTCTTATATCCATACCACTTGTATTTTAATATCTCTTTGCCAAACTAGTGCACCTATACACCTGACAAGTGTATTGGGTGTGTTGGGGACACAAGAGACTTCTTGTATCTTGATTGCAGGGTTGCTTAAGAGGGGATACCTTTGACCACTTCCTCCCTGAGTTCGATAAACCTTGGGTAATCCACTTAAGGGAAAACTTGCTGCTGTTCTAAAAACCTCTGCACTTGGAGGCCCAACAACTGTCTACAAGAATAGAAGTGCGTAGACATCAAGTTATTTTCTGGCGCCGTTGCCGGCGAGGTAAGGTAAAAGGTATTCAGACCGGAGGATTAAAGAAGAAGAACCTCCCACGGCAAACGACTATTTTATGGTGTGAGTGATCGAAGTTATTTCCTTTAGATTCCGCAATTTTGTCTTTTTGTTTCTTGTTTTCACTAGTTAGGCTTAATGGAAAACAATAAAAAATTAGAGAGCTTTATAGTATTTATCTTGAGTTAGGACATGAAGAGTTTGAAGAGAAAATTAAAAAACCTATGGAACTTTATTTGCATGCTAATAGTAATTATTAGTATGAATTATTTGAACACCATTATTGCTAATGCTATGGAAAAGTTTAATCTTAGGGAAGCTAGTTTTTATGAAAATGATCTTTTTAGTTCCCCAGCTATGGAAGATAGCTATTCTATTGCTTATGATGATACAAAACCTCCAATATATGATCATTGCAATGATGAGTATGATATTTTTAGTCCACCTACTATTGAGGAGAAAATTAATTATGATTACAATATGCCTCCTATATTTGATGACTATGGTGCTGAGAATAATAATGATAGCTATTTTGTTGAATTTGCTCCCACCACGATTGATAAGAATGACTATGTTTGTATGGGGAGTATTAATTCTTTTATGCATGTGGCTCATGATAAGAATTTTTTATGTGATAGTTATATTGTTAATTTCATTCATGATGCTACTGAAAGTTATTATGAGAGAGGGAAACATGGTTTGATGTATCTCAATAATATTAAGTTTCTCCTCTTTATGTTGAAAGTCTTGAAGTTGCACTTGTTTTGCTTTACTATGCTTGCTACTTTGTGCTTTCATGACTTGTTTATATACAAGATTCCTATGCATAGGACGTGGGTTATACTTAAATGTGCTTTGAATTTGCTTCTTGATGCTCTCTTTTACTTCAATTCATATTTCTTAGGTGAGCATCTTCTCAAACTATCATGCCTAACTTAAAGGCGTTAAAGAAATGTACTTATTGGGAGATAATCCAAAAGTTTTAGATGAGTCTTGGAAGTTATTACTTCAGTAATAACCGCTCCTTATCCTTTTTATTTGGTTTTTGTGCCAAGAGTAACCTCTAATGAGAGAGAAGTAATGATTGGGAAAGTTGCTGTCCCGAAACAGATTTCTGTGCTTCACCGTAAAAATTCGTGTAAAATCTCTGTATGTCCTTTTGAGGCGTGAATTTTTGTGCTTCTTCCCCAGGTTGTTATCTAACTTTTGTTAGTTCAATACTTTTTGATTTGAGCAACAGAAGGTCTTCGAAACAATTCGTCTTTACCTGCTGGTCTGTTTTGACATATTTCTGCTATTTTCTGCATTTGCTTCTTGTTGGTCACTTTTTGAGTTCTTTTGGGGAATTGAGATTTTTGAGGGAAGTGCTACAGTAGATAATATTCTAATGGAAGTTTATTTGGTGTTAGAACTGAACCTTAAGACTTATTTATCTTAAGTGCACTAATGTTGCTAATAAAGATTGTGTGAAGTTTTGTATGAAGGAAAAATTTCAGGTGTATGGAAGGAATGAGTAATGAGATGAAGGATGGAATAAAGAACAAGCTTGGGGATGCCACGCGTGTCACCCCAAGAAATATTCAAGAAGTACAAGCGTCAAAGCTTGGGTATGCCCAAGGCATCCCCTTCATCAATAAAAATCCTAGGTTTCTTCCAAACACTTCATTTTTATTGTTTCATACACAGTTGTGTTGTTCTTGGAGCGTCTTCTTTTTCGTTTTTGTTTTGGTTTTTTGTTTGCTTGGTTTGCTTAGTTTGCTGAATAAATTTGTTGGACCCCCTCTTTCATACATTGGTTTTCAAATAGTTTGGTTTGGGTTGGAAAAGAGTAGGAAAGTTCATGCTTATGTGGTAAAGAGAGCTTGTTTTTGACTGTGGTCTATGCTTTGTCATGCCATGCTTGGTTTTGTTTTGGCTTTATGCTTAGTATTCTTTGCTGTAGCATGACTTGTTATAAACAATTGAGATTGCTTAATGTGCCTTGGATGAATTATGCGTTGTTTTAGCATATTAAAGCATAGTATAGTGGTATTCTCCTTTGATGCTTTGTTTGGGTTGACTTGGCGCATGCTCACACCATGTTATGACTATACAAAGTCACCATAGCCTTTATGATCCTTTAGTTTTCAACTTGTAGTATCACTTTATGCTTTGATCAATGATGTTTTGTCGCTCTGCATGATTATGACCATTATTGCTCTCTTAGTCCGGTCTTTTGCTAGCCTCCACAACCAAGTGTGAGTTCCACTCATGCATCCAACTCCCTAAACCAAGTTATTCCAAAGAGTCCACCATACCTACCTACTAGCTTATGCTATTCCAAGTATATTCATGTTTTTATCTACCTTCCTAATTAAACTTGTTATGAGAAAACTAGTGATTAATGCTCTCACGAACTTGATGGCACACTTTACTTTTCTTGCCCTTAATAAACTTGACCCATTGTGTCGTCTATGTTGTATATGCTTGCACTTATTTGTTGGGAATTAGCAGAACCATGCTTTCATGGGGAACGCTTTCAACATTGCACTTGGTACTTGTACCTAGTTGATATCATGCTCTTTTGTATATGGATGTCATCGGTGTGAAATGAAAGGGGAGCTTGTAAGTCCATGGAGTTATGTATATGTGTTAGAGAAACGCCTAGGCCGCTAGTCTAATCCATGCTGACATGGTGGAAACCTGCAGCGTAACCATAATGAGCTGTCTATGAAGCATTCTTCTTATAAAAAAAGGAGTCCTATTGAAAAAAATGAGAAAAATGAGAAAAAAGAGAAAAAAGAGAAAAAAGAGAAAAAAAAAGAGATTATGAAAAGAGGAAAGAGAGAAAAAAGCACCATATTCCCATGGTAAATAAGAAGATTGCTGAGATGCTCGTTGTCTGCTTGCCTTGTCATTTTGATATGGGGATTCTTCCGTATCATCGGGTAAGGGGTACCCCGTTGGCGGTTCTCTATGATACACATGTACTTACAATGACAAGAACTTACCGGTGACTAAACTTGAGTAGCATGAGGAGCGGCCCTCGTATACAAGGGACATGAGATTTCTAACTTATACTTCGTCAAGCATGTACACCATAGTTTGTTCACTTTAACCTTAATCACCTTCAAGATGCTTATGATAGGGGCAATGAGAGCTGAAAGCTATAAGTACCATAATTTTTGGAAGATCTTTATGAGACTTGAATCCCTTCTTCCTTCTATGAAGGCCTTTCTTCCACTTTTATATTGAGTCTCCACCTCCTATCTTTATGCACCTACTTTGAGATCATAGTGGCCATTCTTAGTTCTATGTGCATTGTCCCAAGACTAGTTGATTGATGCATAATTTTGATATTGCTTGTTTTAAACTATTTGTATCTAGTCACTCTTATGAACTTTGAAGGTGTCCTATGCATTTATATTTTCTACTCTATGAGGGACAAGCTGAATACTATTATGCTATGTTTTCTTTATGTGAAACAAAGAAACGTCTTGCAAAGCATTGTTATTCATGAATCTTTTGTTTGTGCCTTTATATGTTGCATCATAGTTTCTTTGTCTTATTGCTAGAGCTTTGTCTTTCATGTTATGATTGAAGTACTATGATCCCATCTTTGAATGTTTTACAAATACTTTGATCAAGTTTATGATGGTGCATGTCCCCTCAAAAATTATTCTTTCTTTTTATCACTTACCTACTGGAGGACGAGCAGGAGTTAAGCTTGGGTATGTTGATACATTGCAAATGTATCTATAATTTTTGATGTTCCATGCTTGGTTTTATCTACTTTCTTATGTTTTGTTCCAACTTTGGAGTACTTTTATATGATTTCTTGGACTAACCTATTAACAAGTGCCACAGTGCCAGTTGCCTGTTTTCTGCTGTTTTAGGTTCCAGGAAAGTCAGAAAATCAATATTCTCGGAATTGGACAGGACAAAAGCCAAAGTTGATATTTTCCCGGAAGACTCACGGAGCCAGAAGGAGAGTCGGAGAGGGGCCACATGGTGGCCACACCACCCCATGGCGCGGGTCCCCCCAGGCCGCGCCAGGGCATGGTGTGCCCCCTGGCCGCCCACCGACCTTACCCTCTGGCCTATAAGAAGCCTCCCGAGGCATAAACCCTAAATAGTCAAGCCTCCAGCCACGAAAAGTTCCACAGCGCCGCCGCCACCGAAGGGGAGATTCGGGGGACAGAAAGTCTCTGTTGCGGCACCCTGCCGGGACGGGGAAGTGCCCCCGAAGCCATCTCCATCGATCTCCAGCGCCATCTCCATCACCATTGCTGATTCCCATGATGATGAGGGAGTAGTTCTCTCTCGAGGCTAAGGGTTCTACCGGTAGCTATGTGTTCATCTCTCTATCTATGCATGATCTTGTTGTGGTCATGAGCTTGTAATCTATAGATCTACCTTGCTACTCAAGTGCTTTAATAGATCTCTGCTCTCCCCATGTGTGTGAAAGTGACAGCGTGCACACCATGGTGGCACTTAGGCTAGAGATTACAAATACTTGTTATGAGTTATATTTGGAGTTGGATGTCTTTATGAAATTGTGGTGTTTGTTGAAACCATCTAGTGCTCAAGGTGATAGTGTGGGGTTTTCTAGATGGGAAAGGCTTACTTTGAAGTGTGCTGTTATAGCCCTACCAACGATTAGAGTGTCCAACCGGAGAGTAGTTAAGAGTAGTATCATGAAGATAATATATTTATATGAGAGTGTTCACTAGTGAAAGTATGATCCCTAGGCCTTGTTTCTAAGCATTGAAACTTCATTTGCATCTAGATCTATTACATGTTTGCTTTCTTCCATCTTTATTTCAGTTTGCCTTTAGTCTTTTCCATGACATCAAGTTATTTTCTAGCACCGTTGTCTTATATCCATACCACTTGTATTTTACTATCTCTTTGCTGAACTAGTGCACCTATACACCTGACAAGTGTATTGGGTGTGTTGGGGACACAAGAGACTTCTTGTATCTTGATTGCAGGGTTGCTTGAGAGGGGATACCTTTGACCACTTCCTCCTTGAGTTCGATAAACCTTGGGTAATCCACTTAAGGGAAAACTTGTTGCTGTTCTACAAACCTCTGCACTTGGAGGCCCAACAATTTTCTACAAGAATAGAAGTGTGTTGACATCAGTAAGATTCTTGGCACTCCTGGGTAGGTGTAAACGAGATGGAATCACTCCCATGGCTGTTATGAGAAATCATTGTGCAAAAGGAGCAAAAGCCTTAGTGAAGCCACGAGTGTCCATCACAGCTCGATAAACTAATAATTTTTTTGGCATGCTCTCAATTACTTAAAACTGAAATTCTTGAAGGACAATGAATAATAAAGTAGTGCTTTCAAAGTCTTGATTTATTGATGTGGGAGAATTGAGATTCTCTAGTATATATGCTTTTCATGACAACTCTCACACTCTTAATTTACATGATCATACTTTACTGTTCAAAGGTAAGCCTATGAGTTGATTACTTTACACGAAATAAAATTTACTCATTTTGATCATCCATACTTACAATAATTTTTCTGCGCTATAAGGATGCATGAAACCCGTATGATATGCTTGCCATTACTCTATCTATGCTGAAGTTTTTCAGATTTACAAAGTGGAGGAAACATGAGACTACTAATCATGAGGAAGATCACCATCTCGTTATTTTAGTTTAAATGTTGAGTTCCTTTTTGATTTTGGTTTTCTTGCTCGGGACGATCAAGTTTAAGCTTGGGGAGGTTGATGGCTCTGAAATATAGCCATCTAACGTACACATTTAAACTGAATATTAGTCATATTTTTTATGAAATATCTCTCTAAACCCTACCACTAATGCTAATATTCAGAGGTGTATGCAATCCTTTGTTCTTGTATTTTCTAGCATAGATAATGTCGTTTAAAGGAGGGAATCACTACATTAAAGTCAAAGATACGATATTTCCTTCGACCAGAAGAAACCAGGAGCCGTCCAGCGAAGGCAGACGCCGTAATGACCAACTATACGGTCGGAGCAAAAATTTCGACTGTATAGCTCCGGCCGTATAGTTGGCACCACCACCGTTAGGTCAAACAGAACAACTTTAGTGAAGGGACCCCAATATAAAGAAGCCTCAGGCGACGGTAAAACACGCCCAGAGACGTCCTCTAGTTCCTCCGCCATCTCTCGCTCTACCAAAAAGCCGCCTCAGATCTCCAAACCCTTCTCCATCTCCATAGCCATACTTCACCACTTGTAATAGTAGATATCTTCTCCGATTGGCGACATTGTAAGACTATTTCTATCAATTTCATGATTTTCATTACAATGTTTATGATTGTTGATCTCATCTCTATGTGTGAGTAATTCTCCTTGGGCTAAGGGCTTCGGCCCAGCCATATAGCAATTGTGCATGTGAATTATTGTAGATGGCATCGTGTATTATTTTGTATGACATGATGATTATTGTATCCTCTCTTGCCTCAATCCAAGGACTTGTCAGGTACCCAAGACCCCGAGGGTTGAGAAGGTATAGGGAGTATGAGTGATGATTGATCTGCAGGTTGGGAACCCTAGTGACAAAAGGGGTAGTATGGCTGTATGTGAGGGATTTGCTTGGGATTAATGGTGACATCACGATGCATATCATTAGTTCTCTTTCTTCTATGGATGAGACTAGTAGGTTATTGCTATAAGTGGTTGTGGAGGCAATAGCAATTATGTATGCACTGCCCACATATAATTTATCTTGCTCTAACAAGTACACGCATGCTTTATTTCTATCTTTTATTTCCATCAGATGTCTTACACAGCTATAGGTGAAACCGAACGCCCTAGGCCCTTTCTCTCCATCATCAACAACAACCAAAAGACGAAAACTACTGGTCCGGTGAAAACACAAAAGGAATTCTAAAACTCCCGAAGGTCCGTTAAAGTAACTTCACTACGCATTCGCTTCCTATGGATTTGATAACCTAGGTCTACTAGGGAAAAAGAGCTATACTACATCCGTAATCCGGATCGAAGGTATCATGCACTCTAACTAATTTGGTTAATGCCATGTTAAACACATCGGGTCTTTCCTAGGAATGGTAGGGGGAGGCGCTGATATGTCCAAAACGTATCTACTTTCCCGAACAATTTTGCTATTGTTTTTCCTCTAAACTAGTGTGATTTGGATACAACTAACACGACTGACGTTGTTTTCAGCAGAATTACCTTGGTGTCTAGTTTTTGTGCAGAAAATCAACTATCAGGAAAAATCCCGGAAAATATGCCAAAAATCCTATTTCACTAGAAGACTCACGGAGCCAGAAGACGAGACGGAGTAGGGCCACGAGGGGCCCACACCACCAGGCCGCATGGGCCAGGCCAGGCCGCGCCTGGGGGTGGTGTGGCCACCTCGGTCACCCCCTCGGCCTCCCTCTTCGCCTATAATTTGCCTCTTGACCTAAAAACCAAGGGGGGTTCGACGTTTTTCTAGAAAGAGTTCCGCTTCGCCGCCACCATCAGATTCCATGATTCGGACCCAGAAACTTCGTTCTGGCACCCTACCGGGACAGGGAATTGGAGGAGATCATCACCATCAGCATCACCATCGCTTCTCCATCGACTATCCATGTTTCCCCCATCCATGAGTGTGTAATCCCCCGCTGTAGTCTATGGGGATGGTAGGGATTGGATGAGATCGTTCATGTAATGGCATCAAATTGTTAGGGCATGGTGCCTAGTATCTATTATTAGTGCTTTTTGACTTTGTTGCAACTTGTTATGCTTAATGCTTGTCACTAGGGCCCGAGTGCCATGATTTCAGATATGAACATGTTATTGATTCATTATGATAGTATTGTTTATGGTCTTACCTGCAAGTTGTATACATATATTGTTGTCCGGAACCAAAGGCCCCGAAGTGACAGTAATCGGGATAACCGGAGGGGATGGCTTTGATGTGAGGATCACATGTGTTCATGGAGTGTTAATTCTTTGGTCCGTTGCTCTATTAAAATGAGCACCTTAATTGCCAGTAGTTCCCTTGAGGCCCCGCTGCAAACGGGCTGGCAAGACAAAAGATGTTGTGCAAGTTCTCATTGCGAGCATGTATGACTATATATGGAACACATGCCTATGATTATTTAGTACTTGGATGCTTTATCTTATTTATCTGCAAATGCCCTATGTCTTGATTGAGATATGAATTGTCTTGTCCATGCAACGCCCGTCCATCCATCCCTATGCCTACCGCGCATGAATCCTACGGTTTACTGCAATTGTTACTACTTTCTTTACTTTTAGTACTGCTATTACTTTGCTATTGCTACTACAAAACTGTCGCTACTGATAAACTACTGTGAGCAAGATTGTTTCCAGGTGCAGCTGAATTGACAACTCAGTTGTTATGGCTTATAAATATTCTTTGGCTCCCCTTGTTTCGAATCAATAAATTGGGTTTCACTTCCCTCGAAAATACTGCGATACACCCCTATACTTGTGGGTCATCAAGACTATTTTCTGGCGCCATTGCCGGGGACCATAGCTCTATTTATCAAGTTCACTTGGAATCACTATTGTTTGCTGCCATTCATCCATCATGGGTAAGTCTCGTGATGGCAAGGTCCCTATTTTACCATCCACTACAAGGAGAGCTACGGTTCTGAAGACCTATGTTGCTCTTGATTCACCATCTATTATGAGTAAGCTCCTTACACCACCACATACACATGCTACACATACTGCTACTACTGCTGAATCTAAAACTTCTGATACTTATGATGCTGCTTCTACTGTGCTTGATAAGAGTGGTTCATTAGGTCCTTTCCTAGATGCTACGATTGCTAGAACTATTGCTGGGAATACTGAAACTCCTAATGAAGACACTACTACACTTGTTAGTTCACCTGAGTATAGAGAGAGTTATGATATTGAAGATAGTTATATAGAGATGACCGATGAATTTATTAAACAATGCCAAAACACCCATGGTAGGAGTGCTATTAAGAGTCTCCTTGAGAGGCGTACTATAAAACCCAAATTGTCGCCTAATACTAAGTTTGTTGCATCTCCCATAAACATTAAAGATAAGGATTATGATTTCTCTCTTGATTTATCTTACCTTACTATTGTTGAGAAAGAACCTTTTTGTGGGACTAAGAATGAAAGTGTTGTAGCGCATATGACTGAGCTTTCTACCATGAGTGGCCTATTTTTTGATGATATTAAGATGCACACCTACTTTGTTGCTAAAATTTTCCCTTTTTCATTGAAAGGAGAAGCTAAAACTTGGTTTAATAATTTACCTCCTAGATCTATTGATAGCCCTGATTGCTTGATTAGTACCTTCCTTTAGAAATATTTCCCTCCTAGTGCTAGACATGCTATTTTGCAGGAACTTTTTGATTTTAAACAGGGAGAAAAAGAGATATTGCCTGAATCATGGGCAAGGTTTTGTGCTTTGATTCATGCATAGGTTGGATGTCCATTACCTAAGAATGAGCTTCTTGATATATTTTATAATGGACTAACTGAAGAATCTAGGACATACCTGGTTAGTTGTGCTGATTGTGTTTTTAGGAATAGGACTCCCAAGGAAGTTGATGAATTAATGGCTAAAATAAGCAAGAATTATGAAGATTGGACTCTTCCTGAACCAACTATAACTGAGACAACTACACTTGAGTTAACTATTCCTGTGCCTATACCAACATCAAAGAAGATGGGAGTTATTGAACTAAATGATGAAGTGATGAAGGAAGCTAAGAAATGTCTTAAGGAGAAGGGAATTAAAGCTGCAGATGTCGAGAATTTACCTCCTATAGAAGAATTATGTAATCCAATCTCCCGCTCATCCACTATTGCGGTACACTCTCTCCAACACTTTGATGAAGGTGATTCTAAACCTCCTGATCAATGCCTAGAAGAATTTGATATTTTTATTGTTAAGCAGGATAACTTCAATAAAAGAGTGCAAAATCATCTAATGGAAAACTCTAGAGCTATTATTGAGTTAAAAGATATTGTGGAAAGAACCTCTAGTGATGTTAAAATGCTGGTTAAACATTTTCAAGTGGTTCAAACTCAAATTGATCAGCTTATTAAAGTACAAAAGGATTTTCTAGTTAATGCTGCTAAAGAAAAACATGCTTATGGAATAAGAACTAGAAGTGGTGCTGCCACTCAGGATCCTCTATATCCTGAGGGGCATCCTAAAAGAATTGAGAAGGATTCTCAACAAACTGAAAATAGTGGCACTTCTCCTAAGAAAATAAAAAAGAAACGTAAAACTAGTGTAGAATCCCCCGAACTTGCTAAACATCCTAATAGTATATCTATCTCTGATGCTGAAACTGAAAGTGGTAATGAGGAAAATGATGTTCCTAATAAAGAAAAAATTGAAGAAGAACCTGAAAGGCACACTAAGAATACTAAATACACTAAAGAAGATTTTGTTGCTAAGAAACATGGTAATGAAAGAGAGCCTTGGGTCCAAAAACCTATGCCTTTCCCTGATAAGAAGCACACGTCAAAGGAAGATGAACACTACAACAAGTTTTGTGAGTGGATGAAACCTTTATTCTTGCAAATTCCTTTGAGTGATGCTATTAAATTGCGTCCTTATTCAAAGTATATGAAGGATATTGTCTCTAATAAAAGGAAGATCCCTAATGAAGAAATTTCTACTTTGCTTGCTAATTATTCCTTTCATGGTAAGGTTCCAAAGAAACTTGGAGACCCAGGGATTCCAACTATACCTTGCTCTATTAAAAATATTTATGTTAGAACTGCTTTGTGTGATTTGGGAGCAGGAGTTAGTGTTATGCCTTTTTCTCTCTATAAGAGACTTCAACTGGAAAAACTAATACCAACTGATATATCTCTGCAAATGGCTGATAAATCTACTACTATTCCTGTTGGTATATGTGAGGATGTACATGTTCAAGTGGCTCATAATTGCTTGATATTAACTGACTTTGTTGTTCTTGAAATGCCTGAAGATGATAATATGTCTATTATTCTTGGGAGACCTTTTCTTAATACAACAGGAGTTGTTATTAATTGTAATCAAGGAAAGGTGACTTTTAATGTTAATGACAAGGAGCATACTGTCTATTTCCCCAAGAAGATTGATAAACCTTTTGGCTTAAATTCAATTGAACATGTTGAGGGCATCCAAGTTGGAGAAATATATTGTCACATACCACGAGGAAAATATGAAACTATCATGATTGGGAACATTGCTATCAAGGTTCAGGTAACACAATCATTAGTGGAATACAAGGTTTTGTTTCATATAAAATTGTTTTGGTAACAAGACCTGATCAACCTTGTTAAAAGGGATTTTAATGAACAAAAACAATGTCTTCACCATGGTTATCTTTGCTTACTTTTATTTTATCCATTTTAGTTTTTGCTTTCACTTAGTTTACTTTTTTGTTGCTAGTTACTTGCATGTTAGAGTGTTTTAGAACTTCTGAAGTTTTAGCTGTGTTTTGTCATTGCATCATTACAGAAACATTTTCCTGCCAGAAAATCATTCATCTATACCTGAAAATTGCTCAAAAATAAAGTGTCTCGAAAAATCCCAGAAAATTCATATTAAATTTTTACGTGAAAAAAGGGGCAGAGAAGTGCCTGGAGAGTACCAGGGGGCCCACCAGGCAGGCACACCACCTGGTGGCGTGGCCAGCCCAAGGGTGTTCCTGGCCATGGTGTGGGCCACCCCTAGCCCTCCATTCACTCTCTCAGTTCCCACTGCCTTCTCTCTCCCGAGAAAACACCAGTTCATTGCTCGAAATCATGTTCTTGCTGTTCTTGCCCACGATTTTTCGATCTCCTTGCTCAGCCCATCTTTGCTGTTGAAATTTGGAGCATTTGTTCTCTGGTATGTGACTCCTCCGCTTGTCCAAGTAGATTTGTGTTTAGTGGTTTATATCTTGAGTATTTTGCTGCTATATGTGACAGGTTATGAGAGCTTGTAAGCTTGTTCAATGCTTAGGATATTGTTTTGATGTATGTTTAGGCCTCTTACAAGTCCCTATGAGTAGTTCCCTTCATTATGTATTCACTTTGCAATCACTTGTATAATGGATGTTAAAATTTCAGAATATCAAAGATGAACAACCACACATTTGGAGAAATATTCGAGAGGGACACACCTAGGAGGTCAAGGCCCTCAAGATCGGCATCACAGTTTAGGCCTTCATACAATGAAGACCTTATTGCACCAAGCTTTGGAAATGAAGGAGATGAGGGAGATGCTCACCCATCTACTTTCCCTTGTTTTACCTTTTTGCAAGCTGCAGGGATCCTTGATGATTTCTTACGACTGGTTCAGAGGGTCGGTTTGACCACGTACATGGAAGATGAGAGTGAGCAATATGCCATGCTCACCAAAACTTTTGTTGAGAGTTTCATTTTCACTAACACCCCTTATTAGTCAACTATTTCTTTCAGAATTTATAATCAGCCTATTACCATGTCATTGGAAAGATTTTGCAGCGTTATAGGTATAGGCATGATGGGGACAGTGAACAAGATCCAAGGTCTACCCACTGATTTGTTGGAGCTCTATCGAAGTGTGACAAATGACGATGACCGCGTAGCTCAACGCGGGAAGATAAGGAACATTCAACTCCCAGCACTTAGATATTTTGCTTATTATCTTGCCACTAGCATTCTTGGTAGGGAGAACACTAGTAATATCTCCAATTATCATTTAGCCTTCCTCGCTGCTACACTTAATAATGATACCAAGTACAATCTTGGCTCTCTCATTGCTTGCCGCCTAGCTGCTAGGGGACCTATTTATGGGGGCATTATTGCTTCACGCATGGTTACTGCATTAGAACTTTCTGTGGATCCTAATGACACTTTGTTGGCACCGCAAAGGCTTGATCTTGCTGCTATGAAAACTCATCACTTCGTCACTGCTGACTCTGATACAGACAATTTAGTATACATGATGTTGTTTAGTGACGGGGACGAGAGGGAGATTCTTTTGCCACAATATACTTTGTTCAGTATTCATTGGAGGCCATGGTCGCGTTCCAAGGAGGAGGTGGACGAGCAGCT
Organism: Avena eriantha; assembly: GCA_910589775.1. NCBI lineage: Eukaryota > Viridiplantae > Streptophyta > Magnoliopsida > Poales > Poaceae > Avena > Avena eriantha. The sequence goes on along the minus strand of OU342743.1, from coordinate 174,577,600 downwards.
CCGCTTGCTTGGTTTCCACAGGCAACACCAGGAGGATGTGCCTTCTTACGACTACTTTGCGCACTACGGTGGGGCGTCCTCAAGCTCGCATCAGGACGAGGGCACCTCCTCACCGTACTACGGAGGCGCTCCATCTTGGCCAGCTTGGGATTGATACCCACTTTTGTTTCCTTTGGTTTGCTTCTCTTTCTTTTTGCTTCCTTTTGTTTGCTTCCTTTTGTTTGCTTCTCTTTCTAAAACACAAAAAGACCAAAAATATTTTATTTGCTTCCTTTTGTTTGCTCTCTTTCTTTTTACTTTGATTTGCTTCTTTGGTTTGGTTTTGTTTCGATTATTCGAAAAATCCAGAAAGATTTTTCTTTGCTTGTTCTTCCTTTTTGCTCTTGCCTTTAAAACTCAAAAACACCAAAAATATTTGTTGTTCTTCTTTGGTTTTGTGAAGTTCGTTGCAGGGTTCGGCTGACCTCAGTGGAGTTTGGTTTTCATGTTATTATTCAAGCCATACAAGTGAAGGGCAATGATGAAGATTAATGACAACTTGAGGTGTGGTAAGAGGCTGGTAACGAACTTGATTTGTTTTCATTTTTGTACATATATTCATCATTGTGGGCATGCTTAGTCTGTTCATGTAGGGTGTATGTTACTTATGAATGCTTAGTAGTTCTTGCTTTCTTATGATTAGCTCCAGCTTGCTAATAGTTTGTAGCATGTCGTATGAATGTTTGCTTGCATTGTTCTATTCATAACTTGGTATGACACTGTGGTACCCTCCTCTGAATGTTTCACTTGAATTGACTTGGCACATGCTCATGCATGCATATGACTGAAACAATCAGTTAAGCCTCGATGAATTATTTTGCCTCAGGGGTCTTGAATCACTTTCATGCCATGATTAGTCCTGTTTTTTTGCAAGCATGATTATGACAGTTATTGCTCTCTCGATTGTCACTCCCTTACTATTGCTAGCCTTCACTTGCATTGAGTATAAGCTTTACTCATGTTCCCAACTCCCCAAAACCAATATTGCCAAAAGCGTCCACCATACCTACCTATTAGCATTATTTGATATTCTGTGCATATCCAATATGCCTAGTTTTCTTCCGAATAAAATGTTCGCTTGTTATGTGAAAATTAGTGATTAAAGCTCTCACGAACTTGATGGCACATTTTATTTTCTTGCACTTAATAAACTTGAACCATTGTGTCCACCTTTGTTGCGTATATGCTTGCGCTTTATAAGTTGAAGTTAGCAGAACCATTCATCATGGGGAATGCTTTCAACATTGCACTGGTACTTTGTACCTCGTTGATATCATGATTCTTTTGCCTATGGATCCCGACGGTGTGAAATAAAAGGGAAACTTGTAAGATCATGGAGTTTGTATGTGTGTTAGAGAAACGCCTGGGCCGCTAGCCTAAGCCATGCCTAATCATGGTGGAAACTTACCGCATAACCATAATGAGCATTCTATGAAGCATCCTTAATAGAAACCTATGCAAATAGCAAATAAAAATATCGTTGAGATACTCATTGTCTGCTTGTCTTGTCATTTTGATTATGGGATAGCTCCTATATCATGTGCAAGGGGTACCCCTTTGGCGGTTATCTATGATACATATGTACTTACAATGAGAAGAGCTTACTTATGACTGAAGTTGAGTAGCATGAGGTTCGGTACTCGTAAGTAAGGGGCATGAGATTTCAACTGATAACTTGTCAAGCATATCCTCTTAGTTGTGTCACTTTAACCTTAACCATTTGAAGATGCTTATGATAGGGGCAATGAGAGCTCAAAGCTAATGAGTACCATACTTTCAGAATTTGGGAGGCCTTTCAAACTTTCCAAAACCTTTTCACTTCCTTGTTGAGTCACTACTTATTCTATGAGCACCTTCTTGAAAGCATAATTGTCATTCTTAGTGTAATGTGCTTGTTTCAAAACATGATTAATTGTATTATGACCTTGATGCTTGTATCTTTGATATCTTTACTTCTAGTCTTCACTTGAACTTCAGCAAGCGAGATACCACTCTATCTTACCTTTTTATGAGAATTGCAATGTTGCTTATGTTTATGTTTCATGCTACTTATTATTTTTGAGTTGGAATCTCTTCATAGCTTGCAACGACTATTAAGTAAACATTGGTTGCATACTATTTATTATGAATTGCCTAAGTAGTTGATCACATGCTGAGAATATATACATCATATGAAGCAAATGTGTTCGTGAAAGTTTCTTTTATCGCACTCAGTTTTCAACTGAATTGCTTGAGGAAAAGCAATAAGCTAAGCTTGGGGGGAGTTGATACGTCCAAAATGTATCTACTTTCCTGAACACTTTTGCTATTGTTTTTCCTCTAAACTTGTGTTATTTGGATACAACTAACACGGACTGACGTTCTTTTCAGCATAATTACCTTGGTGTCTAGTTTTTGTGCATAAAATCAACTATCAGGAAAAATCCGGGAAAATATGCCAAAAATCCTATTTCACTAGAAGACTCACGGAGCCAGAAGACGAGTCGGAGTAGGGCCATGAGGGGCCCACACCACCAGGCCGCGCCTGGGGGTGGTGTGGCCACCTCGGTCACCCCCTCGGCCTCCCTCTTCGCCTATAAGTTGCCTCTTGACCTAAAAACCAAGGGGGGTTCGACGTTTTTCCAGAAAGAGTTCCGCTTCGCCGCCACCACCAGAATCCGCGATTCGAACCCAGAAAATCCGTTCTGGCACCCTGTCGGGATGGGGAATTGGAGGAGATCATCGCCATCATCATCACCATCGCTTCTCCATCGACTATCCATGTTTCCCCCATCCATGAGTGAGTAATCCCTCACTGTAGGCTATGGGGATGGTAGGGATTTTATGAGATTGTTCATGTAATGGCATCAAATTGTTAGGGCATGGTGCCTAGTATCTATTATTAGTGCTTTTTGACTTTTTTGCAACTTGTTATGCTTAATGCTTGTCACTAGGGCCCGAGTGCCATGATTTCAGATCTGAACATGTTATTGATTCATTATGATAGTATTGTTAATGGTCTTACATGCAAGTTGTATACACATAATTATTGTCCGAAACCAAAGGCCCCGAAGTGAAAGCAATCGGGATAACCGGAGGGGATGGCTTTGATGTGAGGATCACATGTGTTCACGGAGTGTTAATGCTTTGCTCCGGTGCTCTATTAAAACGAGCACCTTAATTGCTAGTAGTTCCCTTGAGGCCCCGCTACAAACGGGCTGGCAGGACAAAAGATGTTGTGCAAGTTCTCATTGCGAGCACGTATGACTATATATAGAACACATGCCTATGATTATTTAGTACTTGGATGCTTTATCTGCAAATGCCCTATGTCTTGATTGCTATATGAATTTTCTTATCCATACGACGCCCGTCCATCCATCCCTATGCCTACCATGCTTGAATCGTACGGTTTACTAGAATTTTTACTACTGTCTTTACTTTTAGTGTTGCTATTACTTTGCTATTGCTACTACCAAATTGTCGCTACTGATAAACTATTGTGAGTAAGATTGTTTCCAGGTGAATCTGAATTGACAACTCAGTTGTTAAGGCTTATAAATATTCTTTGGCTCCCATTGTGTCGAATCAATAAATTGGGTTTCACTTCCCTTGAAAATACTGTGATACACCCCTATACTTGTGGGTCATCAGGCGCCCGTGTTCCCATAAAGGATAAAACCATGACTCCATTTGAGGAATGGGAGAAGAAAAGGCTTAAACTCTCTTACTTACGAACTTGGGGTTGTTTGGCGAAAGTCAATATTCCAATACCCAAGAAGCGAAAGCTTGGACCAAAGAACATGGATTGTGTTTTTCTGGGATATGCTTTCCATAGCATTGGCTATAGATTTTTGATAGTAAAATCTGAGGTATCCGACATGCATGTTGGTACAATTATGGAGTCGAATGATGCGACTTTCTTTGAGGACATCTTTCCCATGAAAGGTATGTCTAGCTCATCAAATCAGGAGATGACTAGTCCATCTAGTTAGGAATTTGTTATAATTCCTGAACCCACTATGCCGATAGAACACTACGATCATCCTATGGAGGACGACAATGAAGCTCCTAAAAGGAGCAAGAGACAAAGGACTGTAAATTCATTTGGTGATGATTTCATTGTGTAACTTGTGGATGATACTCCCACTTCTATTTCAGAAGCCTATGCATCTCAAGATGCTGACTAATGGAAAGAAGTTGTCCGTAGTGTGATGGATTCCATCTTAGCTAATGGAACTTGGGAGGTCATTGATCGTCCTTATGGGTGCAAACCTGTAGGATGTAAGTGGGTGTTCAAGAAAAAGCTTAGACCCGATGGTACTATTGAAAAGTAAAAGGCACGTATTGTGTCCAAGGGTTATACCCAGAAAGAAGGTGAAGACTTCTTCGATACCTACTCACTTGTAGCCAGATTGACCACTATTCGAGTACTACTATCCTTGGCTTCCTCACATGGTCTTCTCATTCATCAAATGGACGTTAAGACAACTTTTCTAAATGGAGAGCTAGATGAGGAAATTTATATGGAGTAGCCTGATGGATTTGTAGTAGATGGTCAAGAAGGAAAGGTGTGTAAGTTAGTGAAGTCTTTATATGGTCTTAAGCAAGCTCCTAAGCAATGGCACAAGAAGTTTGAAAGAACTTTAACCGCTGAAGGCTTTATTGTAAACGAAGCTAATAAGTGTGTGTACTATCGCCATGGTGGGGGCGAGGGAGTTATTATGTGTCTCTATGTCGATGACATATTGATATTCGGGACCAACCTCGATGTTATTGAGGAGGTCAAAGAGTTCCTCTCTCACTGCTTTGAGATGAAGGACTTGGGAGTGGCTGATGTAATCTTAGACATCAAGCTACTGAAGGATGACAATGGTGGAATCGATATTGAGTCACACTATGTGGAAAAGATATTGAGTCACTTTGGGTATAGAAACTACAAGTCTTCTCCAACGCCTTATGATCTGAGTGTGTTACTTCGAAAGAATCGAAGGAATGCTAAAGATCAATTGAGATACTCTCAAATTATTGGCTCGGTCATGTATTTAGCCAGCGCTACGAGGCCTGACATCTCCTTTGCTGTAAGCAAACTGAGTCGATTTGTGTCAATTCCTAGAGATGATCATCGGCATGCTCTTGAGAGAGTTTTGTGCTATTTGAAAGGCTCTGCAAGTTATGGTATTCACTATACTTGGTATCCTCGAGTACTTGAGGGTTATAGTGATTCAAACTGGATATCTTATGCTGGTGAGATTAAGGCCACAAGTGGTTATTTGTTTACACTTGGTGGTGGCGCTGTTTCCTGTAAGTCTTGCAAGCAGACCATCTTAACAAGGTCAACTATGGAAGTAGAACCCACAACATTAGACACAACCACTATTGAAGCAGACTGGCTTCATGAGCTTTTGATGGACTTACCTGTTGTTGAAAAACCAATAAATGATCATCAAACTATGATCATGAAAGTAAACAGTTCTAAGGATAATATGAAGTCAACAAGGCATGTGAAGAGGAGATTGAAATCTGTCAGGAAACTGAGAAACTCCGGAGTTATTGCGTTGGATTAAAATCCAAGCATCTAAGAACTTGGCAGATCCCTTCACAAAGGGATTATCACGTAATGTAATAGATAATGCATCGAGGGAGATGGGTTTGATACCCACATAATGAGTTGTTCACAGTGGTAACCCACTCTATGTGATCGGAGATCCCGTGAATTAGAGCTGGGAGACAAGCTGTTGATCAGCTGAGTGGAGAGTATGCCCATATTATATTTACATCCCCATAAAGATGCAATACTCTCTTATTCTGCATGGCAGGTTGATATTTATCTTAATGTGTTTCAAGTGGCTTTTCTAAGCAGAGATGTTTTCCTGCAGAACATCTATTGAGGAACACACCTATATGAGTCTGACTGTCAAACATTGCAGTCTGTGAGAGTTGGGTGCTCTCTAATAAGCTCATGAAAGGCCCTGAAGTATGACGCATAAGCTCCAAACCGCGGGGAAGCCCTACATCATCCATGTATCGGTCTAGATTTTGTGTGAAACTAGTGTGCAGAAAACTTATAGTTCAAGGCATAGTCCACTATTCCAGTTGCTAGCTAGTGTAGCATGAAGTTTAATGTGGAAGTTCAACTTAACAGTCTCCACTACACATCGGTATCTAAAACAATATTCTGGAATGGAAATAAGGTGATGTGCTAATGAGACTTTGTGGGGGGATTGTTGGAATTTGGTGAGTTTTGGGTTGTTGGCCTATTAGACAAATTCTGAAATTCTCTTTGGCCCATTTGTGCATGGAATTATATATGGCTGTGCTAGTGGTGCTAAAGTTTAGTCCCACATTGCTAGTTGAGTGAGAGTTACACCTTCTTATATACTAGGTTGTTCCACTAGTCACTAAGGTGTGAGAAGAAGAGCAGCTCTCGCACACTCCTCCTCCGACGATGCCTGGCTTGCCTCGCCTCGTCACCATGCGCGCGCGTGACGTGGGTTGCAGGAATCTCGCCGAGCCGAGCATTATTTTTGCTAGTCGGCAAAAGTAATCATAGATTAATTATGAGTCATTAATAGACGCATTAATTAGTTAGTCGTTTCCAGTTCTTATGGGACGTGGGCTGAGCCCCACGATCTCCCTGACCTGCGCTATATAAGCATCTGCGTTAAACCTAATCGACACCACTTTCCACACACGTCTCCTTCCAGTCTATTGCGTTGCCGCCTTCGTCTTCCCCATCCTGGCTTGTGGCATGCACCCCAGATCAGGACAGTAGGCCTCAGGAACCCCACCTCTTGTGAACCTGTGCGGGTGAGGGGCGATCAGGTTTTTGGGGAGCGCTCAGGCGCGACTACTGGAACCCACAACGTCTTCCGACGACGAGTTCCCAGACGGAGACTTCTTCCCGGACGTCACCGACCTCTTCGACGAGAATATCATTTTGCGGCCCGAAAGTTAGGGCGCCTAGGCAACACGGTACCCAAGTTGCTTACAATCAGCTGCGTTGCCCAAAGTTGGCGTGCCAAATACTCAGAGGGTCTTTTTAGGCACGAATTCAACTTTATGTTTCAATACAAAATATCAGGCTAACGGTCGTCAAGTTGGGCCCCCCTGTCAGCTTTCGCCGTTATGTCGCTACCGTCATGGCTGCCATGTAGGCTTGCAGTGTTGGCGCATGCATCCTTTACGCGTCTTCTTCTTCCTCCGGGGCGGCAATCTGTGGTCGCAGCCATGGCGCGGAGCTAGGACTTGGATGAACCTGCTCGGCCCTGCTCTCCTCCCCACCCCGAATCAGAGCTCGCCCTCACCATGGTCACACCCATGGCACGACGCGGGGACGGGAATTCATTCCCGGTGAGATTTGTCACCATGCCAACCATGCTCGGTCATGTTGGCCTCCTCTAGAATCCGAGCTCACCGTCGTTGTGGTAGCACACGCACCAGCCACGACGCCTTCCTCTCCGAACCCCAAAGCCACATCCACCTAGTTCGGCACAACGCCAACAAGGTGAAAATGCATCAAGTTTTCTTCTTGTGATTGTAGAAAAACATGTATGTACCGTGGCCGTAGCATACTCTAACAATGTACACATATTCATACCGACGCCTTCCTCTCCGAACCCCAAATGCATCAAGTTATGATGATTAGAAATGGATCCTCGTAGACTACTACCTTAGACCGTGAGGCTATATCAATCACTGTCTCCCGAGAGTGCTTAGATAGCATCAAGTGCGACTTGGTAATACAGTGGTTATAAAGGTGTGTTCAGGTACTCGGAGTAAACCATAGAGGCAATATATGTCAAGAGCGGGATTTGTCCGTCCACATGATGGAAAGATACTCAAGGGACCACTCGGAGAAGTTATATCCAATAGCTGTGCATCGTGTGATTTGATCACAGGGATATCACATGTCGGAACGAGTCAAGTAACATTGTTCAGTAACGAGATTGAACACGACATGATGATGTCATTGATCAGATCTCGGGGAATGCAAGTATCAAGAGACAAAGGGAATAAGACACGACTGTCCAGGTTCAAACAACGAAAGATCTTCGTGGAATGCACATGGGTCACATGGCCATCCAGGTCCCTCTGTTGATCATTGGTCCGGGAGTGTCCCGACCATGTCTGGAGTGTTCCCAAACCGTAGGGTATCACGCTTAAGGGTTTGATGATGCTTAGAGAGTGTTATAGGATCGGAAGAATCGTCAAAGAATAGTAGAGAGAAAACCGGAAGGGTTTTGGTAAGTCCGGAGTGGAGGTGGAAGGTGTTCCATAGCCATGGAGATTGAATAATATGTGAATGAATGTTAAATATTGATTTAATCATTTATTGATAATTATTTAATAAAAGAGAAAATCAATTTAAATGGTCAAAGGCTTAATGGGCCAATTCCCGGAGGGGAGAGGGCCCGTTAGGGAAAGGCAAGAGGAGGAAGGGGCCAAGGGGGTGGCCGGCGGCCCTATTGGGACAGCCCCCCCCCCCCCCCCCCACGTGGGGCCCATGAGGGGGTGGCCGGCAGCGCCTCCCCCTACCTCTTCTCTCCTTTAGTCCCACCCCGGGACTTTGAGGGAGGTAGTACCTCCCCTCCCCCTATATATAGTGGGGGTATTTGGCCAGATAAATACACACAATATTCAATAAAGGTCTTCTCACTTTTGAGAAGACCTCTAATTGATATTCTCTCTCTCTCTCGTGACCGTGGTCCCAAGTTCGCACTACGCGAACGAGAGACATCTTCATCGTGGAGAGCTGTCGCGCTGCGGGATTCGTATCCATGAGCTCTACTTCCGCAACTGCTGCTGGATCGGGGAAGCGGGAGTCACCGTCAGGCACCGCACGTGTGTAACTCCCCGCGAGGTGTCACACTTGAGGCACTCAAGTTGTTGAACCACAGGAGCGCAAGGACTTCATCACGACCTTGAGGTCGGCTTCGGCTCGTCTACATCAACCACACTCTCCTGAGCATTAACAACGCTTTTTGGTCTTCAAGGGTAAGTTCGCGAAAAGCCCCTCCCATTACTATATTACTAATAGATAGGTCCTGGCAGCATCAGGGGTTCAGGGGCATAGGGTAAAATTTTATTGTTTTCATACGCAGAACCCCTACAGTGGTATCAGAGCTAGATCTATGCGTAGTAATGCTAGTACGGGTAGAACACACGAGATGTAGCGTGTGGGCGTTAATATTTTAGTTGTTACCCTCCCACGAGTACTTGTGTATACTGCAGTAATGCTTGATGAAGCGGACCCCAACCGACTTTACGCGTTCATTCGCGAGACTGGTCCACGCTTGACATACGGCTTGTACCGTATAAAGTGGCTTAGGGGGGTGTCTGTTTCTCTCGCATTAGTTGGTATGCCATTTACAATGGAGGGACCCGAAAGGGGTGTAGTAGAGACAACTACTTGATCAGTGTTGTGCTGAAAGTTCGTAGGTAAGAACGGTTCTTGTGCAAAAGCCCATTTAGCCACGTAAAACATGCAAAGATAAAGTAGAGGCGTCTAACTTTGTTTTGCACGGGGCGTTTCTTTGTGATATGGTTGTGGCAAAGGTAAAGTGATTACCTTATGTTACGTAGTAGTAGATAGTCACGGAGGTGACGGACTACCATGCCAGAAAGACACCGGTACCCTGGTGTCTAAGGTGCCGGAATCTGGTGACGACGGATGGAGATCACGATGTGAAGGACCATATCACATCGCATTTAACTTCAATGTTATTGTTTATATATCTTATTGTGTGCTATTATTAGATACTCGACGGTAGCCTAATAAGATGATCCCTATTAAAATTACCAATGATTGTGTCCCCCCTTAGTGTGCACCACCAAGAAAGTTCTTCGGTATGAGGCGATCCATGGTACAGGCGTGGGTGTTAGACATATCTATGTTCGCATACAATGGGTGTAAGACATGTTGCACAGGGAATACACTAAGGTTGAGTTGGCGAGCCTAGCATGTGTAGACATGGCCTCGGAACGCGGATGGTCGAAAGATCGAGCACGAGTCCCATGAATGATGTGACCGTCGTTTAGCGTCCACCCTTGAACCCACATTGATGGCCATGACGATCGGGGGAGATGTGGCTGAAAGGGCTCGTGTTATCACTAGGAACCCTTATGGGGATAGGTGTTTCTGAGTGGAGTTATTATTAACTCATTTAATTATAAACTTAGTCTAGAATCCTTTTGCAATTATAAATGTAGAGATGGCTCACCGTGAAGCTTACTTTGTCATTGAGGAATGGGTAATCGGTGAAAACTTAGACTTGATGGATCCAACTTCCCTAGTTGGCTTGTGCGCCTGAATGATCTCCTTACTATGAATCATGTGGTAGACTACATACATTGCACAATGGATTTGACTGAGCCAGACTACTATGAGACCCCACAAGAGCTGGCAGACCGCTATTATCGTCAAGAGATGTCCACCTACATTCACATAATAATGCGTTACAGAATGTTGGATGAACTCCATCCGCTCATGGGTGATCTTGATCCATATTCGATGATGGATTAGCTGAGAACAGAGTTCATAAGCCACGTGCGCATGTGGAAGCATGAGCTGCTTGAAGAGTTCCTTTCCATACAGATGGAGGAGCACAAATGTCCGAAGAGTCACTTGGAGCGCATGCTTGATGCACACATGAGACTGGTTCACTTCGTGGACTACTGGATGGATGATTCGTTTGCGATAGGTGTGCTGCTTCGATCGTTACCTCCCAGCTATGAAGGACATGTCTAGAGTAGCATCATGAGTGGTGATACGGAAACATTGGATTTCCAAGAGTTCATATTACGTTTCAGGAACGTAAAGGTTGAACCAATCACTGGTGAGGTCATCGATGACAGGTATATATTTGATATACAATTTTATAAATGTTATAATCTTGTAAACACATTTGCAGTGTTAAGTATATTTGATACTTGTTCTGTTTTACTGAAAATAGGTCCTTCTACATGAGAGGTGCTTGCTGGAGAGGAGGAGACGTTGCGTGTTGATGGCGAGCATGATGATGATGGCCAACGACGCTCTCCCTCAACATTTATCATTTAGTTTTTGTTCAGGATGATTATTGTAATCAAAAGATTGTGAACTTCTTTAGTGTCTCTCACACTTTGTGAGACGGTTATTCGTATCAGTTTGTAACAAACATTTGTTCTACTTTTGTGAATGATTTCTACTTGTGTTCATATCTTGTTTGATTATATGTGAATTATCCTTATTGTTTGAAACTAATTGATAATGCATGAACATTTGTAAAATATTGAAATGCCTTGAAAATACCAACTTAAATGATATATTCATTAATGAATGAAACCATTGTTTAAAGCCAAAGTTATGTGATAATATGTGAAAGTCGTTCGATTTCTTATCACATATAAATCATGCCTAAGTTCAGCAAAATAACTTGAACACCGGGTATTACTTGAATACAAAGTGTTTAATGAATTGTTAAAAGTAAATACATATTCGATGTATTGTGTTTTAACAAAAATGGTAATTATCATTATATGTTTGTTTAAATGTGTAAAGAAGTTTACCAAAGTAAACATGAATATGAAACTATTTGATATGATCAAAGTGTTTCATCCAACAAAGGATATAAATATAAATGAGAATCCAATTACTATGATTTGATCAATAGTAATGAAATTCAACTTTATAAGAATGGCATAAAGAAAATTGTGGAATGCAATGCGTTTGAAATGTCAAAATGCAAAGCATCACAATATGATATTAGATATCAAAGTGGGTGAATAGATGGCGCCAAATAAATCATTGTAGTGTAGATGTAGAGACCATTGTTAGAAATAGTTAACACTCAATTAGAATATATAGTGAACCATGTGAATTCGCAAGATCAGTTCCATATCTAGTATGGATCGTCATAAAAGTTTTGGGGTTATTCGATATAACCAAGACAATAGTGAATAAGTCCTTGTAGGGTATTCATTGGAAACTTTGAATACGAAATCCATAGCTAAAGCCAAGAGAGAAGCAAAATTTGTATTGCTTGGATTTTGGTGCATTTTCGAGAAAGTTCACATTCAGTGATTTTTCTCAATTATGGAGCAAATGGAAGATAGTTCAAAACACGACGAGGATTCAAATCCCTGCATCAGAGTGTTGAAAAGCGCAATGGAAAACGTTCCTAAACGATTCTCTACACAAAGGAAAGAATCAATGATAATGATCATTGTGTTTTCCCATTGGTGTTTTCACTACATGAAGTAGGATTCAAAATGTAGTCCATATCTTGTATGGAGACATTCGTGAATCATTTGTCATGATTACCGGAATATGACATACCTACGAACTACTAAGGAAATGATGGTAAACTAGAATTATGAGAAATCCCATAGTAAAATTCACTTGAGATTAGAAAGCAATTCGTTGATGAATCTCACAAGTAAAAGGAGTTACTTGGAGTTTTCCCAAATGACTGCAAAGCCATAGTGTAAAATGGGGTGAATGACAAAAGCAGAATTTGTCAAGTATTGGATGAATTCAAATGAATTTGATTCAAGTGTGCTAAATGCCTAGTGGATTTAAAACTAGTAAAAGTACTAGTATCTCATAGTAAATCTCCAAGTTTGATATTTGATCAAAGGATTTTGAAATTGTTCAAAATAGTGAGTAAATATGCAATTTGCATGAAATTGAGTGGGAGCTATAAAAGTCTTCCTAAAACAATATGTGAATGACATATTTTTGAGTGGGATCAATATAAGTCTCAAATACAAATATGTAGGAACATAGTTTGAGTAAGAGTAGTGACTCATACCCAAATATGTTAGGAACATATTTTGAGTGGGAGCTTATAGGAGTGATTCTTAAGTGTGTTAAGAATAAAAGTGCAAGTATCGATAAATAATGATTTATAAGGTGTAGAAGTTGATAATAAGTATTATGATATTATGTAGTATTCCTTAAGGGATTCTGAAAAGGGTTTCAGAATAGAAGTTAATTAAGGAACTGGTCCTTAATAACTCAAGTTAGGAATATTATTAAGTTTAACATCAATGGTTGAAAGAAAGAAAGGATGATCGTCATCCACTATGTTAAGACATAAGTTTTATCTTAGAAAACCAAGATGATAACTTAACATAATATATGATCCAATAAGGAACGTTTGAAAAGTGATTAAGTTTGAATCACGAAACATTGAGCTAAGTTTGTCCGCAGTGTCTAATAGAGAACTGCAGACATATTTTCCAAATCCGTAAAGGATAGCATCTCTTAAAACATAAAGGGTTATGTTATAAGGTAATATGTTGGAAACTCCCGTAATACCGATTAGAGTCAAGTAGGAAGCGGGGTGAACAAAAACATCAAAAGTTGCACAGAGTGCACTAGTGTTTCGATGATTACATTTATAATAATAGATAAGGGTACCATCTAAAGTGTTGTATAATGTTATGGTGGGGCTAGTTTGCTTTTAACGTAGAATGATGTGTCCCAGGGCATAGTGCCCATGAGAAAGCCCTCGAGGTTGATCTAAAGTCATTGTAGGCTCCTGGAATCAGGCCTCGTTCTGCTGCCATAGCGACAATGCATACACACAGATGTTATCATGTGATGATAAAGTATTAATGTTAATAAAGGTGACATTAGTAAGTTGCAAAGGATTTGGTACTGTAAAGTACAGACCCAAGACTCAACCTCTTCCATGAGCAAGCATGTTCAAGGTACCGGTAATATGGTGCCAATGATTAAGAACAAATGCAGCTAGTGTATTTGTACTCTAGTGCAAGTGGGAGACTGTTGGAAATATGCCCTAGAGACAAATAGTAATAAGGACTATTATCATATTTCATAAAGTTTATGATTAAGTTTTATATCATGCTATCACTGTGTTGACTGGAAACATCAATACACGTGTGATATATAAACAACATGGGGTTCCCAGTGAAACTCTAGTCACTGGTTCATTGGTCAACAGATGATCAAGTTTCCTGATCATGTGGCATTTATGCCAGTTGGAAATCGAGTCAACTCATTCTGAGAATGAGATGATGAACCAATACCCAACATAAACATCGTGACCCGATCATGTCACAAAGTTCAAGTTACGATGATTAGAAATGAATCCTCGTAGACTATTCCTTAGACCGTGAGGCTATATCAATCACTGTCTCCCGAGAGTGCTTAGATAGCATCAAGCGCCACTTGGTAATACAGTGGTTATAAAGGTGTGTTTAGGTACTCGGAGAAAACCGTAGAGGCAATATATGTCAAGAGCAGGATTTGTTCGTCCACGTGTAATGGCCCAAAATATATCGAGCTCGTTGGGGAACCCCAAGAGGAAGGTATGATGAGCACAGCAACAAGTTTTCCCTCAGTACGACCCCAAGGTTATCAATCCAGTAGGAGCAAGGAAACACCCCAAAGGGATCACTATCGGTGCTAGCAGCAACGTGGAGACCTGCACAACACAACCACAAAACTCTGTCCCCAACTTGCGATGAGGTTTTCAATCTCACCGGTTTTGCTGAAAACAAAGGATTAAACGTATCGAATGGAAGGAAGTAATAGTTTGAAGAAAGTAAACACAAAGCAGTAAATAGTTTATAGATTGTATGTAAAAGAAAGGACTAGGATCCATAATTCACTAGAGGTGGCTCTCCTTAAGATAGAAAACAAGTTGGGTGACCAAATTACAGCGGGGCAATTAACAAACATCGAGAAAGCAATACATGCATATACTAATCATATTGACTCCTTTGAGATTCGATTGGGCATTACAACATTATACATAGACCGCCATCCAACTGCATCTATGAGTAATAATCCACCTTCAGGTTATCATCCGAACCCCCTCCAGTATTAAGTTGCAAGCAACAGATTATTGCTTTACGAATTGCGTGTAATATAAACAATACGATTGTTCTATGAACAAAGGATTGTTGTTTTCTCCCTAGTAGCAACAACACATCTAGTACCTTAGAGATTTCTGTCACTTCCCCAGATTACCAGAGGCATGAACCCACTATCGAGCATAAATACTAACTCTTGGAGTTGCTAGCATCTACTTGGCCAAGATAGCTACTAACAATGAAAAGCATGCAAGATCACAAATAACAAAGACATGATAGAATCAATAATCAATCTGAAATAGCATCTCAATATTCATCGGATCCCCGCAAACACAACATGCAGAATTACAAATAGATCATCTTGATCATGAACGGAGCTCACAAGATCTAGACATGAAAGCACAAAGGAGGACAACCAACCATCTAGCTACTACATGGATCTATAGTCCAAGGATGAACTACTCACGCATCACAACGGAGGCTTGCATGATGATGAAGAAGGCCTCCAGGGTGAATTCCCCTCTCCGGCAGGGTGCCGGGAAGAGCTTCAGATCCCTCCCGATCTAGGGATGGAGATAACGGCGGCTACAAACTCATTCGTGGATTATTAATCGGGTGCTTAGGGTTTTCATCCCAAGAGCATCTTATAGGCGGAAGGAGAGGCCGAGGGGGTGCTGGGGTCGGCCAGACCACCCCCTGGCGCGGGCCAGGCCTAGCCGCGTGGCCAGGTGGTGTGGCCGGCCCCTAGCCCTTCTCCGTGTCGTATTCTGGCATCTGATGACTTCCGGAAAAATAGGCACTTTGGCTTTTGTCCCATCCAATTCCGAGAATATTCATTTTCTGACTTCCCTGGAACCAAAAACAGCAGAAAACAGGCAGCTGGCACAATGGCTCTTGTTAATAGGTTAGTCCAAGAAATCATATGAAAAGTACTCCAAAGTGTGGACAAAACACAAGAAAGTGGATAAAACCAAGCATGGAACATCAAAAATTATAGATACATTTGCAATGTATCAACATCCCCAAGCTTAACTCCTGCTCGTCCTCGAGTAGGTAAGTGATAAAAAGAAAGAATAATTTTTGGTGACATGCACCATCAAAGACTTGATCAAAGTATTTGTAAAACATTGAAAGTTGGGATCATAGTACTTCAATCATAACATGAAAGACAAAGTTCTAGCAATAAAACAAAGAAACTATGATGCAACATGAAAAGGCACAAACAAAATATTCATGAATAACAATGATTTGCAAGAAGTTTGTTTGTTTCACATAAAGAAAACATAGCATAATAGTATTCAGCTTATCCCTCATAGAGTAGCAAATATAAATGCATAGGACACCTTCAAAGTTCATAAGGGTGACTAGATACAAATAGTTTAAAACAAGCAATATCAAGGTATGCATCAATCAACTAGTCTTGGGACAATGCACATAGAACTAAGAATGGCCACTATGCTCTCAAAGTAGGTGCATAAAGGTAGAAGTTGGAGACTCAATATAATGGTGAAAGAAAGGCCTTCATAAATGGAAGTAGGGATTCAAGTCTCATAAATTATGGTACTTATAGCTTTCAGCTTCATTGCCCCTATCATAAGCATCTTGAAGTGATTAAGGTTAAAGTGAACAAACTATGGTGTACATGCTTGGCGAAGTATAAGTTAGAAATCTCATGTCCCTTGTATACGAGGGCCGCTCCTCATGCTACTCAAGTTTAGTCACCGGTAAGTTCTTGTCATCCTAAGTACATGTGTATCATAGAGAACCGCCAACGGGGTACCCCTTGCCCGATGATACGGAAGAATCCCCATATCAAAATGACAAGGCAAGCAGACAACAAGCATCTCAGCAATCTTCTTATTTACCATGGGAATATGGTGCTTTTTTCTCTCTTTCCTCTTTTCATGATATCTCTTTTTTCTTCTTTTTTCTCTTTTTTTCAATATAGGACTCTTTTTTATAAGAAATGCTTCATAGACAACTCATTATGGTTACGCTGCAGGTTTCCACCATGTCAGCATGGATTAGACCAGCGGCCCAGGCGTTTCTCTAACACATATACCTAACTACATGGACTTACAAGATCCCCTTTCATTTCACACCGACGACATCCATATACAAAAGAGCATGATATCAACTAGGTACAAGTACCAAGTGCAATGTTGAAAGCGTTCCCCATGATAGCATGGTTCTGCTAATTCCCAACAAATAAGTGCAAGCATATACAACATAGACGACACAATGGTTCAAGTTTATCAAGGGCAAAAAAAGTAAAGTGTGCCATCAAGTTCGTGAGAGCTTTAATCACTAGTTTTCTCATAACAAGTTTAGTTTGGAAGGTAAACAAAAGCATGAATATACTTGGAATAGCATAAGCTAGTAGGTAGGTATGGTGGACTCTTTGGAATAACTTGGTTTAAGGATTTGGATGCATGAGTGGAACTCATACTTGGTTGTGGAGGCTAGCAAAAGACTGGGAGCGACAAACTAAGAGGGCAATAATGGCCATAATCATGCAAAGCGACAAAACATCATTGATCAAAGCATAAAGTGATACTACAAGTTGAAAACTAAAGGATCATAAAGGCTATGGTGACTTGAGATAGTCATAACATGGTGTGAGCATGTGCCAAGTCAACCGAAATAAAGCATCAAAGGAGAATACCACTATACTATGCTTTAATATGCTAAAATAACGCATGATTCATCCAAGGCACATTAAGCAATCTCAACTGTTTATAACAATTCATGCTACAGAAAAGAATACTAAGCATAAATCCAAAACAATATCAAGTATGGCATGACAAAGCATAGGCCACAGTCAAAAACAAGCTCTTTTTACCACATAAGTATGAACTTTCCTACTCTTTTCCAATCCAAACCAAACTATTTGCAAACCAATGTATGAAAGAGGGGGTCCAACCAATTTTTTCAGAAAACCAAGCAAACGAAAAACCAAAATGAAAACGAAAAAGAAGACGCTCCAAGAACAACACAACCGTGCATGAAACAATAAAAATGAAGTGTTTGGAAGAAACCTGGGATTTTTATCGATGAAGAAGGGGATGCCTTGGACATCCCCAAGCTTTGACGCTTGTACTTCTTAGATATTTCTTGGGGTTACACGCGTGGCATCCCCAAGCTTGAGCTTTAGTCCATCCTTCATCTCATTACTCATTTCTTCCATACACCTGAAATTTTTCTTCATACAAAACTTCACACAATCTTTATTAGCAACATTAGTGCACTCAAGATAATAGGTCTTAAGGTTCAGTTCCAACACCAAATAAACTTCCATTAGAACACTATCTACTGTAGCACTTCCCTCAAAAAGCTCAATTCCCCAAAAGAACTAAAAACGAACCAACAAGAAGCAAATGCAGAAAATGACAGAAATCTATCAAAACAGACCAGCAGGTAAAGACGAATTTTTTCGAAGACCTCTGTTGCTCAAATCAAAAATTGTTGAACTAAAGAAAGTTAGATAACAACCTGGGGCAGAAGCACAAAAATTCACGCCTCAAAAAGACGTTCAGAGATTTTACACGAATTTTTACGGTGAAGCACAGAAATATGTTTCGGGACAGCAAGTTTCCCAATCATTACTTCTCTCTCATTAGAGGTTACTCTTGGCACAAAAAGCAAATAAAAAGAACTTCCAAGACTCATCTAAAACTTTTGGATTATCTCCCAATAAGTACATTTCTTTAACGCATTTAAGTTAGGCATAAGAAGCAAAAAGAAAAATCAAGTGTTCTCAAATGAAGAAGCATTAAGACCAAATTTTGTTTTCATAGGAGGAGCAAAAGAAATCTTCTCTCTCTTCTTAGGGAAGTGTTCTATACCTTTCTTGAGTGGGAGTTGATATTTAATGGTGCCTTCTTTCATGTCAATAATGGCACCAACAGTTCTAACAAAAGGTCTTCCCAAAGTAATAGGACAAGAAGCATTGCATTCAACATCCAAAACATAGAAATCAACGGGGACATAGGCATTGTTAACCATAATAAGAACATCATTAAGACTCCCCATGACTTTTTTTTAGCATTATCATCAAGTGGGACATTCAAATAACAATCTTCAAGAGGAGGAATCAAGCATATCATAAATCCTTCTAGGCATAATAGAAACACTACTATCAAGATCACATAAAGCTTTGAAATCAAAGTCATTCACTTTCATATTAATGATGGGTTCCCAACCATCTTCTTGTTTTATAGGAATAGAAGCTTTATGTTTCATCTTTTCTTCTTTAATCTTTATGAGAGCATCAGTAATGTGTTTTGTAAAGGCCATGTTCATAGCACTAGCATTAGGACTTTTAGCAAGCTTTTGTAGGAACTTAATAACTTCAGAGATATTGTAACCATCAAGATCAAAGTCAAATTTATCATCTAGAGTAGTAGAACTATTACTAGCCTCAACACTAGTGGTGGTGATAGTAGAAACACTAATGTTTCTAGCAATTTCATCTTCTCTTTCCCACTTAGCATGTAATTCAGCTAATAGTCTAACATTTTCATCAATTCTTACTTGTATAGCATTAGTAGCTGCAAAGGGATTATCATTAGTTTCAGGTTTAGTAGCCATTTTATTGAAAGGAGATTGAGCTTTAGCCAAAGATGTTATATTTCTTTCAGCATTAGAGAGTTTTTCCTCAATAGTTTTATTGAAAGCAGTTTGTTTACTAATAAAGTCTTTAAGCATAACTTCAAGTTCAGAGGGAGCACTCCTATTATTGTTGTAAGAATTTCCATTGTTGGGAGGATATGGCTTATAATTGTTGTTTCCAAAATTATTCCTATAAGCATTATTGCCAAAATTGTTATTTCTTATGAAGTTCACATCAACTTGCTCTTCTTGAGCAACCAAAGAGGCTAAAGGAACATTATTTGGATCAATATGGGCTTTCCCATTCACAAGCATAGACATAATACTATCAATCTTATCACTCAAGGAGGAGGTTTCCTCAAAAGAATTTACCTTCCTACCTTTTGGAGCTCTCTCAGTATGCCATTCAGATAATTAACCATCATATTGTCCAGAAGTTTCGTTGCAGCACCCAAAGTAATGGTCATAAAGGTACCTCCAGCAGCAGAGTCCAATAGGTTCCTTGAAGAATAGTTCAATCCTGCATAAAAAGTTTGGATGATCATCCAAGCAGTTAGTCCATGAGTGGGACAATTCTTAACCAAAGATTTCATTCTTTCCCAAGCTTGAGCAACATGTTCATTATCAGATTGTTTAAACTTCATTATTTCACTTCTCATAGATATAATCTTAGTAGGAGGATAGTATTTTCCAATGAAAGCATCTTTGCACTTAGTCCAAGAACCAATACTATTCCTAGTTAAGGAATTCAACCATTCTCTAGCTTTTCCTCTCAAAGAGAAAGGAAACAATTTCAGCTTAATAATATCACCATCTACATCCCTATGCTTTTGCATCTCACAAAGTTCAACAAAGTTATTTAGATGCGTAGCAGCATCTTCATTACCAATACCAGAAAATTGTTCTCTCATAACAAGATTGAGTAAAGCAGGTTTTATCTCAAAGAAAGTACCTTCAGGCACAAGTGGAGCAATAGGTGTGCTCATAAAATCATTGTTGTTGGTGCTAGTGAAGTCACACAACTTAGTGTTTTCAAGAGTTGTCATTTTTTGTGTTTTCAAATAAGAAAGCAAACTCATAAAACTAATTTTTTGTGTGTGTTTTTGATAAAGAAACAAGCAAATAAAGTAAAAAGAAACTAAGCAAAACAAAAATAACAAAGTAAAGAGATTGGTTATGAGGGACTCCCCTTGTGAAGATGTCATTGACTCCCCGACAACGGCTCCAGAAAATATGCTTGATGGCCCAAAATATATCGAGCTCGTTGGGGAACCCCAAGACAAAGGTATGATGAGGACAGCAGCAAGTTTTCCCTCAGTACGAAACCAAGGTTATCAATCCAGTAGGAGCAAGGAAACACCCCAAAGGTGTAGCTATCTGAACAATGGCAGGGCGCACTACCGGTGCTAGCAGCAACGTGGAGACCTGCACAACACAACCAAAGAACTCTGTCCCCAACTTGCGATGAGGTTGTCAATCTCACCGGTTTTGCTGAAAACAAAGGATTAAACGTATCGAATGGAAGGAAGTAATAGTTTGTAGAAAGTAAACACAAAGCAGTAAACAGTTTATAGATTGTATGTAAAAGAAAGGAACGGGATCCATAGTTCACTAGAGGTGGCTCTCCTTAAGATAGATAACATGCTGGGTGAACAAATTACAGCGGGGTAATTGACAAACATCGAGAAAGCAATACATGCATATACTAATCATCTTGACTCCTTTGAGATTCGATGTATTACAACATTATACATATACCGCCATCCAACATCATCTATGACTAATAATCCACCTTCAGGTTATCATCTGAACCCCCTCCAGTATTAAGTTGCAAGCAACAGATTATTGCTTTACGAATTGCGTTTAATGTAAACAATACGATTGTTCTATGAACAAAGGATTGTTGTTTTCTCCCTAGTAGCAACAGCACATCTAGTACCTTAGAGATTTCTGTCACTTCCCCAGATTACCAGAGGCATGAACCCACTATCGAGCATAAATACTAACTCTTGGAGTTTCTAGCATCTACTTGGCCAAGATAGCTACTAACAATGGAAAGCATGCAAGTTCACAAATAACAAAGACATGATAGAATCAATAATCAATCTGAAATAGCATCTCGATATCCATCGGATCCCTGATACGTCCATTTGCATCACTATTCTATGTCTTAATTCACTATTATTCATTGATATATTTCGTATTGAGAGGTAATACTTATGTTATTTCATCTATTTTTGCATGGTTGATGACTTTTGGAGCATGGACCGCTGTAGTCAGGATTCTGATGGAAAAGGTGCTGTTTGGAGGCAAAATTTGCGAAGATCATAAAATCGGGGAAAATACATGGAAAATTCTATTTTTCCAGAAGACTCAGGATGCCAGAAGATGGAGTGGAGGTGGGCCACAGGGGGCCCACACCACCCCATGGTGCGGGCAGGCCTAGGCCGCGTCTGGGAGTGGTGTGGCCGCCTTGGCCCACTCCAGCCTCTCTCTCCTCTGGCGTATATCATCCCCACGAAACCCTAAGACTCGGAGAGCGACCACAGAAAGATTCTGCTGCCTCTACGAGGCGGAAAACACCGAGAGAGAAAGATCTCTCCGGCAGACAGATTTCTGCCGGGGGAATTCCTTCCCGGAGAGGGGAGATCGTCGCCATCAACACCACCATCAAGCTGGACTTCATCGGGATCATCATCACCACCATCATCACCCTCATCACCATCTCCATATTGTTGTAACAATTGGTTGAATCTTGCATAGTTCATAGGGGAAACTTTCTTGGTGTTGATTACTCTTTGTAGTTGATGCTATTGAGTGAACCATTGAATTATTGTTTATGTTCAGATTGTTATACATCATTATTCCATCTCTGATCATGATCCATATGATGTCTTGTGAGTAGTTCGTTTTGTTCTTGAGGACATGAGAGAAGTCTTGTTGTTAGTAGTGGAGTTGCGTTGAGAAAGATTTAATAGATTGTTATTTAAGTTGTGGTGTACTTCTTCTAGTGGTGTCATGTGAACGTGGACTACATGACACTTCACCTATATGGGCCTAGGGGAATGCATTGTGTATTTGGCTACTAATCGTAGGGGTTGCCGGAGTGACAGAAACCTGAACCCCCGTTAGGAAACCATTGCGCAAGGGACGTAAGGGTCTTAGAGTTTATAGCTGTGGTTAGGTTTCTACCTTAATTACTTTCTTGTACTTACGGATGTTTGCAAGGGGTATGATCACAAGTATGTATTAGTCTTGGATGGGGTGGTACATTAGCACAGGTTCACCCACACAACACATAGCAAGCTAAAGAAGATTAATCGACTATATGAAGCGAAAGCACTTGACAGTCTTCCCATGTGTCCTCGAGAACGTTTGGTCATCTATAGAAATACAACCGGCTTGTCCTTTGCTGCATAAAGGATTGGGCCACTTGCAGCATTTATTCCTACTGTCTTTTGTTTACTCGTACTTTGTTTACTTGCTTTATCAAAAATCCCTAAAAATCCATTTGCTAAGTATTTGCAGAGAATTCCTGATCCATACCACTAGCCAGCACCTTCTGCTCCTTGTTGGGTTCGACACTCTTACTTATCAAAAATACTGCGATACACCCCCTATACTTGTGGGTTATCAAGACTATTTTCTGGCACCGTTGCCGGGGAGTGAAGCGTCGTTGGAGAGTGGAACTAGTAAAGGGAATTTCTACTGTGAGTATTGTTTACTTCTGCTAGTTGCTTTATTTTCGTTATGGATAATTTGCTAAGTTTCTTATTTGGTAATGCTACTACCACTGCTAAGGTAGTAGATAAGCCACCACCTGCTAAGAAAGATGTTTTCAAAATACCTACAAGAATTATTGATTGTGTTATGGATAACTACTATGTTGGGGATGGAACTGTCCATCCCGGTGATCATTTCCTCTTTATACACAAATTATGCGGGTTGTTCAAGTGTGCAGGTATTACTACAAATCAAGTTAAGAAGAAGTTATTCTCATTGTCACTGAAAGGAAGAGCTGAGGAATGGTATAAGCTGTTGAGGAATGGTCAAGCTCTGGAATGGGAGGAAATAGTGCCTCTCTTTTATTCAAAGTTTTATCCTCCTAGTGAGATTCATAAATATCGGAATCAAATATACAACTTTTGGCCTCTTGATGGAGAGAGTACAGCTCAAGCTTGAGGGAGATTGAAGTTACTAATGCTCAAATGTCCCATTCATGAGCTCCCCAACAATATTATTATCAACAACTTTTTTGCAAGGCTCCCTCTACATGACAAGGATTTATTGGATGCTTCTTGTGCTGGATCATTCACTCGCATGGAAGAAGAAGTTAAATGGGACCTTCTAGACCGTATTCAAGACAATGCTAAAGCTTGGGAGAACGACAAAGGTAGAAAGTTGGGTATAAATTATGATTATGAATGCATTGAATCTTTTTTGGGAACTGATGACTTTCAGAATATTAGTAATATTTATGGTCTTGATTTGCAAGTCATTACGCATTGCTTTAGAGATTTTGCTTCCTATATCGAAATTCCAAAAAGGGGTTGGAACAAGTACCATGCACCTTACAAAGATATTGTTGACTATGCTCCTATTGGAAGTGCTGAGTATTGCATTATGGACCCCATCTTACCCAAACCTTATATCGAGAAGATTCCCTTCCCCGAAAAGGTAAAGGACCATCCTATGATAACTAATGTAATCACCAAAAGTGAAAAAAGAACTGTAAAACCTGATGAACAAATAAACATTGAACCTGTGGTAGCAATTGTGAAAGACCTTGTCACTAAAAGCGTAGAAGATGGGCACATAGTCTTTTGTGAGGATGCTTCTAATATTGTTTCACATCCCAATAGAACTAAAAAGGCTAGTGTTCCTATGCTTTCTGTTAGAATTGGTGATCATTGCTATTATGGTTTATGTGATATTGGTCCAAGTTCTAGTGCTATTCCTTATGAGCTTTACAGAGAAATTATGCATGAAATTAGTCCTTGCAAGTTGGAAGAGATTGATGTGGTTATTCACCTTGCTAATAGAGAAACCATCTCTCCAATTGGTATTGTATGAGACGTGGAAGTTCTTTGTGGTAAGATTAAGTACCCTGCTGATTTTCTAGTACTTGGTTCGCTGCTAGTAAAACCTATCCTATCAATTTTGGTAGACCTTTCTTGAGTACTTGTGGAGCTATTATTGATTGCAAGAGGGAGAAAATCTTGACTAAGTTTGATGGGGAATCCTATGAGTTTAATTTTTGAAATTTGCTAAAGAACCTTGCGAAGAGGAAACCCATAATGAGGATTTTAGGGTTGAACAACTTGCTTCTATTTCTCTTGCTCCTAACAATGCTTTGCAGCAATTTATGGAAGATCATGAAAGTGAAATCTTCATGGAAGAAAGGAATGAGATTGACAGGATTCTCCGTGATCAACCTATGATGCTTAAGCACGACTTGCATGTAGAAGACTTGGGTACCACGATGCAACCTAAAAAGGATCATGTTTTCGATCTAAAACCTCTCCCTGATGATCTTAAATATGCTTGCATTGATGATAAAAAGATATATCCTGTTATTGTTAGCGCTAAACTTTCAGGGAAGGAAGAAGAAAGGTTATTGGAAGTTTTGAGGAAACATCGAGGAGCTATGGGCTATACTCTGGATGATTTAAAAGGGATTTGACCTACTATATGTCAGCACTCTATCAACATAGAACCATATGCGAAGCCGGTAGTGGAGCACCAACGATGTTTAAATCCGAGGATGAATGAAGTGGTAAGGAATGAGGTATTGAAACTCCTTGATGCTGGTATTATTTACCCTATTGCTGATAGTGAATGGGTTAGTCTTGTTCATTGTGCTCCTAAAAGGGTGGTATTTCCGTTGTCCCTAATGATAATGATGAGCTTATACCTCAAAGAACAGTGGTAGGCTATAGGATGTGCATTGATTTTAGGAACGTCAATAAAGTTACTAAGAAAGATCACTACCCGCTTCCTTTTATTGATCAAATGTTGGAAAGTTTGTCTAAAAAGACCCATTTTTGTTTTCTTGATGGTTATTCTGGTTTCTCTCAAATTGCTGTTAAACAACAACCTCAAGAAAAAACTACTTTTACTTGCCCTTATGGAACTTAGGCTTATAGGCGTATGCCTTTTGGTTTATGTAATGCTCCTGCTACTTTCCAAAGGTGCATGTCTGCTATCTTTCATGGTCTTTGTGAAGAGATTGTAGAAGTGTTCATGGATGACTTTTCTGTCTATGGAACTTCTTTTGATAATTGTCTACACAACCTTGATAAAGTTTTGCAGAGATGTGAAGAAACTAATCTTGTTCTTAATTCGGAGAAATGCCACTTCATGGTTAATGAAGGGATTGTTCTTGGGCATAAAGTTTCTAAAAAGGCATAGAAGTTGATAGAGCTAAGGTTGAGGCAATTGAGAAGATGCCATGTCCAAGAGACATCAAAGGTATTCGTAGTATCCTTGGCCATGCTGGTTTCTATAGGAGGTTTATTAAAGACTTCTCTAGGATATCAAAACCTCTCACTAATCTTCTTCAAAAATATGTACCTTTTGTTTTTTATGATGATTGTAAGGAAGCTTTTGAAACTCTTAAGAAGGCTTTAACTACAACCCCTATTGTTCAACCACCTGATTGGAGTTTACCCTTTGAAATGATGTGTGATGCTAGTGATTTTGCTGTAGGTGCTGTCCTTGGGCAACATATTGATAAAAGGCTAAACGTTATCCATTATGCTAGTAAGACTCTAGACGCTGCTCAAAGGAATTATGCTACTACTGAAAACGAATTTCTAGCTGTTGTTTTTGCTTGTGATAAGTTTAGGCCCTATATTGTGGACTCAAAAGTAACCATTCATACTGATCATGCTGCTATTAAGTATCTTTTGACGAAGAAGGACGCTAAGCCTAGGCTTATTAGATGGGTACTGCTTTTACAAGAGTTTGATCTACATATAGTAGATAGAAAGGGTGCTGAAAATCCTGTAGCTGATAATTTATCTCGTTTGGAAAACATCTCTTTTGACCCTATGCCTGTTAATGATAGTTTCCCGAATGAACAGTTAGCTGCAGTGGGAGTGAGCTCGCGAGGAAGCCCTTGGTATGCTGATTATGCTAACTTTATTGTCTCCAAGTATTTGCCTCCAACTTCTATAGCTCAGCAAAGAAGAAAGTTCTTTTATGATCCGAGACATTATTTTTGGGATGACCCACACTTATATAAAGAAGGAGTTAATGGTATTATGCGAAGATGTGTTCCAGAATATGAACAAAAAGAGATATTGCGTAAATGCCATGGTAGTGCCTAAGGGTCTTAGAGTTTAAAGTTGTGGTTAGGTTTCTACCTTAATTACTTTCTTGTACTTATGGATGTTTGCAAGGGGTATAATCACAAGTATGTATTACTATTGGATGGGGCCGTACATTAGCACAGGTTCACCCGCACAACACTTAGCAAGCTAAAGAAGATTAATCGACTATATGAAGCGAAAGCACTTGACAGTCTTCCCATGTGTCCTCGAGAACGTTTGGTCATCTATAGAAATACAACCGGCTTGTCCTTTGCTACATAAAGGATTGGGCCACTTGCTGCATTTATTCCTACTGTCTTTTGTTTACTCATACTTTGTTTACTTTCTTTATCAAAAATCCCTAAAAATCTGTTTGCTAAGTATTTGCAGAGAATTCCTGATCCATACCACTAGCCAACACCTTCTGCTCCTCGTTGGGTTCGACAGTCTTACTTATCGAAAATACTGCGATACACCCCCATACTTGTGGGTCATCAATCCCCGCAAACACAACATGCAGAATTACAAATAGATGATCTTGATCATGAACGGAGCTCACAAGATCTAGACATGAAAGCACAAAGGAGGAGAACCAGCCATCTAGCTACTACATGGATCCGTAGTCCAAGGATGACCTACTCATGCATCACACCGGAGGCTTGCATGATGATGAAGAAGGCCTCCAGGGTGAATTCCCCTCCCCGGAAGGGTGCCGGGAAGAGCTTCAGATCCCTCCCGATCTTGGGATGGAGATGACGGTGGCTACAGACTCTTTCGTGGATTTTTGATCAGGTGCTTAGGGTTTTCGTCCTGAGGGCATCTTATAGGCGGAAGGAGATGCCGAGGGGGTGTTGGGGTCGGCCAGACCACCCCCTGGCGCGAGCCAGGCCTGGCCGTGCGGCCAGGTGGTGTGCCCGGCTCCCAGCCCTTCTCCGTCTCGTATTCTCGCATCTGATGATTTCCAGAAAAATAGGCACTTTGGTTTTTGTCTCGTCCAATTCCGAGAATATTCATTTTATGACTTCCCTGGAACCAAAAACAGCAAAAAACAGGCAGCTGGCACTGTGGCTCTTGTTAATAGGTTTGTCCAACAAATCATATGAAAAGTACTCCAAAGTGTGGAAAAAACACAAGAAAGTGGATAAAACCAAGCATGGCACATCAAAAATTATAGATACATTTGCAATGTATCAACGTGACAGAAAGATACTCAAGGGCCCACTCGGAGAAGTTATATCCAATAGCTGCACAGCGTGTGATTTGATCACAGGGATATCACTTGTCGGAACGAGTCAAGTAACATTGTTTAGTAACGATATTGAACACGACATGATGATGTCATTGATCAGATCTTGGGCAATGCAAGTATCAAGAGACAAAGGGAATAAGACATGACTGTCCGGTTCAAACGACAGAAGATCTTTGTGGAACGCATAGGGGTCACATGGCCTGTTGATCATTGGTCCGGGAGGTATCACGCTTAAGGGTTTGATCATGCTTAGAGAGTGTTTATAGGTTCAGAAGAATCGCCAACGAATAGTACAGAGAACACCTAAAGGGGTTTGGTAAGTCCGGAGGATGTCCGAAGTGGAGGTGGAAGGTGTGCCATAGCCATGGAGATTGAATAATACGTGAATGAATGTTAAATATTGATTTAATCATTTATTCATAATTATTTAATAAAATAGAAAATCAATTTAAATGGTCAAAGACTTAATGAGCCAATTCCTGGAGGGGAGAGGGCCCATTAGGGAAAGGCAAGAGGAGAGAAGGGTCCAAAAGGGGTGGCTGGTGGCCCTATTGGGGCCCATGAGGGGGTGGCCGACGGCGCCTCCGCCCCACCTCTCCTCTCCTTTAGTCCCATCTCGGGACTTTGAGGGAGGTAGTACCTCCCCTCCCCCTATATATAGTGGGGGTATTTAGCCAGATAAATACACACAATATTCAATAAAGGTCTTCTCACTTTTGGGAAGACCTCCAATTGATATTCTCTCTCTCTTTCATGACCGTGGTCCCAAGTTCAGACTACGCAAATGAGAGACATCTTCACTGTGGAGCGCCGTCGTGCTGTGGGATTCGGATCCAGGAGGTCTACTTCCGCAACTGCTGCTGGATCAGGGAAGCGAGAATCATCGTTAGGCACCAGACGTGTGTAACTCCCCGCGAGGTGCCACACTTGAGGCACACAAGTTGTTGAGCCACAAGAGTGCAAGGACTTCATCACGACCTTGAGGTCGGCTTCGGCTCGTCTACATCAACCACGCTATCCTGAGCGTTGACAACACTTTTCGGTCTTCAAGGGTAAGTTCGCGAAAAGCCCCTCATTTTACTGTATTACTAATAGATAGGTCCTGGCAGCATCAGGGGTTCAGGGGCATAGGGTAAAATTTTATTGTTTTCATACGCGGAACCCCTACAGTTATGAATGTATCCTTCACTATAATCTGGGTTTGGTTATGACTTATGACCGTATCACACCTTATGCATGTTAGTCCTGGATTCTGCCGCATGCAAATGGCACAGACAGAATTTGTAAGAATGAATGTTGAGCATACAAAAGGGGGAAATGTAATTCATACAGGTTAGCACATGGATCATACGAGCTTGTTTCTTACACACAGAATGCTTAGAAAATACATGCGAGATAAAATACAAGCGAGATAAAACTAGGAACGAAATGCGAAACTAGTAGTGGTAAATAACACACTCACCCACCCGTCAGATCCTGTTGAGCATCTCATAGCAGACATACACGTCCCTGGCTGCGTACTTGATCGCATCGTAATCCAGGTACCTCCACTCCCATCGCTCGTGCAGGTGCTTCGGGAACTCGACTTTCATGCTGGCGTACTCGCAGTCGATGATGTCGACAGCGAGTCTAGCCATGTCGGCTTTCCCCGTATCACCATCTGGTACCTCCACAAACATTGGAGATCGACGTGATTGACGACATGAACGAGGATATCCCGCTCTAGCTTCGGAGTATCGTTCTTGATGTCGACGCTGGCGAAGTAGATCTCCCTCCTGTGTAGGAACTCGCGAAGCTCCGGGCATACAGATTTGGCCCTACATATGTGGTATAGGAGGCAGTGGTTGCGCATGGATAGCTGCAAAAGCGATGTCCTCTTCCTATCTCCGATATACTCGAGGTCAAGGCCGACGATCTTGTACCTATCCATCGGCTCCTGTAGCCACCGCTCGTACATTGCGATGACCTTGGCAACCTCCGCTAACGCATTTGTGTGGATGACCTCAGCTTGGTGGTGCCATGGGTGGTGATAGTGTATTCGTCGGTGAAGTCGCGCCCATCGCCGAACACGCCGTACTCTGTGTCCATGGCAGCAGCTAATGCGGCGGCGGTGTCCTAGGGTTGGTAGCGGTGGCTGGGACTGGCCATGGCATTGGAGTGATCTATTGCGGTGGTATGGCCCGGTGGAGGCGGTGCCTGCGGCAGCGCCGATGGTTCTTGCGATGGCTGCGGCGGCAGCGGAAGGAATGAGTTGGGGATTTTTTGCATAGTGATGTGCTGAGGAGACGGAAGGCGATGCTTAAATTGCATTTACCAATATTCTGGTCATACCCATGTGGAAGCAAGTTTGACCGGGCGAGCACCGTTGGTTTCCAATCCTAGCGATTAAATTTGGCGTTCGTCCTGGTAGGCGATGGGACGGGTGTGTGATGTGTCTTTGGCGTGGCAGAGACTGGTCACGTAGACCACCATCACATTGCTGATCTGCAGCGGGTGCGTGGTGCTGACACAACGTAACGTGACAGGACAGAAGGAAGTGTACAACTATTATTCCTAACAAGTTTAAGAAGTGTAAGCATTGATAGGGACCTAGCATCCCTGCACCCCGAGGCAGCCGCCCAGCCGATCAGGTCTGTCGATTGCGCAAAGCTTGCAATTTCCTTTCTTTAGTTTGGTGATTTCGTCAAGAATTTGCCAAATTGAAGCTCGTTTGCCCATGCTTCTATAAGTTTCTGTGTAGGTCACTTGTGTAAGCATGCACGATCAAGCAACTTTGCAACACACGTGTCGGTGGAAAAGCATGAGTTTCAACGCACCACATAGTTTAGGGATTTAGAATAGCTACATTGTGGAGCTCTAGCCAAATTGCATGGTAAAGCCAAATTTAGCTTTTTTGTCAGATTTAGCTATAGCAACATTGTGTCTCGTTTGTCCTCACTTTTGCCCTCCCTCTATTCCGAAGCCCTCACATGCGCTCGGACGGGGGTGTCATTTGGTCAAAGGCTTGGCCGTTACATGCGCCCTCATGTCTAAATTGGAAGTTTTTTTTTGTTATTTGGCCTTTTTAAGAGCGTTTTCCCCTTTGTCGCTAATAGTTGTGTTTTTTTCCCAAAAAGGTAGCGAATCTAGAGCATCTTCTCTCTTCATTCATTGTTCCTTTTGCCCTCGTTTTTCCCCAATCTGGTAGCAAATCTAGAGCAGCAAAACTAACCAGCACCATAAATAAATTCAGTAAACAAAGCAGATGTAGATAAAGCAGCTAATATAGGTTATATAGTATGGTACTTAACGAGGTTTGACAATTAGGCTGCTCAGCAGCAGCAGCTGACAGGTTCAACACAGACAAGACAAAAGAAGCTGCTTTACAGCAGCAGCAGCTGATCAGTGGCCCCCCGTGGCCTCTGCCAGGAGGGCCTCCGCCTCCTCCCTCTAGTGCCTCCTCCACTTCTTGCTGCCCAGTCCCTTGACCTTGGGCACCTTGGGTTTGATTGGGGCATGCGACCCTCCTCGGTAGCCACCTTCTGGAGGTTGCAGAGGTGAAGACCGAGCGCCTGGTGCTTGGCTATGAAGCCGTGGACGTTCATGGACTCGCCGCAGGTCCTCACGTCCTCGGCATGCTTCACGAGGGAGTTGAAGTCCGTGGCGCGGAGCCTCATGGTGGGGCAGAAGGGGCACCTATACATGTCGTCGGCGAAGAAGTTGTTGTACTGGCCAGACTTTAGCCTCCTCAGCACATGACGAGTCTTGGTGTCCTTGGACTCGTCGTCGCTGCGGACGTCGCTGCTATCCTCCTATTGGAAAAAATAGTAGAGTGCAATAAGGACATGATTGAGATACTTTGATTATCGGGATTGATTAGTTGCATAAATTAACCGATTGAGATCTCCTGATTATTCCCAAAATCTCAAACCAAATAGAGTACTGATCCCAACTATGAATAGGGGGATTCATTGAAAATTGAGATCTAACACAAGAGAATCAGCTACTATAAAAATATGAACAGCCAAGCCCTAATAACATACGATCTAGCATCCAACGATGGGAACAGGGGAAGAACAAGGGAAGGAGAGAAAAGCCTGGTTACCTCCGACCATGGGTCGATGATGCTGGTGTCGTAGGGGTTCTCCGGCCTTATGTAGACAACCTCCTCATAGGGGTCCCAGTCGAGCGGGATTTGTTCGAGACTGGTGGGGGCCTCCTCGCCGGTGGCTACGGCGGATGCGGGGACGGGGACAGGGGTCTGTACGGGGACGAGGGATCCTCGCCGGCAGCCTTGGAGGCGCTGATGGCCACCGCGCCTTTCTTCTCCATCGCCGGCGTGGTTGGGGTTTTGTTGGGCGTTTGCAGAAGGTGATGGGACAGTGGAGACGGTTGAGTGAGCGAGTACGTGATGAGTGGGAGTTGGGAGGCCTCTATTAAAGGAGAAGGGAAGCGACGTTTCGTTGCACTACCGTGCACCGCGTATGCTACTGCACCATGCACAGCCACATGTGTTTGCTACCGCCCCGTGCACCGCACACGTGTACCGTGAGTCACGTTTTTTTCCTCGTGTCTAACCCTGGCGATTCAGTTGTACTCAGTTTTGCCCTCGAGCGTAACACTGGCGGTTTGGTTCCATTTTTTAAATTATTTTCTATTTTCTATTTGAATCCCTTTGTCACTCTTGCCCTTGGTTTTTAAGTTCTACTTAGTTTTGCCCTTGGTTTTTAAGTTCTACTCAGTTTTGCCCTTGGTTCTTAAGTGCTACTCGGTTTTCTCCTCTCTTTGTATCCATCTCTCGCACATGTGCTCATCTTTGCTGCTACGCTTGATTGGTCGAGACAGTTGTCACACGGATCGTGCCCACCAACCGTTGATCCTCTGTGATCTAGTGGACATGATAACCCTTATATCTATCGGGGGCACCCCTTTATCCATGCAAAATAACGAGTATGCCACCGGATCTTTAACTCCATAAATAGATGAACTTGAATATAATTTGAAGGGTACGAAAATAGAAATCCCCATAGTTTAAGGGTCTAGATATGGTAAGAGAACTAAATATTGTTAGTGGCCGGGCCAGCACAGTGACGGGTTGGTCGGCTAGAAGTTGTTGATTCCTAAGTAAGGGGACACTAGGCCGGTCTTGACATACTCCCTCAATAATTTGCCATAAGCAGCGTGCTTAGCCTTGGTCGCCGACTTGTGTTTACTAGCCGGGCTTTTACCGATGCCAACCACATGCGGAATCAGTTGGCAATCCTCGGGTTGACACCTTTCTGACAGAAAAGGCACCTCAGCTCCCCAAGTCGAGTGTGGAAAGGGATTATCCCGCTCTTGGGCATCTTCATGACATGGCGGCTCTTGTTGTCCATGTTCTCCTTGTCAGAGTCCATCTCACTTGAATCTACCTATAATGTATGGAATGCAAACCGAAATGAGCAAAATAATAAATATATATTCCTTCCACCATTCTGAGTTACTTTTGATGCAATAACATGTCTATATAGGTTTAGCAGTCCATTGCGGCCGTCTCCCCAGCTCGCTCCTAAATTAATGTGGTTTGTGTTCTTGATAACTTATTAATAAATAAATAATGTGGATTCATTCAGAATACACTAGACCTCTCCATGTACCGGTTCGTACGTTGCATCTAATCATTAGGACTAGATTTTTTTATGAAGCCAGGATAGATTAAGCTCGAGCAGAAAATATGAAACATGTAGAAATAAATGTACCTCCGGGTACACGAGCGGAGCGTGTTCGTCGAATTCCATGCCCTCATCGGGGCCTTCGAAGTCGTCAGCACGGGCGAGCACATGGCCCCCCAAGGGGTTGAACTGAACGTCCTCCTCGCCTTGTGCTGTGTGATGCTCCTCCAGATCTGCCGCGTGAAGCACCACCCTGGCGGCGATGCCCGCACACTCACCCCCACACACTGATTTCATGGAGAAGGTTCGTGCATGTACGTTCAAGATTGTGGGGTTTTGCTAGATAGGGAAGAGAGAGTAGTGGATGAGTGCGAATGGAGGACCCAATAGGCTGGGTTTTTAATACGGGGATGTTTAGGCCTCCTCGAGGGCCCCGGTAGGTAGCTCTAGAAGGTTCGCATGGTGGGGGCCTGTCGGAAGTGAGAGTGAAGGCGCGCTGTGTAGTAAAAATGGTATAGCCCGTGGGACGTGGATGACCAGTTGCCATGTAGTAGACTTGTAGCCTTTGCAGACTAGATTAAACGTGACATGACCACTCGACGACTTTTTCCATGGACAACATCGTGTTCCTTCTTGTAGAAGTCTCGCTGAGGGAGACGTCCGTTCTATCTCGCGTTGTCCTATGAAGGGCACAACGTGTGCAACGAGCCTCGTTGGATCACACAGGATCAACGGTTGGTGCACACGATCCGCGTGACAACCAATCAGGGCGTAGCAAACAGAGTGGGCACAGGTTTGGGCTTCTACGAAAGAGAGAGAGGGGTGATACGTCCAAAACGTATCTACTTTCCCGAACACTTTTGCTATTGTTTCTCCTCTAAACTTGTGTGATTTGGATGCAACTAACACGGACCGACGTTGTTTTCAGCAGAATTGCCTTGGTGTCTAGTTTTTGTGCAGAAAATCAACTATCAGGAAAAATCTCGGAAAATATGCCAAAAATCCTATTTCACCAGAAGACTCCAGGAGCCAGAATACGATACGGAGGGAGGCTGGGCCCAGGCCACACCACCTGGCCGCGTGGGCTAGGCCTGGTCACACCAGGGGGTGGTCTGGCCGCCCCAGACACCCCCTCGGTCTCCCTCTTCGCCTATAAGATGCCTTTTGACCTAAAAACTCAGGGGGGTTTTGACGTTTTTCCAGAAAGAGTTCCGCTCCACCACCACCACTAGATTCCATGATTCGAAACCAGAAACTCCGTTCTGGCACCCTGCCGGGATGGGGAATTGGAGGAGATCATCGCCATCATCATCACCATCGCTTCTCCATCGACCATCCCTGTTTCCCCCATCTATGAGTGAGTAATCCCCCGTTGTAGGTTATGGGGACGGTAGGGATTGGATGAGATCGTTCATGTAATGGCATCAGATTGTTAGGGCATGGTGCCTAGTATCTTCTATTAGTGCTTTATGACTTTGTTGTGACTTGATATGCTTAATGCTTGTCACTAGGGCCCGAGTGCCATGATTTCGGATCTGAACATGTTATTTATTCATTACGATAGTATTGTTTATGGTCTTACCTGCAAGTTGTGTACACATGTTTTTGTCCGGAACCAATGGCCCTGAAGTGACATAAATCAGGATAAACTAAGGGAATGGCTTTGATGTGAGGATCACATGTGTTCATGGAGTGTTAATGCTTTGCTCCGGTGCTCTATTAAAAGGAGCACCTTAATTGCCAGTAGTTCCCTTGAGGCCTCGCTGCAAACAGGCTGGCAGGACAAAAGATGTTGTGCAAGTTCTCACTGCGAGCACGTCTGACTATATATGGGACACATGCCTAGGATTATCTAGTACTTGGATGCTTTATCTTATTTATCTGCAATTGCCCTATGTTCTGATTGCCATGTGAATTGTCTTGTCCATGCAACGCCCGTCCATCCATCCCTATGCCTACCGCACTCGAATCCTACTGTTTATTGTTGTTGTTACTACTTTCTTTACTTTACTACTGCTGCTACTTTACTATTCCTACTACAAAACCGTTGCTACTGATAAACTGTTGTGAGCAAGATTGTTTCTAGGTGCAGCTGAATTGACAACTCAGTTGTTAAGGCTTATAAATATTCTTTGGCTCCCCTTGTGTCGAATCAATAAATTGGGTTTCACTTCCCTCGAAAATACTGCGATACACCCCCTATACTTGTGGGTCATCAAGACTATTTTCTGGCACCGTTGCTGGGGAGCATAGCTTTATTTATCAAGTTCACTTGAATTCATTATTGTTCGCTGCCATCCATCCATCATGGGTAAGTCTCGTGATGGCAAGGTTCCTATTTTACCATCCACTACAAGAAGAGGTACGGTTCTGAACACCTCTGTTGCTCTTGATTCACCATATGTTATGAGTAAGCTCGTTACACCACCACATACACATGCTACACACACTACTACTACTGCTGAATCTGAAAGTTCTGATGCTTATGATGCTGCTTCTACTATGCTTGATAAGAGTGGTTCATTAGGTCCTTTCCTAGATGCTACGATTGCTAGAGCTATAGCTAGAAATACTGAAACTCCTAATGAAGACACTACTACACCTGCTAGTTCACCTGAGTCTAGTGAGAGTTATGATATTTAAGACGGTTATGTTGAGATGACCGATGAATTTATTAAGGAATGTAAAAACACCCATGATAGGAGCGCTGCTAAGAATCTCCTTAAGAGGCGTACTATTAGACCCAAATTGTCTCCTATTGCTAAGTTTGCTGCTTCTTCCATAAACATTAAAGATAAAGATAATGATTTCTCTCTCGATCTATCTTACATAGCTATTGTTGAGAAAGAACCTTTTTGTGGGACTAGAAATGGAAGTGTGGTAGCACATATGACTGAGCTTTCTACCATGAGTGTCTTGTTTTCTGATGATATTAAGATGCGTACTTACTTTGTTGCTAAGATTTTCCCTTTTTCACTGAAACGGGAAGCTAAAACTTGGTTTAGTAATTTACCTCCTGGATCTATTGGTAGCCCTGATTTCTTGATTAGTACTTTCCTGCAAAAATATTTCCTCCTAGTGCTAGACATGCTATTTTGCGGGAACTTTTTGATTTTAAACAGGGAGAGAAAAAGATATTGCATGAATAATGGGCAAGGTTTTGTGCTTTGATTCATGCACAGGCTGGATGTCCTTTACCTAAGAATAAGCTTCTTGATATATTTTATAATGGACTAACTAAAGAATCTAGGACATACCTAGATAGTTGTGCTGATTGTGTTTTCAGGAATAGGACTCCCAAGGAAGCTGAGGAATTAATGGCTGAAATAAGCAAGAATTATGAAGATTGGACTCCTCTTGAACCAGCTATACCTGAAACAATTATACCTGAACCAGCTATACCGGCGCCTATACCATCATATAAGAAGAGGGGAGTTATTGAATTAAATGATGAAGTGATGAAGGAAGCTAAGAAATGTCTTAAGGAGAAGGGAATTAAAGCTACAGATGTCAAGAATTTACCTCCTATAGAAGAATTATGTAAGCCAATTCCCCACTCATCCACTATTGAGGCACACTCTCTCCAACACTTTGATGAAGGTGATATCCCTTACTCTAAACCTCCTGATCAATGCTTAGAAGAATTCGATATCTTTATTGTTAAGCAGGATAATTTTAATAAAAGGGTGCAAAATCATCTAATGGAAAACACTAGAGCTATTGTTGAGTTAAAAGATATTGTGGAAAGAACCTCTAATGATGTTAAAATGATTCTCAAACATTTTCAAATGGTTCAAACTCAAATAGATCAACTCATTAAAGTGCAAAAAGACTTGCTAGTTAACGCTGCCAAAGAAAAACATGCTTATGAGATTAGAACTAGAAGTGGTGCTGCTACCCAGGATCCTCTATATCCTGAGGGGCATCCCAAAAGAATTGAGCAGGATTCTCAACAAGCTGAAAATAGTGGTTCCACTTGTAAGAAAAGAAAAAAGAAACATAAAACTATTGTAGAATCCTCTGAACCTGCTAAAGATCCTAATAGTATATCTATCTCTGATGTTGAAACCGAAAGTGGTAATGTGGAAAATGGTGTTCTTAATGAAGAAAAAGTTGAAGAAGAACCTAAAAAGCACACTAAGAATACTAAATTCACTAAAGAAGATTTTGTTGCTAAGAAACATGGTAGTGAAAGAGAGCCTTGGGTCCAAAAATCTATGCCTTTCCCTGATAAGAAACACAAGTCAAAAGAAGATGAACACTGTAACTACCTCGGTGAATTACGCTCTTAGTTAATGCCTGGATGAACGAAAGTGGTTAAAATAGTACGGTGGGGCCCAGGGCCACTCACGGTAGACCTTTCGGCCGTCCTAACCACTTTCAGACAACGGGACAAGAACGAGCGGCGTAATCGGCAGGCGAAGGGATCAACTACATACACAAATGAGTATGTATGCAAGCCACATACAACAGTCCTCAGAGCCATTCCATCTAAAAGAAATAGAAATATTGCAATGCCATACGGCAAGATCCCAATGTCCTAGATAGATATAATAACTTAGGATAGCTCCTCATACATCACACATCAGAGTATCAGGCGGAAGCGGAAAACAAGATCCGAGTACGGATAAGAAGCAAATTGACATAAGATGCCCCATAAATAAACACATCCTGCCCACAGATCTCACGGATCCCCGTTCCCGGAATCTCTACACCGAACGATCGTTGCCAACATCATCTGTCTCTTCCACCCAGTAACCATCTTGCGGGTACACCTGTTCATCTGAATCAAACAATTTATCGTGTGAGACCCTAGGGGTACTCAGCAAGTCTTTATGCCGCTAAAGGGGACACAACCTGGGGTGACGCAATTGCAGAAAAAGATAATACCTAACAATTCTATAGATACTCGCTAACCCTGTGCCTAACCAAAGATAGACAGAAGTTCGTGAATTAATAACAACAGTTATAACAGTATAATTAACAGATCCATCCTCCTCCGCGCTTACCAACGAGGAAGCGGACGAACAACCCCCATCATCCGTTGGCAGTTTTATTAAACATTCCATGAGTATTGCACTATTTACTAGTCAAGTACTTAGTCAATTTAAAAGCGGTACTTTAGTTATACTTGTCTATGATCGAGAAACTGTGCTCCAAGTCGTCCATAACCGCGGACACGGCTTTCAGAAAGATTTACCCTGCAGGGGTGCACGAATAGCAACACACACTCGATCAACCTCGGAAAAACCAAATCAAAACCCAACGAGGCATTCACGATAAAGCAATCACAGGATTCAGAAATATTTCAGGGGGCCACCCCATTAAGCTACCCGCAACGAAGTTGGCCGGCTCCGAGACGGACCCAAGGTTTGTGTCAATGGCTGTAAACGACGGGGAATCCGAAAATGTGACTGGGCTTGTCGATACCGCGAAAACATTCCACGATCCAAAATAGTACAGGTGCTCCACGCACAATCTTAATAAAGCAGTAACATGGCATAAGTACAGGATAGTAATAAAGCCCCAAACTACTTTGTGGCCCCAAGAAATAAGAATGAATCAAGCTCTGGCTCAGGGGGGTCCATAAGGCCTCCCGGATGTGGATAATGCGAATAACCCAGGAACATGAATCAAGTACTCGGGGTCCTACGGGACACAAGTGAGCATGAAAAACCAAATAGCAGATATTGCTCACCGGTGCCTCTTTCATTAGTTATCCCATTACTACTCCGGTTAAGTTGTTTAGGTACCTCGTTATTCATCAGACACTCACATACCCTACACATACTTTTCTACGACTCGCATGGCTCAAACAACTCCTGTAGTAATGGCTCATGGGATGGAGGAACCAGCTTCGGTGGGGTTTAAAAAAAATAAAGGCTATGCAGTACTTAGGATTCACTTTAATGCAATCGCGACTCAATGATGCAAGAATAAGATAGAGGCAATAGGTACTGTATGTATGCAAGCATGTGGTAGTGCTTTCCTGGCAGCTCAATTGAAGCGAGAGATGGATCTGGGTAGTACTCCTGTGATTCCTGGTAATTCTCCTGCTGGGCGTCTATTCGAAGAAGAACCAAACAAACAAGGGCCAACATAAATAAAGTGCACAAGCATATGAATTAAGATGCATCAAGCAACAAGCATGCCATGATGAATGATGCACCAATTACATGGCATTAAAGTAGCATGGCAAAGGTGAGGGGTGAATACAAGAAATAAAACATTTTGGCATTTATTTAACCAAGTTTTATTGTCATAAACAGTTCAGATTTTTAATAACAACATGATGCATGCTTCAATTCAGAACAAGGACTGCATAGATAGAACGGGCTCGTCGCGCTGATCGATTTAGACATATTATTTACCCAATTTGGAGTTATAGAATTAAAGTTATTAATTAATTAAGGAAAAGGGCATTTTATTGTAATTTTAATCATCTCGAAATTTTAAAGTGCTCAAAAATTATATTGAATGGCATATTTGAATTCCTCACATTTTTCTGATTCCAAAACATATATTATTTGTATTATTTGGATTTGTAATTTAAAAAATTATTTGAATCAGAATTGAATTTGAATTTAAATCAATTTGAAAAAGGTTTAATTAAAAACAGACACAGGAAAATACTTTTGTCACCCAGGCAAATCTAGCCACAGCCGCTGACGGTGGGCCAGCTGCTGACTGGGCGAGACCCGCGCGCAAAAACCCTTTTACACCGCGGCTCTGCCTAGCCACAGAGGGTGACAGATGGGGCCGGCAGCTTCGGGCCCACGCGACAGTGGTGGGGATTACAGCGACTGACAGGTGGGACGCGAGCTGGAGTGCGGGTTGAGGGGCTAAAAACTGGGGAGCTTAACTGCAAAAACATTGGGAGGCTGACCAGTGGTCCCCGAGGGATCGCGGGTTTAGGGAATTAAAAGGGGGGGGCTTAGTGGAAAATTGGCAATAGGCCCACTGTTCCTCTTCTCGTCAGAACTCTGTCGGAAAACAGCGCACGGTGCAGCGAGGTGGGGGCTCGATCCCGCGACGCGGGCGCGCGCGCTGCGGGTGGTAGCCAGTGCGGCTGGCTCGGGTAGTTGTTAGGAGAACGGCGGGGGCCTAGTTAAGGCTCTGTGCGGCGCGGGGAGGTTGCAGACGCCGGCGAGCCTGGCGCACGGAGGGCGTTTGGCAAAACGAGCGGCGGCACTAGGCGGCAACAGCGGAGCAGAGGATGTCAGGGGGAAAAAGGGGCTCACCGCGGGCTCGACGGCGGGCTCGGATCGGAGCGAGGAGCTGCGGAGCGGCGAGATCGCTGGCGCCCCGGATCTAGGGTTTGCTGTAGAGCGGCGAGGTACTGGCGATCCTGGGAGCTTGTCGTCCAAGTCGGCGCGTGCAGGGCGTCCTAGAGGAGCGTCCTCGGTCTTCCTGGCCACCTCCACATCGCGCTGACCGGCTGGAACGACGGGGGCGAGGTGGTGCTGGCGGCGACCGGCGGCAGGAGCTGGGCGTCGGGGAGGAAGAAGGGGAAGAAGAGGGGAGGATCGGGGTGGATCTGGTGGTGCAGGAGAGCCGTGTGGGAGGAGGAAAAAGGAGGGAGAGGGAGGCGAGGCAGCCGTGGCAGGGGAGATAAAGGTGGCTCGGCCCCTTCTCTCTTTTCCTCGGGCACGTGCTAGCTCGGGCTAGGTTTAGACATGGGCTCGGTTAGGGTTTCGTTTAGCTTAGAGAGAGGGGTAGGATTAGCTAGGTGTGGGCCAGGGAGAGAGAGGCTTGGGCATGGAGATCATGCTAGAGAGAGAGAGAGTAAGAGAGAGTGGTGAGAGGAGGCTTAGGGTTTAATAGAACTAGGGTTAGGAGAAAATTAGAGAGAGAGAGAGAGCTAGGTTAGGTGTGGATTAGAGTTTTAGGTTTATTTTGAGGTTGTTTATGAGATCCAACCAAGAGGAAAAAGATTGAGGCATTTGATTTATCATGAGATGAGGTGGAGGAATAACAAGAGCTAGAGAAAGAAAGATGTATGAGAAGAACCCCTCATATAGAACATGAATGGAGATAATTGAAATAATAGATGTTGATGAGAGTAAAGGAGTGGTAAAGATGGTGATGATACACAAACAAAAAGAATCACTAAATCCCAAAAGAAAACCAAATGGCTAAAGGTGGTGGTACTTTTGCATGGCCCATGCAAAATAATAATGCCATGATTTATTTTGTGAAAACAATAATAATATGATGGCATTATTCTTATGCATTTTCCATAAGTGGAATAAAAGCCAAGCAAAAGATAAGTAGGATTAGATCCACCCCACCACATGAGCTAGGGTAAAATCAAAAGAAAAGAATTGCAAGCTCATGGACTAGTAGGATGGTGGAATTATAAAGTGGTGGAAAAGAAAGGTGATGGAATTGAAATAAAAGATATGCCCCCAACTCAACTTGGGCATTTGAACAATATATCAATAACCAAATACAATCAAGAGGCAAATATAATTAATAATGCATATGAGAGAAAAACCAAAAGAAAGAGGGTTTTATATGATGCTCAAATGCAAGGTGGCATGATGACATGAGCATGATATAATTATGATGCAGCAATTATGTATAGGAAGTAGCCATTATCTTACTAGACCAAGTAGCATTACAATTGTTAGACAATTGGGATACTACAAACACTATAATAAGTTTTGTGAGTGGATGAAACCTTTATTCTTGCAAATTCCTTTGACCGATGCTAAATGAAGAAATTTTTACTTTGCTTGCTAATTATTCCTTTAATGGTAAGGTTCCAAAGAAACTTGGAGACCCAGGGATTCCAACTATTCCTTGCTCTATTAAAAATAGTTATGTTAGAACTGCTTTGTGTGATTTGGGAGCTGGAGTTAGTGTTATGCCCTTCTCTCTCTACAAGAGACTTCAACTTGAAAAACTAATACCAACTGATATATCTTTGCAAATGGCTGATAAATCTACCACTATTCCTGTTGGTATATGTTAGGATGTACCTATTCAAGTGGCTCATAATTGCTTGATATTAACTGATTTTGTTGTGCTTGAAATGCTTGAAGATGATAATATGTCTATTATTCTTGGGAGACCTTTTCTTAATACTGCAGGAGCTGTTATTAATTGTAATCAAGGAAAGGTGACCTTTAATGTTAATGACAAGGAGCATACTATCTATTTCCCTAAGAAGATTTATAGGACTTATGGTTTGAATTCAATTGAACATGTTGAGGGCATTAAAGTTGGAGAAAAATATTGTCCCATACTAAGAGAAAATTTTGAAACTATTATGATTGGGACCATTGCTATCAAGGTCGAGGTAACATAATCATTAGTGGAATACAAAGTTTTGTTTCATATAAAATTGTTTTGGTAACAAGACCTGATCCACCTTGTTAACAAAAGGATTTCATTGAACAAAACAATGTTTTCACCATGATTATCTCCGCTTACTTTGTTTAGTTTTTGCTTTTGTTTAGTTTTATTTTCTGTTGTTAGTTGCTTACATGTTAGAGTGTCTTAGAACTTCTGAAGTTTTAGCCTTGTTTTGTCTTTGCATCTTTCCAAAAATCTCTGTCTGTCACAAAATCATTCATCTATACCTGAAAAATGCTCAAAAATAAAGTGTCCCGAAAAATTCCAGAAAATTCATATTAATTTTTTACGTGAAAAAAGGGGAAGAGGAGTGCCTGGAAGGTACCAGGGGGGCCCACCAGGCAGGCACACCACCTAGTGGCGCGGCCAGCCCTAGGGCGCGCCTGCCTATGGTGTGGGCCACCCCTGGCCCTCCACTCACTCTCTCACTTCCCACTTTCTTCTCTCTCCCGAGGAAATACCAGTTCATTGCTCAAATTCGCATTCTTGTTGTGCTTGCCCTTGATTTTTCGATCTCCTTGCTCAGCCCATCTTTGCTGCTAAAATTTGGAGCATTTGTTCTCCAGTATGTGACTCCTCCGCTTGTCCAAGTAGATTTGTGTTTAGTGGTTTATATCTTGAGTATTTTGCTGCTGTAGGTGACAGGTTATGAGAGCTTGTAAGCTTGTTTGATGCTTAGAGATATAGTTTTGATGCATGTTTAGGCCTCATACAAGTCCCTATGAGTAGTGCCCTTCATTATATTCACTTTGCAATCACTTATTTAATAGATGATTAAATTTCAGAATAGAAAATGAATGAGCATCAACTAAACCAACATGAGCTGTGGGTGCCTGAGGTTATGAAGGTTCACTGAGAGGAGGAAGTTTTTCCTTCGATCTATCCATGCTATAAATTCGTGAGGGCTGCAGGAATTTCCCAGGACTTCCATACTTTGGTTACTAATGCAGGATTGGAGCACTTTTTGGAAGATGAACCTTGTCAATTTGTGAAACTAACCATGTCTGTGGTGCAGGACTTTCGATTTAGTCACTCTTTGCCTAACCCCATGGTCCACTACAAAATATACAATATAGCTGTCGACCTTTCTCTCGATGATT
This sequence comes from Avena eriantha, assembly GCA_910589775.1. NCBI lineage: Eukaryota > Viridiplantae > Streptophyta > Magnoliopsida > Poales > Poaceae > Avena > Avena eriantha. The sequence goes on along the minus strand of OU342743.1, from coordinate 174,533,493 downwards.
TTTATGCAGCTATTAAGGTACCTCAGTGGGGATCATGTGGAAGGATTAAAGAGTGACCTGCACCACTCATGGACTTCTATGCAGAGATTTGCCAATAGAGCAGCTTCTCGAAGGAGAGTGGGAAAATCCGTAACATTCATCTCCCCTCCATTCTCTACTTTGCCTACTTTATTGCGAAGTGTGTTCTTGCTAGGAAAACTGCCAATAAGTTATCTTCATATGATCTAGCATTCATCTCTGCTGCTCTTAAACGAGATAGGTCTTACAACTTGGGTGCTCTGATAGCTTTACGTCTTGCTGCTAACCACGAGAAAGGTGGAATTTGTGGGGGCCTCATTGCTTCTCGTTTACTAGCATTCCATGGTTTAGTGCCTCATCATCTAGACCTACAGTTTCCCATAGAAAGGCATGGTCTTAATTCCATGATACATCATAAATTTGTTTCTTCGTGGGCTAGTTTGAGTGAGTTGTCTTATGAAATAACTTTTCTCAAAGCTGGTTGGAGAAGGAGCAAGTCTGAGCGTGTTGTTCTTTTGCCTGCACCTGTTTTATTTAACCTTGATAACAGGGTAGGATGGTCTCTCACGGAGGAGGAGTTTGATACGTACTTGGGAGAGCTCTCCCAACAGGAGCAGGATACTAGAAGGGAGGTCACGGATGATTCGGTCCGACCCTCGAATGAGGGGGAGTCTTCATATCGGCAGCCTATCTATGATTGGGGAGCTTCTTCTTCCTCCCAAGGGCCCAACTACGATCATTCTTACAATGACCCACCTACTTGGAACCCTTACTCATACCTGGATTGATACCCACTTAGGCCAAAAGCCTAATCTTGGGGGGAGGTACGCCGACATCACACTCATCTCCATATAACTTTGCGTCGGTGCTTTGTATATTCATGTTTCGTTCTGTTTTTAGTTTTCGTTCTTTCTTTGCTTTTGTTTCTAAAACACAAAAGTACCAAAAAAAATATGTTGTTTCTCTTTGTTTGCTTCTTCTATTTTCCTTGGTTTGCTTTTTCCTTTTTGCTTTGGTTGAACTGTTCGAAAAACCCAAAAAGATTTTGCTTTGCTTGTTCTCCTTTTTGGTTCTTGTTTTAAAAATCGAAAAAACCAAAAATATTTGTTGTTCTTCTTTGGTTTTGTGAGTTTGTTGCAGGATTCAGCAGTTCTCAGTGAGATTTGGTTTCATATTATTATTCAAGCCACACAAGTGAAGGGCAATAATGAGGATTAATGACAACTTGAGGTGTGGTAAGAGGCTGGTAACGAACTCTATTTGTTTTCATTTTTGTACATATACTCATCATTGTGGGCATGCTTAGCCTGTTCGTGTAGGGTGTATGTTATTTATGGATGCTTAGTAGTTCTTGATTTCATATGATTAGTTCCAGCTTGCTAATAGTTTGTAGCATGTCATATGATTGTTTGCTTGCATTACTCTATTCATAACTTGGTATGACACCGTGGTATCCTCCTCTGAATGTTCATTTGAATTGACTTGGCACATGCTCACGCATGCATATAACTGAAATAATCAGTTAAGCCTCGATGAATTATTTTGCCTTGAGGGTCTTGAATCACTTTCATGCCATGATTAGTCATGTTTTGTTTCAAGCTTGATTATGACAGTTATTGCTCTCTCGTTTGTCGCTCCCTCACTATTGCTAGCCTTCACCTACATTGAGTATGCTTTACTCGTGTTTCCATCTCCCTAAAACCAAATATTGCCAAAAGTGTCCACCATACCTACCTATTAGCATCATTTGATTTTCCGTGCATATTAAATATGCCTTGTTTTCTTCCGAATAAAACGTTTGCTTGTCAGGAGAAAGTTAGTTAGTAAAGCTCTCACGAACTTGATGGCACACTTTATTTCCTGCACCTAATAAACCTGAACCATTGTGACTGTCACGGGGAACGCTTTCAACACCTGTAAATATATACCTAGTTGATACCATGCTCTTTTGTTTGTGGATATCGTCGGTGTGAAATAAAAGGGGAGCTTGTAAGTCCATGGAGTTATGTATGTGTGTTAGAGAAACGCATGGGTCGGCAGTCTAATCCATGCCGTCATGGTAGAAACCTGCAGCGTAACCATATTAAGTATCTATGAAGCATTCTTCTTATAAAAAAGAGAGAGATAGCTATTGAGAAAAAGAAAAAAAAGAGATTTGAAAAAAGAGGAAAGAGAGAAAAAAGCACCATTTTCCCACGGTAAATAAGAAAATTGTTGAGATACTCATTGTCTGCTTGCCTTGTCATTTTGATATGGGGATTCTTCCGTATCATCGGGCAAGGGGTACCCGTTGGCAGTTCTCTATGATACGCATGTATGTACGATGACAAGAACTTACCGGTAACTAAAGTTGAGTAGCATGAGGAGCGGCCCTCGTACTCAAGGGACATGGGATTTCCAGTTTATAGTCTGTCAATCATATAACTCAGATTGGGCCTCACTGATGTCTACGCACTTCTAGTCTTGTAGAAAATTGTTGGGCCTCCAAGTGCAGAGGTTTGTAGAACAGCAGCAAGTTTTCCCTTAAGTGGATCACCCAAGGTTTATCGAACTCAGGGAGGAAGTGGTCAAAGGTATCCCCTCTCAAGCAACCCTGCAATCAAGATACAAGAAGTCTCTTGTGTCCCCAACATACCCAATACACTTGTCAGGTGTATAGGTGCACTAGTTCGGTGAAGAGATAATGAAATACAAGTGGTATGGATAATTATAAGTGGTAACGGTGCTAGAAAATATCTTGATGGCATGAAAAAGACTAAAGTAAAACTGAAATAAAGATGGAAGCAAGCAAACAATTAACAGATCTAGTTGCAAACGGTGTATCAATGTTTAGAAACAAGGCCTAGGGATCATACTTTCACTAGTGAACACTCTCATATAAATATATTGTTCTTGATGATACTACGCTGAACTACTCTCCGGTTGGACACTCTAATCATTGGTAGATCTATAACAGCACACCTCAAAGTTCATCTTTCCCATCTAGATAACCCCCACACTATCACCTTGAGCACTAGATGGTTCCAACAAACACCACAATTTCATAAAGACATCCAACTCCAAATATAACTCATAACAAGTATTTGTAATCTCTAGCCTAAGTGCCACCATGGTGTGCACGCTGTCACTTTCACACACATGTGGAGAGCAGAGATCTAATAAAGCACTTGAGTAGCAAGGTAGATCTACTTGATTACAAAGCTCATGATCACAATATGTTCATGCATAGAGAGAGAGAGACGAACACATAGCTACCGGTAGAACCCTTAGCCTCGAGGAAGAACTACTCCCTCCTCATCATGGGAATCAGCAATGTCGGTGGAGATGGTGGTGGAAATCGATGGAGATGGCTCCGGGGGCACTTCCCCGTCCGAGCAGGGTGCCGGAACAGAGACTTTCTTGTTGGAGATATGCCCAAGAGGCAATAATAAAGTGGTTATTATTATATCTTTATGTTTATGATAAATGTTTACATCCCATGCTATAATTGTATTATTAGGAAACACTATTACTTATGTGTTTTGTAAACATAAAAGAGTCCCTAGTAAGCCTCTTGTTAAACTAGCTTGTTGATTGATTGATGATCATGGTTTCCTGATCATGGACATAAGGATGTGATTAATAACAAGGTTATATCATTAGGAGAATGATGTAATGGACACACACCCATAGTAAGCGTAGCATAAGATCAAGTCATTAAGTTCGTATTGTTGTAAGCTTTTAAATGCATAGTAACCTAATCCTTCGACCATGTGGTTGTGTTAATCACCATCACCGGATGGGTACTTTGATGACATCAAACACCTCTTCGTAACTGGGTGGTCATAAAGGTGTCATTGGGTATTCTGAAAGTATGTGTTGAAGCGCATGGACCAAGATTGGGATTTGTCCATCCATATGACGGATAGATATGCTCTGGGCCCTCTCGGTGGAATGTCATCTAGTTAGCTTGCAAGCATGTGACTAGGTCACAAGGGATGACATATCACGGAACGAGTAAGGAGTACTAATCAGTAACGAGGTAGAACTAGGTATGGAGATACCGATGATCAAACCTCGGATAAGTATAGTATCGCGAGACAAAGGGAATTGGTTTAGTATGTAAATGGTTCAATCGATCACGAAGTCATCGTTGAGTATGTGGGAGCCATTATGGATCTCTAGGTCCCGCTGATGGTTATTGATAGGAGATGTGTCTCTATCATGTCTACATATTCACGAACCGTAGGGTGACACACTTAAGGTTCGAAGTTGTTTTAAGTAGATATGGAATGTGCGTTGGAGACCGAATGTTGTTCGGAGTCTCGGAATGAATCCGGGACATCACGAGGAGATCCGAAATGCGGCGCCGGAAGGATCGTCAACTTGACCGACTGCGGGAGCGTTGCCGGAACGCGACGCCGGAAGGATCATCCACACGATCTTGAGATCGGCAAGTGATCGACTACATCAACCACGAGATCTAATCTCGTTAACGCTTTTGGATCTACGAGGGTTAGTTCCTATCTATCTCGTTGCTCATGTCTAATAAATTAGATCTTGGCTTTTATCTAGATTAGATCTGGGTTTCGTTCGTTCTTGCGTAGAATTTTTTTGTTTTCCATGCTACGAACCCATCAGTGGTATCAGAGCCGTATCTATGCGTAGATCTGTTGCACGAGTAGAACACAATGTTTTTGTGGGCGTTGATGCTTTTGTTGTCGGTGTCTTAGCGTGTACTTTGCATCTTGCGGCATGGTGGGATGAAGCGGCTCGGGCTAACATTACATGTCATCGCACATGAGACTTGCTCCACGCTTGACGTGCAACTTGCTTTGCACAAGTGGCTTTGCGGGTGTCTGTCTCTCCCACCATAGTTAAAATTCAATTTACAATGAGCATCTTGACAACACTTGTATCAACGTTGTGGTTCTTGTTCGTAGGTAAGATCGGTCTTATGCGAAAGCCCCAAACCACGTAAAACTTGCAAAGAAAATTAGAGGCGCCTAACTTGTTTTTGCAGGGGTTTTGTGATGTGATATGGCCATCATGTGATTATGATTATATTTGATGTATGCAATGATCCTTGTTGTAATATGGCAACCGGAAGGAGCCTAATGGTTGTCTTTTAATTCTGTTAAGACCTGCGTGTCTATTCATCTTGTAATAGCTTTATTCCAAGTAGTTGTAATAGTTACTAGTGATGATGGACAACCATGAAGCGGCGCCACTGACTTTGACGCAATGCTGGTGATGATGGAGATCATGTTCGTGCTTTGGAGATGGAGATCAAAGGCGCAAGAAGAAAGGGCCATATCATATCACACTTATTATGAATTGCCTGTGATGTTAATCTTTTATGCATCTTGTATTGCTTAGATCGCGACGGTAGCATTATAAGATGATCCCTCTCACTAAATATCAAGTAATAAAGTGTTCGTCCTTAGTTGGCACCGTTTCTAAGACTCGTCGTTTCGAAGCATCTCGTGATGATCGGGTGTGATAGACTCTACGTGTGCATACAACGGGTGCAAGCCAGATTTGCACATGCAGAAACTAAGGTTAACCTTGACGAGCCTAGCATGTACAGACATGGTCTCGGAACACGGAATACCGAAAGGTAAAGCATGAGTCATATGGATGATATGATGAACATGTTGATTGTTCGCCTTTAAAGCTACATCATCTCACGTGATGATCGGACTTGGTGTAGTGGATTTGGTTCGTGTAATCACTAAAACAACTTGAGGGATGTTTTTTTGAGTGGGAGTTCGTTTGTAATTTGGATTAGTCGAACTCAATTTATCATAAACACAATCAAAGTGAATTTGCATAGTTTGTTGTAGTCATTGGCATCCGTTCACCACCTTACGCTTAGTTATAGTTAAGATAATAGAACTATAGAAATTATGGATATTTGCTTTACGAACTGGTATCGTATTGTTTTGAGTGTCAATCTAAAGTTTAAAAGTCCTGTTGCAAACTTTCAGCAAACTCCGTTTACTCTGTGAAGTTTAATAAATAGTATTAAATCAAGAGTAACAATTCCAGTGTTAGTATCTAATGTATCATGTTTGCCTCCATGATTCTTGATACTCAAAAGATTGTTTTTAATATCAAGTTTATCTAAGAGCTGAAAGCAATGTTTCAGAAACCATCATATGTGAAAGGTATTGCGATATCTAAAACTATGTGTTGGTTACAACATGATAGAGTATACGTCCTCATATTTGATGAGAATTTGTGAAGGTTGGAGACGCTAGTCGTCCTAATCCTCCAAAAGGTTTTGAAAAAGAAACATTATACTCGCAATTCACCTTTATAAGCTATAGCAGCTTGATCATGAAAGTTTTCATGATAAGGATGAATAGAAGATGTAAGTAAAATGTTTACTACACTTAAAGATTACTAAAGAATGGAATTTTGAAAGAATGCCAAACATTTGATGATGGTGATCCACCTCAAAGTGCAAGTCCAAAGGTATTAGTAGTTGACTGTATACGCTTTGTACCATGTGTCATGTTGCTGACACCACTATTGATGTTGATAGATTCTTTTAAAAGAAAAGGAATTGCTGAAAGAGAATCTATAAAATATTTGGCAGAAAATAAAAGGTTGGAGATGTCCAACTTAGGCATATAGAAGATACATGTTATGGCTGTATTCCTTGGTTGTTAAACAATGTGGTTCTGCGGTATTGGATACCGAATTGGTTGGTATGAAGTATCATACAGGACAACACAATTCATGAACTACAATGGCCTAAGTAACTAGCAAGAGAATGAGTGATGATGTTCATCGAAAACAAATAAAATGTTATTGTATTTTTCGTTGACATCAAACCTAGCCTTCAAGATTTGTTTTAATAATTGTTATTTTGTTCCGGTATTACGAGAACAATGGTTGTTCAAATAATTACCGTATTCCATAAAGGATGGATGAACTTTTACAAGTCTGGTGGGAGAAATCACATCCATAAACACTATTGCTAAAATGTCACAAGAAAAATGATTGAAAGATCACTTATGAAGTGACATCGTTGTTTAAATTATATTTGAAAGAAAACATGAAGAAACTCCATGTTGATGGAATTTTAGAGTCTTTTGATTTTGATCAATTGACGCATGTGAGACTTTCCTCGAGATAATTGAAACTCCGTCCATGGGCCAGAGAGGAACGGATGACTAGCTTATTGGAAATTGAGCATGCTGATGTGCATAGTCCATTATGTGTAGCCATATGCGATGGATCTTTTTGCTTCAGATGCTTTCTCCAAAAATTTGAGTGAATATATCTGTATATTTACTCAATAAGGAAGAAGTATGAAAACATTTGAAAGTTGTTCAAAGACTTTCAAGATGAAGTTGAAAATCATTGTAACAAGAAAATAAAGAGTTTATGATTCGATCATAAAGAAAGATGTTTGAGTTACAAGTTTAGAAAAACACCTAAGATTTGAGGAATCGTTCCATGGATTTGCATTTCCCAAAACACCATAGGAGTATGGAGTGTTCAAGATATGTAATGAAACCTTGTTTGACATGGTAAGATCAAAGGTGTCATTTATAAAACTGCCATTATATATTAAAGATTAAAGCTTTAGTGACTATCGCTTTTACACTGAAAAGAGCTCCATCGTGATCCGTTGAAATGACACCATATAAGTCATGGTTTGGGGTAAAACCCGAATTGTCTTTTCTTAAATTTTGGTATGTTATGCATAAGTAAAATGTTTACAACCAAAATCGGATAAGCACGTCTTTGTAGGTTATCCCAAAGAATTTGTTGGGAATTTCTCCATAACACTGAGGACAAAAGAGTTTGTTACTTGGAACGTCAAGTTTTTTGAGAAGGAATTTTTTGTGAAAAGTTAAGTGGGAGGACAATAGAACTTTGATAAGGTTGTTAAACCTTAGCTATATGTGCTAAGTAGCGCCGCGCCGGAAAGTGTCCCGGTGATGGCCACAATGCTCATGGCTCTCGTGATTACAAAAGGTGTGATCTCGGAGATTAGAGTTCCTATAGAACCATGTGGGTCGGTAAGAATCAAATAGTAAGATTTGATAAGCAAGTCGTTATTGTTTTGACAATGATGAACCGACTACATGCAAAGAAGCGATGATGGGCCCTGACTCCATAAAATGACTAGAAGTCATGGAATCCGTGATAGCATCCATACACGAGAAATCAAGTTTCTGAACTTTGAAGACCCTCCGGAAAGGCGTGAAGCCTATCGGTCGTGTTTGGATGTATAAAGAAATAGACATGGATGTTTTAAATCTATGAAATAGTCGACATGTCGGAAAGAGTTTATGACAATGTTCAAAGAATTGACTATGATAAGATTTGATCTTTCATAGCGATATTTAGTCTGGACGGATTAATGTAGCAACCACTACATATATTTTGGTATATGGTAGTTGAACAAACAAAACAAGTTCTTATAATAGAATGGTTACCTAGGACGTGTAAATGACACGATCCAAAGGTTTTGTTAATTCAAAGGATGCTAAAAGAGTATGCAAAACTTCAATGGTTGAAGTAAGCATAGCGGAGTTGGAATCTTCACCATGATGAAACTGTTAAAAGAGTTTAAATTCATCGGAGATGATGAAGATGCTTGCATTTGCAAGAAATTAAGTGGGAGCGCTGAGACATATCTCTAATACATTATATAAAGGACATATTGTTGATTGGAAATGAAGTATCTTGTATTGACACAGGTTAAGAATTTCATTTCGATGAAAGACTTAGGCATAACCCAAGAATTAGGCATCAATGTCTATATGGATAGATTGAGGCGCTAATATGGTTTTGCCAAATGTACATAGATAATATGTTGAATGAGTTCAATATGGAAACAACAAGAAAGGTTCTTGATGCACGGAAAGGACTGAATCAAGATTCGAGTGTGTTGACACGAGATTCAAGTGTTTTGACACTTGGTGAAATCACAAGAATATTTTGATCAATCATTTTTGAGATGTACACATCCAGATATGTCCTATGCTCTAAATGTTATGAGCATATACCAGAATGACTCATAAGATGATCATTGGACAATAGTAGGATATTCCTATGATCTTTGGAAGAACTAAAATATATTATTTATATAGTGGTGACAAATAGTTCATTGTAAATTGTTACACTGATACTAGTTATGTCACAAGTTAAGTTTATCTCAATTTAGACTATAGGTAGCACAATGTAATGGAAAGGATGTTCCATGATGGATTTGAATGAGTTCCAAAGTTGAGACATTGTGACGGATACTACAACAAAAGGCTAAGTATATAAACTGCTATAGTAGCAGCAAAGGAGGGCATTTGTGTTAAGTAGTTTGTTATCAAACTAGGTGTGGTTCAAAGTGGGCTAATACTATGAAGATATATTGTGTGACAATAATATCAACATATTTTGAGCCGAAGGAACTAAAGGTCTCACCAAAGGACCAAATTTATACAATGCCATCTCATTGGAGAATGAGTAATGCGTAGAGACGCAAGGACATGCAAATACACACGGACCTGGAAGTGTCAGATCCGAAGATTTTGTTTACCACTAGCAATAGTGTCTATACAACACCAGAAAGCCATAGGTGTTGAATGCACAAGTTTTTAACTAGATTATTGACTCTAGTGCAAGTGGGAGACTGTTGGAGATATGCCCAAGAGGCAATAATAAAGTGGTTATTATTATATCTTTATGTTTATGAGAAATGTTTACATCCCATGCTATAATTGTATTATTAGGAAACACTAATACTTGTCTGTTTTGTAAACATAAAAGATTCCCTAGTAAGCCTCTTGTTAAACTAGCTTGTTGATTGATTGATGATCATGGTTTCCTGATCATGGACATAAGGATGCGATTAATAACAAGGTTATATCATTAGGAGAATGATGTAATGGACACACACCCATAGTAAGCGTAGCATAAGATCAAGACATTAAGTTCGTATTGCTGTAAGCTTTTAAATGCATAGTAACCTAATCCTTCGACCATGAGGTTGTGTTAATCACCATCACCGGATGGGTACTTTGATGACATCAAACACCGCTTCGTAACTAGGTGGTCATAAAGGTGTAATTGGGTATTCTGAAAGTATGTGTTGAAGCGCATGGACCAAGATTGGGATTTGTCCATCCATATGACGGATAGATATGCTCTGGGCCCTCTCGGTGGAATGTCATCTAGTTAGCTTGCAAGCATGTGACTAGGTCACAAGGGATGACATATCACGGAACGAGTAAAGAGTACTAATCAGTAACGAGGTAGAACTAGGTATGGAGATACCGACGATCAAACCTCGGATAAGTATAGTATCGCGAGACAAAGGGAATTAGTTTAGTATGTAAATGGTTCAATCGATCACGAAGTCATCGTTGAGTATGTGGGAGCCATTATGGATCTCCAGGTCCCGCTGATGGTTATTGATAGGAGATGTGTCTCTATCATGTCTACATATTCACGAACCGTAGGGTGACACACTTAAGGTTCGAAGTTGTTTTAAGTAGATATGGAATGTGCGTTGGAGACCGAATGTTGTTCGGAGTCTCGGAATGAATCCGGGACATCACGAGGAGATCCGGAATGGTCCGGAGAATAATATTCATATATTGGGGATCATTTTCTAAGTTAGGAAATGTTCCGGAGTATTTGTATGGAGATTCTATAAGGTTTCGGAATGTTCTGGAAGGTTCTAGAGGATTTCTTGGAGTTTGCTTGAAAACCAAGAAAGGATCAAAGGAGTCCTGGTGGGGCAAGACACGGATTCGTGGGGGAGGAGGACTCCTCCCCCCTTCCCACCACTGGCCATAGGAGGGGAGTCCTACAAGGACTCCCCCTCCCCAGGCGCGCCCTCCCCCCTTAAATAGAAGGGCAGGGGCGCCCCCTCCTAGCTCTCTCTTACAACTCCCAATCTCTGCCGCCTCTCTCCTCCACCTTCCTTCTGCACAGGCATAGGCGAAGCCCTGCAGAATTCTCTACTCCACCACCACCACCACGCCGTCGTGCTGCTGGGATTCCGTGGAGAAGATCTACTACCTCCGCTGCTCGCTGGAACGGGGAGAGGAAGGTCTGCTTCGACTCCGCACGTGTGACCGACTGCGGAAGCGCTGCCGAAATGCGGCGCCGGAAGGATCGTCAACTTGACCGACTGCGGGAGCGCTGCCGGAACGCGACGCCGGAAGGATCGTCCACACGATCTTGAGATCGGCAAGTGATCGACTACATCAACCACGAGATCTAATCTCGTTAACGCTTTTGGATCTACGAGGGTTAGTTCCTATCTATCTCGTTGCTCATGTCTAATAAATTAGATCTTGGCTTTTATCTAGATTAGATCTGGGTTTCGTTCGTTCTTGCGGTAGAAATTTTTTGTTTTCCATGCTACGAACCCATCATTTCTGTCCCCCGAATCTCCCCTTCGATGGCGGCGGCACTGCGGAACTTTTCGTGGATGGAGGCTTGACTATTTAGGGTTTATGCATCAGGAGGCTTCTTATAGGCGAAAGGGCAAGGTCGGTGGAGGCCGGAGGGGCCCACACCACCTGGTGGCGCGGCCAAGGGGGACCCGTGCCACCCTGTGGTGTGGTCGGCCCCTGGCCCCTCTCCGTCTCGTCTTCTGGCTCCGTGTTCCCCTTGGTGAAATATTGACTTTGGATTTTGTCCCATCCAATTCCGAGAATATTCATTTTCTGACTTTCTAGAACCAAAAACAACAGAAAACGGGCAACTGGCACTATGGCTCTTGTTAATAGGTTAGTCCAAGAAATCATATGAAATGTACTCCAAAGTGTGGACAAAACATAAGAAAGTAGATAAAACCAAGCATGGAACATCAAAAATTATAGATCCATTTGCAATGTATCAACATCCCCAAGCTTAACTCCTGCTCGTCCTCGAGTAGGTAAGTGAAAAAAAGAAAGAATAATTTTTGAGGTGACATGCACCATCATAAACTTGATCAAAGTATTTGCAAAACATTCATAGCTGGGATCATGGTACTTCAATCATAACATGAAAGATAAAGTTCTAGCAATAAGACAAAGCAACTATGTTGCAACATGAAAAGGCGCAAACAAAAGATTCATGAATAACAATGCTTTGCAAGACGCTTGTTTGTTTCACATAAAGAAAACATAGCATAATGGCATTCAGCTTGTCCCTCATAGAGTAGCAAACATAAATGCATAGGACACCTTCCAAGTTCATAAGAGTGACTAGATACAAATAGTTTAAAACAAGCAATATCAAAATTATGCATCAATCAACAAGTCTTAGGACAATGCACATAGAACTAAGAATGGCCACTATGCTCTCAAAGTAGGTGCATAAAGGTAGAAGGTGGAGACTCAATATATAATGGTGGAATAAAGGCCTTCATAGAAGGAAGTAGGGATTCAAGTCTCATAAAGAGCTTCCAAAAATTATGGTACTTATAGCTTTCAGCTCTCATTGCCCCTATCATAAGCATCTTGAAGGTGATTAAGGTTAAAGTGACACAACTAAGAGGATATGCTTGACAAGTTATAAACCAAAATCTCATGCCCCTTACTTATGAAGACAAAACCTCATGCTACTAAACTTTAGTCACAACTAAGATCTTGTCATTGTAAGTACATGTGTATCATAAAGAACCGCCAACGGGGTACCCCTTCCACATGATACAGGAGCTATCCCATAATCAAAATGACAAGGCAAGCAGACAATGAGCATCTTAGTGATCTTTTTATTTGCTATTTGCATAGGTTTTTATTGAGGATGCTTCATAGAGTGCTCATTATGGTGATGATGCAAGTTTCCACCATGATTAGGCATGGATTAGGCTAGCGGCCTAGGCATTTCTCTAACACACATACAAACTCCATGATCTTACAAGTTCCACTTTTATTTCACACCGCCGGGATCCATAAGTAGTTTATCAGTAGCAACAGTTTTGTAGTAGGAATAGTAAAGTAACAGCAGTAGCAAAGCAAAGACAGTAGTAACGAAAGCAGTAAACAGTGGGATTCGAGTGCGGTAGGCATAGGGATGGATGGACGGGTGTTGCATGGACAAGACAACTCACATAGCAATCAGAACATAGGGCAATTGCAGATAAATAAGATAAAGCACCCAAGTACTAGACAATCATAGGCATGTGTTCCATATATAGTCATACGTGCTCGCAATGAGAACTTGCACAACATCTTTTGTCCTGCCAGCCCGTTTGCAGCGGGGCCTCTAGGGAACTACTGGCAATTAAGGTGCTCCTTTTAATAAAGCACCGGAGCAAAGCATTAACACTCTGTGAACACATGTGATCCTCACATCAAAGTCTTTCCCTTCCGGCTACCCCGATTTCTGTCACTTCGGGACCATAGGTTCCGGACAATGACGTGTGTAAACAACTTGTAGATAAGACCCAAAACAATACTATCATGATGAATCAATAATAAGTTCAGATCTGAAATCATGGCACTCGGGCCCTAGTGACAAGCATTAAGCACAACAAAGTTGCAACAAAGTCATAAAGCACTAATAGAGATACTAGGAACTATGCCCTAACAATCTGATGCCATTAGATGAACGATCTCATCCAATCCCTACCATCCCCATAGCCTATAGTGGGGGATTACTCACTCATAGATGGGGGAAACATGGGTGGTCGATGGAGAAGCGATGGTGATGATGATGGCGATGATCTCCTCCAATTCCCCGTCCCGACAGGGTGCCAGAACGGAGTTTCTGGTGCTGTTTCGTGGAATCTGGTGGTGGCGGCGGAGCGGAACTCCTTCTGGAAAAACTTCGAAACCCCCGAAGTTTCTAGGTCAGAAGGCTCCTTATAGGCAAAGAGAGAGGCCGAGGGGGTGCCTGGGGCGGCCAGACCACCCCCTGGCGCGGCCTGGGCTTGCCCGCGCGGCCAGGTGGTGTGGCCTGGGCCCAGCCCCCCTCTGTCTCGTATCCTGGCTCCAGGAGTCTTCTGGTGAAATAGAATTTTTGGCATATTTTCCGGGATTTTTCCTGATAGTTGATTTTCTGCACAAAAAATAGACACCAAGGCAATTCTGCTGAAAACGGCGTCAGTTCGCATTAGTTGCATCCAAATCACACAAGTATAGAGGAGAAACAATAGCAAAAGTGTTGAGAAAGTAGATACGTTTTGGACGTATCAACTCCCCCCAAGCTTAGCTTATTGCTCGTCCTCAAGAAATTCAGTTGAAAACTGAGTGCGATAAAAGAACTTTCACGAACACATTTGCTTCATATGATGTAAATATTCTCAGCAATGTGATCAACCACTTAGACAATTCATAATAAAGAGTATGCAACTAAGTCTACTTAATAGTCATTGCAAGCTATGAAAAGATTCCAACTCAAGAATAATAAGTAGCACGAAGCACAAACATAAGTAACATTGCAATGCTCATAGAAAGGTATGATAGAGTGGTATCTCGCTTGCCTTTGATTATGAATATCAAGGCACCTCTGAAGTTCAAGTGATGACTAGAAGTAAAGATATCAAGGAAACAAGCATCAAAGTCATAACACGAATAATCAAGTAATGAAACAAACACAAAGAATGACAACTATGCTCTCAAGAAGGTTCTCAAGGAATATGTGGAGACTCAACAAGTGGAAGAAAAAGGTTTTGAATAATTTTGAAAGGCTTCCAAATGCTGAAAGTATGGTACTCGTTAGCTTTGAGCTCTCATTGCCCCTATCATAAGCATCTTTAATGTGGTTCAGGTGAAAGTGACACAACTAAGAGGATATGCTTGACAAGTTATAAATTGAAGTCTCATGCCCCTTACTTACGAAGACCGATCCTCATGCTACTCAACTTCAGTCACAAGTAAGCTCTTGTCATTGTAAGTATATACGTATCATCGAGAACCGCCAACGGGGTACCCCTTGCACATGACACGGGAGCTATCCCATAATCAAAATACAAGGCAAGCAGACAATGAGCATCTCAGCGATCTTTTTATTTACTATGTGCATAGATTTTTATTGAGGATGCTTCATAGAATGCTCATTATGGTTATGCTGCAAGTTTCCACCATGATTAGGCATGGCTTAGGCTAGCGGCCCAGGAGTTTCTCTAACATACATACAAACTCCATGATCTTACAAGTTCCACTTTTATTTCACACCGCCGGGATCCATAAGCAAAAGAACATGATATCAACTAAGTACAAAGTACCTATGAAGCGCTGAAAGCTGTCCCCATGATACATGGTTCTGCTAACTTCAACTCATAAAGCGCAAGCATATGCACAACAAAGAAGGACGCAATGGTTCAGGTTTATTAAGTGCAGAAAATAAAGTGTGCCATCAAGTTCGTGAGAGCTTTACTAACTAACTTTCTCATAACAAGCAAACATTTTATTCGGAAGAAAACAAGGCATATTGAATATGCACGGAAGTAGCAAATGATGCTAATGGGTAGGTATGGTGGACACTTTGGAAATATTTGGTTTAGGGAGTTGGAAACATGAGTAAAGCACTCAGTGGAAATGAAGGCTAGCAACAGTAAGGGAGCGACAAACGAGAGAGAAATAGCTGTCATTATCATGCTTACAACAAAACAAGACTACTCATGGCATGAAAATGATTCAAGATCCTCAAGGCAAAATAATCCGTCAAGGCTTAACTGATTATTACAGTCATGTGCATGCATGAGCATGTGCCAAGTCGATCAAATGAAACATTCAGAGGAGGATACCACAGTGTCATACCAATTTATGAATAGAGTAATGCAAGCAAACATTCATGAGACATGCTACAAACTATTAGCGATCTAGAGCTAATCACAAGAAAGCAAGAACTACTAAGCATCCAAAGAAAACATACACTCTACATGAACAGACTAAGCAAGCTCACAATGATGAGTATATGTACAAAAATGAAGACAAATAGAGTTTGTTACCAGCCTCTTACCACGCCTCAAGTTGTCATTGATCCTCATTATTGCTCTTCACTTGTGTGGCTTGAATAATAATATGAAACCAATAATCCACTGAGAACTGCCGAACCCTGTAGCCAACTCGCAAAAACAAAAGAAGAACGACAAATATTTTTGGTGTTTTCGATTTTTAAACAAGAACCAAAAGAGAAAAACAAGCAAAGCAAAATCTTTTTGGGTTTTTCAAATAGTTCAAACAAAGCAAAAAGGAAAAAGCAAACCAAAGCAAAAAGAAGAAGCAAACCAAAGAGAAACAACAAAAATATTTTTGGTCCTTTTGTGTTTTTAGAAAGCAAAAGCAAAGAAGAACGAAAACTAGAAAGAGAACGAAAACATGAATATACAAAGAACCGACGCAACATGATATGGAGATGAGTGCGGTGTCGGCGTAACTCCCCCCAAGCTTAGGCTTTTGGCCTAAGTGGGTATCAATCCATGTAAGAATAGGGGTTCCAAGCGGGCGGATCTTGGTAAGAATGGTCGTAACCGGGCCAATGAGAGGAAGAATAAGCTCCCCAATCATAAGCGGGCTGCTGATATGAAGACTCTCCCTCATTCGAGGGCTGGACCGAATCATCCGTGACCTCCCTTCTAGTGTCCTGCTCCTGTTGGGAGAGCTCTCCCAAGTACGTGTCAAGCTCCTCCTCAGTAAGGGACCATCCTTCCCTGTTATCAAGGTTAAACAAAACAGGTGCGGGCAATAGAACAACACGCTCGGACTTGCTCTTTCTCCAGCTAGCTTTGAGAAAGGTTATTTCATAAAACAACTCACTCAAACTGGCCCACGAGGAAATAAATTTATGTTGTACCATGGAGTTAAAATCAAGCCTCTCTATGGGAAACTATAGGTCTAGATGATGAGGCACTAAACCATGCAATGCTAGCAAATGAGAAGCAATGAGGCCTCCACAAATTCCACCCTTCTCACGGTTAGCAGCAAGACGGAAGGCTATCAAAGCACCCAAATTGTAAGACCTATCTTGTCCAAGAGCAGCAGAGATAAATGCTAGATCAAACGAAGATAACTTATTGGCAGTTTTCCTAGCAAGAACACACTTGGCAATAAAGTAGGCGAAGTAGCGAATGGAGGGGAGATGAATGTTACGGATTTTTCCATTCTCCTTCGAGAAGCTACTCCCTTGACAAATTTCTGCGTATAAATCCATGAGTGGTTCTGGTCTCTCTTTAATCCTCTTACATGATCCCCATTGAGGTACCTTAATAGCTGCACAAAAATCATCAAGAGAAAGATTGACAGCAATATTGTAAATTTTGTAATGGACCATGGGGTTAGGCAAAGAGTGACTAAATTTGAAATCCTGCACCACAGACATGGTTAGCTTCACAAATTGACAAGGTTCGTCTTCCAAAAAGTGCTCTAACCCCACATTAGAAACCAAAGTGTGGAAATCTTGTAGAATTCCTGCAGCTCTCATGAACTCAGAACATGGATAAATGGAGGGAAAAACTTCCTCCTCCTGGTGGACCTTCATGACATCAGGCACCCAAAGCTCATGTTGGTTTAGGTGGTGTTCACTCATCTTCTATACTGAAATTTAAACACCTATTAAACAAGTGATTGCAAAGTAAATATAATGAAGGATTCTACTCACAAGGACTAGCAAGAGGCCTAAACATGCATCAAAACTATATCTCTAAGGATCAAACAAGCTTACAAGCCCTCAAAACCAGTCACCTACAGCAGCAAAATACTCAACATACAATCTACTAAACACAAATCTACTTGGACAAGGGGAGGAGTCACATACCAAGGAACAATTGCTCCAAATTTCATCAAGAAAGATGGGCTGAGCAAAGAGATCAAAGAAATCAAGGGCAAGCACAGAGAGAACGCAATTTTGAGCTATGAACTGGAGCTTACTCGGGAGAGAGAAAAAAGTGGCAGGAGAGAGAGGTAGTAGGGGCCCAGGGGTGGCCCACACCAGGGCATGGCGCCACCCAGGTCTGGCCGCGCCACCATGTGGTGTGCCTGCCTAGTGGGCCCCCCTAGTACCTACCAGGTACTCCTCTGCCCGTTTTTTCATGTAAAAATTTAATCTGAATTTTCTGGAATTTTTCGAGACAGTTTATTTTTGGGCATTTTTCAGAAATAGAAGAATGATTTTTCTGACAGACAGATTTTTTCTTTTTTGGAAACATGATGCAAGGACAAAAACAAGGCTAGAACTACAGAAGTTCTAGCATGCAAGCAAACTAACAACACAAAGAAAACTAAACGAAAGCAAAGACTAAAATGCAAAGGATAAAAATAAACGGGGATAATCATAATGAAAACATTGTTTTGTTCAATGGAATCCTTTTGTTAGCAAGGTTGATCAAGTCTTGCTACCAAAACAATTGCATATGAGACAAAACTTTGTATTCCACTAATGATTATGTTACCTCAACATTGATAGCAATGGTCCCAATCATAATAGTTTCAAATTTTTCTTTTGGTATGGGACAATATATTTCTCCGACATGAATGCCTTCAACATGTTCAATTGAATTTAAACCATAAGTCCTTTCAATCTTCTTGGGGAAATAGATAGTATGTTCCTTGTCATTAACATTGAAGGTCACCTTTACTTGATTACAATTAATAACAGCTCCTACAGTATTAAGAAAAGGTCTCCCAAGAATAATAGACATATTATCATCTTCAGGCATTTCAAGCACATTAAAATAAGTTAATATCAAGCAATTATGAGCCACCTGGACAGGTACATCCTCACATATACCCATAGGAATAGTGGTAGACTTATCAGCCATTTGCAAAGATATATCAGTTGGTATCAATTTTTCAAGCTGAAGCCTCTTATAGAGAGAGAAAGGCATAACACTAACTCCAGCTCCCAAATCACACAAAGCAGTTCTAACATAACTGTTCTTAATAGAGCAAGGGATAGTTGGAATCCCTGGGTCTCCAAGTTTCTTAGGAACCTTACCATTGAAGGAATAATTAGCAAGCAAAGTAGAGATTTCTTCATTAGGGATCTTCCTTTTATTCGAGACAATTTCCTTCATATACTTTGAATAAGGAGGCAATTTAATAGCATCAGTCAAAGGAATTTGCAAGAATAAAGGTTTCATCCACTCACAAAACTTATTATAGTGTTCATCTTCCTTTGACTTGTGTTTCTTATCAGGGAAAGGCATAGGTTTTTGGACCCAAGGTTCCCTCTCACTACCATGTTTCTTAGCAATAAAATCTTCTTTGGTGTATTTAGTAGTATTAGTGTGGTTTTCGGGTTCTTCTTCAACTTTTTCTTCATTAGGCACTTCATTTTCTTCATTACCACTTTCAGTTTTAGGATCAGAGATAGATATACTATTAGGATCTATAGCAGGTTCAGAGGGTTCTACCACAGTTTTATATTTCTTTTTCCTTTTCTTATGAGTAGAACCACTATTTTTAACTTGTTGAGAATCCTGCTCAATTCTTTTGGGATGCCCCTCAGGATATAGAGGATCCTGGGTAGCAGCACCACTTCTAGTTCTAATTACATAAGCATGTTTTTCATTAGCAGCATTAACTAGCAAGTCATTTTGCACTTTAACGAGTTGATCTATTTGAGTTTGAACCATTTGAAAGTGTTTAACAATCATTTTAACATCATTAGAGGTTCTTTCCACAATATCTTTCAACTCAACAATAGCTCTAGTGTTTTCCATTAGATGATTTTGCACCCTTTTATTAAAGTTATCTTGCTTAACAATAAAGATATCAAATTCTTCTAAGCATTGATCAGGAGGTTTCAAGTAAGGGATATCACCTTCATCAAAGTGTTGGAGAGAGTGTACCTCAATAGTGGGTGAATAGGGAATAGGTTTACATAACTCTTCTATAGGAGGTAAATTCTTGACATCTGCAGCTTTAATTCCCTTCTCCTTAAGACATTTCTTAGCTTCCTTCATCACTTCATCATTTAATTCAATAACTCCCCTCTTCTTTGATGTTGGAATAGGCACAGGAATAGATGGTTTAGGTACAATTACTTCAGGAATAGCTTGTTTAGGAGGAGTCCAATCTTCATAATTCTTGCTTATTTTAGCCATTAATTCCTCAGCTTCCTTGGAAGTCCTATTCCTAAAAACACAATCAGCACAACTATCTAGGTATGTCCTAGATTCTTCGGTTAGTCCATTATAAAATATATCAAGTAGTTCATTCTTAGGTAATGGACTTCCAGCATGTGCATGAATCAAAGTACAAAACCTTGCCCAAGATTCGGGCAATACCTCTTTTTCTCCCTGTTTAAAATCAAAAAGTTCCTGCAAAACAGCATGTCTAGCACTAGGGGGAAAATATTTCTGCAGGAAAGTATTAAATAAGCACTCAGGGCTATCAATAGATCCAGGAGGTAAATTACCAAACCAAGTTTTAGCTTCTCCTTTCAGTGAAAAATGGAAAATCTTAGCAACAAAGTAAGTATGCATCTTAACATGATCAGAAAACAAGCCACTCATGGTAGAAAGTTCATTCATATGTGCTACCGCACTTTCATTCTTAGTCCGGCCAAATGGTTCTTTCTCGACAATAGCTATGTAGGATAGATCGAGAGAGAAATCATAATCTTCATCTATAATATTTATGGGAGAAGCAGCAAACTTAGCAGCAGGGGATAATTTGGGTCTAATAGTACGCCTCTCAAGGAGACTCTTAGCAGCACTCCTATCATGGGTGTTCCTACATTCTTCAATAAACTCATCAGTCATCACAACATAATCTTCTTCAACATCATAACTCTCACTAGACTCAGGTGAGCTAACAGGTGTAGCAGTGTGTTCATTAGGAGTTTCGGTATTTCCAACTATAGTTCTAGCAATCGTAGCATCTAGGAAAGGACCTAAAGAACCACTCTTATCAAGCACAGTAGAAGCAGCATCATAAGCATCAGAAGTTTCAGATTCAACAGTAGTAGCAGTGTGTGTAGCATGTGTATGTGGTGGTGTAAGGAACTTGCTCCGAACAGACGGTGAATCAAGAGCAGTAGAGGTGTTCAGAACCATACCTCTTCTTGTAGTGGATGGTAAAATAGGAACCTTGTCATCACGAGACTTACCCATGATGGATGGAAAGTAGCGAACAATAGAGGATCCAAGTGAACTTGATAAATAAAGCTATGGTCCCCGGCAACGGCGCTAGAAAATAGTCTTGATGACCCACAAGTATAGGGGGTGTATCGCAGTATTTTCGAGCGAAGTGAAACCCAATTTATTGATTCAACACAAGGGGAGCCAAAGAATACTTATCAGCCTTAACAACTGAGTTGTCAATTCAGATGCACTTGGAAACAATCGCTCACAGCAGTTTATCAGTAGCAACAGTTTTGTAGTAGGAATAGTAAAGTTACAGCAGTAGCAAAGCAAAGACAGTAGTTACGAAAGCAGTAAACAGTGGGATTCGAGTGCGGTAGGCATAGGAATGGATGGACGGGCGTTGCATGGACAAGACAACTCACATAGCAATCAGAACATAGGGCAATTGCAGATAAATAAGATAAAGCACCCAAGTACTAGACAATCATAGGCATGTGTTCTATATATAGTCATACGTGCTCGCAATGAGAACTTGCACAACATCTTTTGTCCTGCCAGCCCATTTGCAGCGGGGCCTCTAGGGAACTACTGGCAATTAAGGTGCTCCTTTTAATAAAGCACCGGAGCAAAGCATTAACACTCTGTGAACACATGTGATCCTCACATCAAAGCCTTTCCCTTCCGGCTACCCCGATTTCTGTCACTTCGGGACCATAGGTTCCGGACAACGACGTGTGTAAACAACTTGTAGATAAGACCCAAAACAATACTATCATAATGAATCAATAATAAGTTCAGATCTGAAATCATGGCACTCGGGCCCTAGTGACAAGCATTAAGCACAACAAAGTTGCAACAAAGTCATAAAGCACTAATAGAGATACTAGGCACTATGCCCTAACAATCTGATGCCATTAGATGAATGATCTCATCCAATCCCTACCATCCCCATAGCCTACAGCGGAGGATTACTCACTCATAGATGGGGGAAACATGGGTGGTCGATGGAGAAGCGATGGTGATGATGATGGTGATGATCTCCTCCAATTCCCCGTCCCGGCAGGGTGCCAGAACGGAGTTTCTGGTGCTGTTTCGTGGAATCTGGTGGTGGCGATGGAGTGGAACTCCTTCTGGAAAAACGTCGAAATCCCCGAAGTTTTTAGGTTAGAAGGCTCCTTATAGGCGAAGAGAGAGGCCGAGGGGGTGCCTAGGGCGGCCAGACCACCCCCTGGCGCGGCATGAGCTTGCCCGCGCGGCCAGGTGGTGTGGCCTCGGCCCAGCCCCCCTCCGTCTCATATTCTGGCTCCGGGAGTCTTCTGGTGAAACAGAATTTTTGGCATATTTTCCGAGATTTTTCCTGATAGTTGATTTTCTGCACAAAAAATAGACACCAAGGCAATTCTGCTGAAAACGACGTCAGTTCGCATTAGTTGCATCCAAATCACACAAGTATAGTGGAGAAACAATAGCAAAAGTGTTCGAGAAAGTAGATACGTTTTGGACGTATCAAGGCTCGTGGATCAAGAGTGGGATTTTTCCATCCCGATGATGGAGAGATATAGTCAGGGCCCTCTCGGTGATATCACATTAAACATAGCTTGCAAGCAAGTGATAAAGATCACTAAGAATGTTATATCATGGTAACAACAAAAGGAGTACTTATCAGTAATGAGATTAAACTAGGTACGGAAGATACGAAATGATCTGATCTTGGACAAGTAAATATCGCGAGACAAAAGGAATTGATTACTACGAATAAGGTTCACGCGATCACTAGTTTATCGTTGAGCTAGTGGGAGTTATTATGGATCTCCAGGCCTCGCTAATGATTATTGACCGGAGAGAGTATTGATCATGTCCACACAGTCCACGAACTCATAGGGATACACACTTAAGGGTAGTCAACGCATTTGAGTTGATAGGGAACACCGGAGAAAATATTGGGCAGCGCAGGAATTGTTATAATAAATCTGCCGGAATAGTTTCGGTGTATCGGAATATTAACCAGGAATTGAATTATCAATGTTTTCATCAAATGAAGTGTTCATTGAATGAGTGGCATTAAATCAAGCGAATTAAACAAGATTTTTTAATAGCATGACTCTTGATTTTGAGTGGAGATTAAATATGAGAAAGTGGAGATCAATTTTGTGAGTGGAGTGTCCACCCACATGAATGAGGGAAGAGGTGGGGGCACCCCTCTTTGGCCGTCGATCATGGCAAGGGGATGCCCCACTAACAAAAGGTGGGGTGCAACACCTCTCTCTCACACACTCATCCTCCTCCTCTCATATGCCCTTTGGTTGGCATCTTCCTCCCCTTTCTAGCCTTGTCCATTGCCACGAGCACAGTGCGTAGGCGAAACCTTGCCCAAGATCTTCTCCACCACCATGTCGTAGTGTTGGCACAGTTCCCGAGGATCCCCTACTTCCGCTGCCCAGCTGGAGCGAGGGACGTAAGTCGTCGGCACACCGTACGTGTGACCGATTACGGAGGCGCTACCCCCTTGTGGCGCTTATTGCCTTCACGTCCTTAAGGAAGGTCGTGTATACTCTACAATAGCCATGTTTGTTTGCGGAATGTTATCCCGCTTTATGGTCTTCGAGGGTGAGTCCGTCCGAAACTATTACAGGTGTCACCTAGATTCGATCTTGGTAGTTGCAACCGTATGAATTTTTTTGTTTTCCATGCAGCGAACCCCTTTAGTGGTATCAGAGCTATGTCTATGCATAGATTCTATGTATGGTTAGAACACAAAGAGATGTGGGCGTTGATGATCTTGTTATTTCATACTTGCATAAATTTGGATCATGGTGGCATATTGGGATGAAGCGACCCGGACTAACTTTACATGTCCTCTCACATGAGACCTGTCCCACACTTGACATGTAGCTCGTATTCAATAAGTGGCTTAGCGGTGGTATGTTTCTCCCATCATAGTCATGATCTAATTTACAACGGTTTTGCTAATAACTTGATTATCACCGTTGTGGCTAAAATTCATAGGTAGATCGGTTCTTTCGTAGAAAGCCTAAAGCCACGTAAAATATGCAAAAATAAATTAGAAGACGCCAATCTTGTTTTTGTAGGGCATGTGATGTGATATGGTAGTTTATACAAAAATTGTTGTATGCAATGAGATTTCTTGTAAGTTAAACAACCGGCAGGAGCCATATGTTTGTCTTTATCTTTTTATGGCCTGTGTGCTATTCATGTATATCCGAGAGATATATTGTAATGGTGGAGACGGTGATGATGGTGGCGCCATGGACCTTAGTGCTACATCGGTGGAATGATGGAGATCATACCATGAAGCACAAGATGGAGATCAAGTGTAAGAAAGGACCATATCATATCACATATTATATGCATGTAATGTTTATCCCTTTTATGCATCTTATTTTTCTTATGTCTTGGTTAGTTCTTGGCGTTAGCATTATAAGATGATCCCTATCACTAGTATCAAGATAATAATATGTTCTTCCTTAGTATGCACCATTAAGAAAGTTCATCGTTTCGAAGCACCACGTGATGATCGGATGTGATAGACTCTATGTTCGCATACAACGGGTGTAAGATAGTTTTACACACGTGAATACTAAGGTTCTTACTTGGTGAGTCTAGCATGTACAGACATGGCCTCGGAACATGAACCGAATGGTAAACCATGCGTGATGAGAATGATATGATGTCCATATGGTGCTCACCATTGGAGCTACACCACCACTCATGATGATCGGTCATGGTGTAGTGAATTTGGTTCGTGTAATCACGAAAAATAACTAGAGGGATGTCATTTTTGAGTGGGAGTTCTCATAGTGATTTTTGAATTAACTTGAACTCTATATTTTATAACCTAGTCTAAAATAGTATTTGCAAATATATTGTAGATCATGGCACCCCCTGTGTTCAATTTCAATGCATTCCTAGATAGACAAAAGCTGCAAGATAATAGGTCTAACTTCACCAACTGGCACCACAACATGAGGATTATCCTCATGAGCATCAAGAAGTCCTATGTGTTGGATGGTCCGTTAAGTGACGCCCCTACAGCTAGCGTGACTCAGGAATAGCGTGAAGCATATGATGTGAAATATGATGACTACACTCTTGTGCGGTGTGCGATCCTCTAGTCGCTGGAGCCTAAACTCCAAAAGCGGTTTGAACTTACTGATGATGATGTCATGGTGGAGGAACTCAAAACTATGTTTGGGGAACAAATCCATGCTGAGATATATGAGTTCTCCGATAAGTTCTTTAGTGCAAAGATGGAGGAGCATAACTCTATGAATAAGCACGTCATTAAGATGATGGCTTACGCTCAACGTCTTGAGACACTGGGGTGTGAGATTCCACATGATCTCACTATGGATAGAGTTTTGTAGTCCTTTCCACCTAGATACAAAGGGTTTGTTCTAAACTACAAGATGAGTGGTGCGAACAAGTCACTAACTTAACTCGCAGCCATGCTGAATACTGCCGAGGTAGACATTAAGAAAGAGCAACAAGTGTTGTTGGTCAACAAGACAATCCATTTTAAGAAAAGGGCCAAGAAAGGAAAATCCAAAGGTAACTTCAAGAAAGATGGCACATTTTTTGCCATGCCTGAGAAGAAGACCAAAGGAGTCCCTAAGAATAACACTGAGTGTTTCTACTGCAAGGGGACTGGTCACTAGAAGTGGAACTTCCCAAAGTACTTGGCAGATAAGAAGGCTAGCAACATGAACAAAGGTATATGTGATATGCATGTTATTGATGTGTACTGATGGATCCAAAATTAGCCATCTTCCACCATGTGTAAACATTATTTTTGGTCAAGCAATTGACAAGAAACTCTCAATCCTTGCCACTAACGACTAACAATTGCAAAGATATGCAAAACCTTGATTTGAATTGTGTTGTGCAGGAAATCACGCTTTTTAATACGAAATTAGAGTCATAATGAAGGTTTTTGAGGAAGTCCACACGGCCAAGTAATTGGCAAGCCATTCCCAGGCATTAGCACGCTTAACGACCACTGGTACGGGCAGAGCCTGCCCATACCATCTGCCCGTACCAGGTGGTGTTGGCCTTGTCTCGTCAAACCTACGACTTTCATGAAGACACCTATATATTTTGAGGCTCGAGCCACCAGCTAGAGGGCCGCCATTCTCAGATTACATCACAACACCACCAAAGGAGATCCACACCATTGTTCATCACTTTCATCATCCATCCCCTCCAATAGCCATAGCCATTGCTTTGTACTTTAGATCTCCTTGTGATTTGGCGACCATTGTAATAATATTTGATTTCAATCTAAGTATTTGTACGATGTTTTCTATCTTCGATCTATTTGTTATGAGTGAGTAGTCCTCACGGATTTCAGGTTGCGGAGAAACCTCGCAGCAATTATGTGCATCTAATTCATGGGAGTATTGTATTTTGTTTCCAGTTGAGATTTGTACCTTTTGTTTCTTTGTCTCTTGTCTCGATCTATGGACTTGTAGGTACCCAAGATCCCATAGATTGATGAAGTCCTGAGGTGGGATACTTGGCTAGCGGCGATCTCATAGGAACCCCGGTGACAGAGAGGGTGGTACGGTCTTCACTTAGCGACCCATTCAGGATCACAACAACGGATCACAACAACATCACCACTTAAATATTTGATCTGTGTTTTACACTTAATAATCATTTATAGCCCATTGCTTCGGTGTGCACTCGGTTGGATTAAAATACTATTGCTATGCCCGCTGCATCACGGGGGCTCACTACTGCAGAATAGGCTATCAGTGACAGGCTCAAAACACCCATTAGTGACAGGCAAAGCGCATGTCATTGATAACTAGTCACTGGTATGTGACTACTAGTGACAGGCAAGTGCCTGTCACTAGTATGTGTGTACTAGTGACATGTATTAACGTGTGCCAGTCACTAGTTGCGATGAAAGACGGCAACCTGTGAGGATTTGTAGTGACAAGCCCATTATCTTGCCCGTCACTTCTTTGAAGTTTGATAATAAAAAAATGTGTTCTCCATGCATATTCAAGATAGCAAAATTAGATGTTATAAGAATATAAAATGCATTTTCCATGAATATTCCAAATATCACAATTAGAGGCTACAGGAATATAAAATGCATTTTCCATGAATACTTCAAATAGCGCAATTAGATGCACTGAACACTGAGTTGTTCGACATAAATGGAACATAATAACATTGCATAGACTTCACTTAATCTAACACATGACATGTGACTGGTGATCTAAGCTTAGGATGATAGTAAGATGTGATGTAAGCTAAGGTGCCATCCCCACTATTGTGCCTTCCGAGTAAGATCTTTCGTCTTCATGGTCAGCTCAGAGAGGGCAATAATGACGATAACCCATTAAAAAGGGTCTTCCAACAGGGACTGGTACAAAATGGACACCTCCAGGTGAATTCAGTGTACCTACCATCATTCGGGTATAGATGTTAAATTGAGAAGGGACATATTCATGTAAGAATTCTTGTTATTATGTACTTCTTCCATGATTAATCTTTAAGCATTCTTGTCATTCTATAATTCTTCCATGATTAATCTATTCCTTTCAGCAGGAATAGACTCGATACCAATCTTGGAAGCCGAAGAATGTCCATTGGAGGCCAAAGAATGTCCATTACTTGGCTTGAATTTCCCAAAGAAGACCCAATGTGCAATGATATATCAAATCATGTATACTGCCAATATCTGCCAAGCAACCTTCTGCCATTTGTGAAACCGCGGAACAACAAATCAGTCATAAACGAAAGCTTAAGCTAAAAAAGGGAAATTCGTTGGATGGCTTCACCAAACAGCAAGAACCACTCAGGTGTCATCACCTACTAATTAATCCTTGCTCCTTGCATGCCTCTTTGAAAGTGTTATACGCTGTGTGGCAGTACAGCATTCGAGAATTGAGTGAATATGCTGCATTTTAAGAGAGATTGATCGCCGCCAACTTGAATTTGTACACTAACCTGCAAGACACCAATCTTAGTATAGGTAAAAATAACTCTAGGTAATAAGAAGTGTAAATTTTTTCAATATTGGTGCATTAAGTACTATCAGTAGTAATTCTAACACTCATCTCCTCACTAATTCATAGCACTTCTTTGTTCGTTATTATTAGATAAGCCTTGATATTAAGAGGAACAATTGGGGAGTGAGGTTAGATCTGTACTGTACTACTAATTGATAATGCAGAAAGAGGCATTTAAGAAGTACTGTGTTACGAAGCCTCCTAGGAAATCACTATCTGCAAATAAAAACCAAGTAGATTAAGAGAAAAACTAATATGCATTGTTTACGTTTTTACTGTAGGTATACATACAATCCAACTTATTCAAAACCATTCTCTAATTTTTTATGTCATCTGCATATGAACACTTTAGGTTAGACAAATAAATGGTATTGTTAAACCTATAACTGTATTTACAGCTTCTTATAAGCTATGTACCCATTGGTTCTGCATGCAAACAACTTGTCTGCAAGTATAAATTTTGTTGTTCTGAATATAGAATAGTAGACAGACTGTAGAAACTGAATGTAAGTAAAATAAAGAGGTATATGCACCTTTCATCCCACAACTTGTCCTTGATGTGCAATTTAGTCCCATAAGTAGCAAACGGGGAACCCGCCATCCCAGAACTTGCATTAGAAGAACTAATCGCTCTGATCCGTCCAAAAGCCAGCTACGCGGGCACACAGTCATGCCTCCACGTCAATTTCGTTTTGCACATATATTGAATGGAAAATCGGAAATCACGTCTAGGTCCTTCCACGCGTCTGGCGAGGGGGTCATCAATTAAATGCCAGGTATGCCTCCAGTCGGTTAACTTAGCGGTTTTGTCGCGCGGCCACCTCTATTTCCGCCTCGAGGCTTCCTCCTTCCCTTTTCCTCGCAAGGAAGCAGAGGATCTCAGAGAGGCCGACGTCGCATTGGGAACTTGCACAAGGCATCTCCAGCCAGATGTCGCCGGACTTACAGTATCGCAGATGGGACGATGATGCGCCGGAGTACGGTAAGATCGCAATTTCTCTCCAGAGCTTTGGGTGGTCGTTTTTATTTGTGTCTGCTAGGGTTCACGAGGCGGCAGTGATCAGACTTGATTTTGGGTTCTCCGGTGGTTCAATATCTAGGTGGAATCGTACGAATTTCCGATTAGTAAGCGGTGTAGTTGCGTCTGCCCTCTGTGCTACGTCTACTCTGTAGTGTTGCGTCTGAACCTAACGAGTACAGTTTCAGAGTATAGATTCAGAGTTTGGCCAAATTGATTCAGTTTCAGAGTATAGATTTAGAGTTTAGCCATAGCTAGGTACTCAATCTATACTGAATCTATAGTGAAAGTGCAATAGAGTGGCTAAATTTAGAGTACAGTTTTGGTACAGTTTTAGTATAGATTCAGAGTTTGGACAAGTTGGTTCAGTTTCAGTATAGTTTCAGAGTTTGGTGTAGAGTGTAAAGTCTAACAGTTTTGGTATTATTTCAGTTGTTGTTTCTAATCTCTAAATTTGTTTCAACAGTTTACAATGCAGGAATGAATTGTGATTTATTCTCAGTAGAAGTTCTTCATAATGGTTTTTTCTGTGGTTTAGTGGGCAAGAACTTGTCTTATATATCAACATCTACAGCTCATATTGACAATTGCAGTGCTAGGACTTGGTCCATTTTAGTTGTTGATCAAATTATGGACATGCTTGGATATGAAAGGGGAGGAAGGGTTAGTGTTTACTGGTGCATGCCAGACAAGGATGTAATTGATGGACTAACCCCTGTAGATTCAAGTCAGTGCATTGCTGATATGATCAAAGCCAGTGAGACACATAAAACACTTGTGATGTACATTGATCATACCAATTTCCTCAGGGGTTTGAGATCAGATGTAATCATCAATGACTGTCCAATAGTTCCACCAACAACACATAGATCAATGGCTGCTCAAGCTTCTAGTTCAGGCAATGTTCTGTCAGCAGAAAATGAATCATTGTCAGGCAATGTTTTATCTGCAAAAAATGAAGTTTTATTAGAGGATAGACCAGTGGATGATAGTGGCAGTGATAGTGACTATGAATGTGATTTCTATGATAGTGACTTCGATGCAGAAGATGGAGATGATGACTAGTTTTCTAAGAATGTTGACACTGAGGTACAAGATAACAATGAGAGGGAACTAGTTGATGATCATGAAAATGAGGAAGCATTAGATGATGATGATATGAATATGGAAGGAGAAGAAAGAAACAGGTTGAAGCAGAAGTTCAGGACATTTAATCCTGAGGTTGATATGCAAAATCCTGTTTTCAAGGTTGGCATGGTGTTTAGTGGTGTGGAAGAGGCAAGGAAAGCATTGGCAGCCTATCATGTCAGAAATAAAGTTAAAATAAGAAAGACAAGGAATGATAGAAGAAGATTGGAAGCCATCTGTGATAAAGGATGTCCTTGGATGTTCAAAGCATCAAATGACAGCAGGTATGGTGGTTTCACAATCACAGCATATGAAGGGCATCACACATGTGAGGGTGTGTGGGAAATGAGGTCACTGACTACTAAACTGCTCACAGAAAAGTTCTTGCATGAATTTAAGGACAATCAGAAGCTTGACTTACAAGGATTTGGTGCAAAAGTTACAAGGGAGTTCAACATGTGCCCTGATCGGTGGAAGTTGAGAAGAGCAAGGAAAGCAGCTCTTCTGTAGATACATGGAGATGAGGTGGCACAATTCAATCAGCTTCTGGACTATGGCCAAGAATTGAGAAGGAGTAACCCAGGATCCAATTTCTTTGTTTCAACAAACTCTGCAATTGATCCTGTTAGTGGACAACAAAAGGAACACTTGGCAACAGTCTACTGGAGTTATGATGGTTGCAAAAGAGGATTTTTAGAAGGATGCAGGCCTCTGATATGTATTGATGGTTGCCACATTAAAACCAAATACAAAGGAATTCTACTTATAGCTATTGGAATTGACCCCAATGACTGTATTTATCCTATTGCATTTGGTTTAGTTGAAGTGGAGTGTACAAGTAGCTGGGAATGGTTTCTCAATAATCTTAAAGAGGATTTGAACATCACCAACACATCACCTTGGACCATAATGAGTGATAAGCAGAAGGGTTTAATTAATGCTGTTGAAAAAATCTGGCCAGATGCAGAACACAGGTTTTGTGTGAGGCATATGCTTCAAAACTTTTAGAGAGCGGGGAACAAAGGTGAGATACTAAAAAATGATTTATGGGCCATTGCCACATCAACAAATGTTCCTAAATGGGAGAAGAGCATGGAGAAAATGAGGACAGATAGTGCTGAAGCTTATGCATGGGTTGAGCATCTTAAGCCAAACACATGGGTGAAAGCTTTCTTCTCAGAATTTCCCAAGTGTGATATGTTGTTGAACAACCACAGTGAAGTTTTCAATAGGTAATTTGCTATTCCTGCTAATTGTAGTTATTTTTCTCATTACAATGCCATATTAGTAATTCTAGATGCCAGAGATCTGATACAGTGTTTTTGCTATTTTCATGATCAGCTACATTCTAGATGCTAGAGAACTCCCATTCTTGTCCATGCTGGAGACAATATTCTACAAGATATTGAAAAGGGGTGTAAGTAAGCTCAAGGAGGTCGATACATGGACATGAAGGATATGTCCTAAAATAAAGAAGAAACTTGATAAATTTACTGAATGGAGCAAACAGTGCTCAGTTCAACCTGCTACCAACTATCAGTATTCAGTGAGCTCACTGGAGATGGAGAGGACATATTCTGTAGATTTTAATACAAGGACATGTGATTGCCAAAGATGGCAATTATCTGGCATTCCTTGCCATCATGACATAGCCTGCTGTAAACATGATAGAATAAACCCTGAAAACTTGGTGCATAGCTTCTATACTATTGATACATATATGAAGGCATATGCACATACCTTGGTTCCACTAAGAGGCAGAGTTTTCTGGGGAAAATGAATGGAGCTGTCATTCATCCTCCTCTTTACACCAAGGTTATGGGTAGGCCAAAGAAGAATAGAAAAAAGGCACCTGAGGAGCTGCAGAAGAAGGGAGTTAAAATATTTACCAAAGCTGGAGTTACTATGCATTGTTCTATTTGTGGCAAAGCTGACCACAATAAAAAAGGCCACCAGAAATTTGTTGAAAGGCAAGCTGAACAGCAAAGAGATATTCATGGAGATGAAGAAGAAGGACACATTCCATATATTCTGGAGGTACATATTCTGCTTAATATTGACATGATTACTTATTTCTTCAGGTGCTCAATCAGTACTTGTGCTTAAATATTGATATTCTAACTTATTTCTTCATGTGCAGCATGTCCCACACATTCCAGACCCTGCTAGTGATCCTATGCATCAAGTTGATAGCATGGTATACAGAATGGGGCAAGAGGTATCATACCAGTGAATTATTCCCCTTAGGCCTACAATTATTCAGAACTATCCATATTAATATAGTTTAATTTTCAGGAGAGGGAGCATGTGCCTGTTTCTAGGGTTCTTAGTCCTCTCCCAGAGAATGCCTTCATTGCTGCAGCTAGAGACAGTATTCCTGAATCAAGAGGTAGAGTGACAACTGCATCAACTAGAGGCACCTTGAGGGGAAGAGGAAGAGGAAGAAGTACTGCAACAAGGGAACAATCAAATCCAACAGGGAACACCAAAGCAAACAACAACAACAGAGCAAGAGGAAAAGGAAAGAAAAGAGCAGCAGCTGCTAATTCTAGTGCACATGGTCAAGCTCAACAGATCACTGAAAGGACAAGATCTAACAAAAGAGGATATGCAACTGGGCCTGGTAGTGCTCACTACCTTCTTTTTGGTGATACTCAAAGATCAACACAAATCCCTGATCTAAATGCTGATGTCTTTGCTGATGTCCAGGAGGTTAATGTGAGCCAGAGTGCACCAGCACCTAATGAGATTTAGTGAAATTTAGTTAAATTTTGAAACATTTAGTGACATTGTCCAGGATATGTACTGAATCTTGTGCTATTACTTCAATTATCTCAGATTTTGAGTACTTAATATACATTCGGTGACACGGTGTATTCCAGGAAGTTATTATGAATTTGGATGTGCCTCATTCATTCACAATATATCTCAACTTTTTATTACAGAATTAGGATGTGCCTCATTCATTCACAATATATCTAAGCTTTTTATTACAGACTTAGGATGTGCCTCATTCATTCACAATATATCCCGGCTTTTTATTATAGAATTTGGATGTGCCTCATTCATTCACAATATATCTTAGCTTTTTATTACAGAATTTGGATGTGCCTCATTCATTCACAATATATTTCACGGACGCAACTTCTTTATTCAAGTATCATTGCCAATCTTACAAGAGGTATCACAAACAGAACAGTAGTAAGCTTGGCAATTCTTACAACCATGCATCCTTCCATACTAAAAAGATCACTACTCAGAGCTTGACAACTCTAACAAGCATACATCCATACTAGACAGCAAGCTTGACATGTACCAGTGCCTACACAAAACCTCTAATTACCAATGCTACGCATGCATAGAGCACTACACAGGCTGCTACTGCAATGCACCAACTGAATTCCTTCTGATCTCTCATTCCCAGCTCTAGGATATGATTTCTCTTTAGTTCTTTCTTCTCTGTCTTCAGTCTTTTTATCTGAATTTGAAGTTCAGATACAATCCTCAGCAGCTTCTCTCTATCTTCTTCCAAATCTGCAATTGCCTCATCTTTCTTGTCTGTGCTTCTTCTTCTTGGATACGGGTACTGGTACTACAATTTCAGTTGCACATACATTATCAACTGATGCAGATGCACTAACACATGCATACAATTTATCAACGGATGTAGAGAAAGTATCTGTGTAGCAGAAATTGGACCTATGGATCAGCAATTGGACCTCTTCCTGTAATCGTCGTCGCTGTCGCCCACCCGTCCTTCTCTTTCCAGTAGTACTCGTCAGTCAACGTCGCCCAACCATCGCCCTCATTCCAGATGCTCTCGCCAACATCACCCAACTCCGATTTGACCATCACTGGTGTGGTAGGGAGGGTGGTGGTGGGGACGATGTCGTTGGCGACGGCTGCCACACCGTTGCGTCCACCCTTGCCTATAGCATCTTTACCATGGTCTCCAAGCTTAGGTTCATCGGGAGCTCTGGCCTCCATCCAATGGGCTCCACCATGGCGGCCCTCTCTTCGTACGACGCGAGGACGGCATACAGCAGCATCACCTTCTTGTACAGCTTCTCTTATCGCGCCTCCTCTGCCGCCGCCGCCTCCGCTGCATCCCTCCCTCACTGCCCTCCGCGAGCAGGTGAAGCGGGCACATGCTTCTCTTGTTGCGCCTCGTCTGCCACCGGCTCCGCCGCATCCCTCCCCCTCTTCCCTCCATGAGCAGGTGAAGGGGGAAGATGCTTCTCTTGTCGCGCCTCCTCTGCCGCCGCCACCGCATCCCTCCCCCGCTGCCCTCCACAAGCAGGTGAAGGGGGCACATGCCTGCCCCTCCCCCGTCGCCCTCCGCGAGCAGTCACAGGAGCAGGTGACCTTCCGGTGCTCTCCAGGGAGCCCTCCGCCATGATTTCGCGATGACGCCGCCAGGGTGAGAAAATGGGGAAAAATGATGTCACAGCGGCGGCGACGTAACTGCAGCGCTATGTTTTCTTCTCAACTACGAGGGGTGTTTGCGCAAAATAATTACAGACAGCCACCCTGGTGATCGATCCATCCTGGCAAACATGTTTCCTCACACGATTCGCTGTGGAGCGATTAGTTCTTCTAATGCAAGTTCTGGGATGGCGGGTTCCCCGTTTGCTACTTATGGGACTAAATTGCACATCAAGGACAAGTTGTGGGATGAAAGGTGCATATACCTCTAAAATAAAACATAGCATAATAATTAAGGAACTTCCGAGAAAAAGAACTTATCTTCGTAATAAATCAATCAGCAGTTCGAGTACACTTTTCTTGTGAATGTACTCCCTCCATTTCATAATATAAGATGTTTTAGCTTTGTGAAGATAGTGTATCTAGACATCTTTTAGTGTGTAGATTTATAGAGGTTCACTCTGAACCTAGACACTAAAAAACGCCTAGATTCATTACCTTCACAAATCTAAAACATCTTATATTTTGAAACGAAGGGAGTAGAAAACAAAATGGAAGGAAAAGAAAATAGAGCATAGTAATTAAGGAGTTTCTAAGAAGAAAAAACTATAGCTTGACAACATATGATTCATTGGTTTGAGTAGATAGCAGGTAAGTTGAGACAACATATAAACAGTGGGGAAAAACCACATATTGCAGCATCTTGGAAATAGTGATAACTTCAGAGATCGATAGATAAAAAGAGGTTTAGGAGCAAAGCAATGTAACATCATATTACAACTGATATGCCCTAATTATGTTTTCTTAAGAAGGTACACATGCTTCAATTGTGCATTCTAATTGGAAAAAACTTTCTCTTACCGTTGACATCTGGGACAAACCTTTATATCATCTATTTAATTGGAAAAACTAAAAGTTCTTCTCTCTTAACATTAACACTTGATGAACACATTTTTCTAATCAAATTTCCAGCTGTGCATAGTGATGGCCCAAATTATATCGAGCTCGTTGGAGAACCCCAAGAGGAAGGTATGATGAGCACAGCAGCAAGTTTTCCCTCAGTTATGAAACTAAGGTTATCAATCCAGTAGGAGTAAACACCTCCAAGGTGTTGCTAGCTGGACTTTGGCAGGGCGCACTACCGGTGCTAGTGGTAATGTGGAAACCTGCACAACCACAGAACTTTGCCCCCAACTTATAATGAGGTTGTCAATCTCATCGGTTTTGCTGAAAACAAAGGATTAAATGTATCGAGTGGAAGAAAGTAAAAGCTTGCAGAAAGTAAACAGAAAACAGTAGACACTTGTAGGTTGATGGTAAAAGAAAGGACCGGGGTCCATAGTTCACTAGTGGTGGCTCTCCTTAAGATAGATAACATGTTGGGTGAACAAATTACAGCGGGGCAATTGACAAACATCAAGAAAGCATACATGCATATACTAATCATCTTGACTCCTTTGAGATTCGATTGGGCATTACAACATTATACATAGACCGTAATCCAACTGCATCTATGATTAATAATCCACCTTCAGGTTATCATCTGAACCCCCTCCAGTATTAAGTTGCAAGCAACAGATAATTACATTACACATTGCGTGTAAAGTAGACAATACGATTGTTCTATGAACAAAGGATTGTTGTTTTCTCCCTAGTAGCAACATCACATCTAGTACCTTAGAGATTTCTGTCACTTCCCTAGATTCCTAGAGGCATGAACCCACTATCGAGCATAAATACTAACTCTTGGAGTTTCTAGCATCTACTTGGCCAAGATAGCTACTAACAACAGAAAGCATGCAAGATCACAAATAACAAAGATATGATAGAATCGATAATCAATATGAAATAGCATCTCAATATCCATCGGATCCCCGCAAACACAACATGTAGGATTACAAATAGATGATCTTGATCATGAACAGAGCTCACAAGATCTAAACATGATAGCACAAAGGAGAAGAACCAACCATCTAGCTACTACATGGACCCGTAGTCCAAGGATGAACTACTCACGCATCACACCAGATGCTTGCATGGTGATGAAGAAGGCCTCCAGGGTGAATTCTCCCCTCCGACAAGGTTCTAGAAAGAGTTTCAGATCCCTCCCGATCTAGGGATGGAGATGACGGTGGCTACAGACTCTTTCATGGAATTTTGATCGGGTACTTAGGGTTTCTGTATCGGAGGCATATTATAGGCGAAAGGGAAGACCAAGGGGTGCCCTAGGCGGCCACACCACCCCCTGGCACGGCCAGGTGGTGTGGCGGCCCTCTGGCCCCTCTCTGTCTCGTATTCTAGCTCCGTGTCTCCCTCGGTGAAAAACCGACTTTGGCTTTTGTCCCGTCGAATTCCAAGAATATTCATTTTCTGACTTTCCTGGAACCAAAAACAGCAGAAAACAGGCAGCTGGCACTGTGGCATCTTGTTAATAGGTTAGTCCAAGAAAGTTTATAAAAAGTAATCCAAAGTTGGAACAAAACATAAGAAAGTAGATAAAAACCAAGCATGAAATATCAAAAAGTATAGATACGTTTGCAACGTATCACATAGATCTGAAAATTGTCCAGAAAACTCAAGCCCTGCAAAATAATGGTCCCTAATAAATCAACCTAGGCATGGTAGACTTGCACTACTGGTAGGATAATCCATCTCGTATAGCTGTGGCATCTAAGATATACAAGTTGGTGTCTTCATTTAAAAAGAAAACATAGTCATGAATCTTGCATACTATAATAACACCAACGATCATGTTGTTTTCCGGGAGTAATATTCAGATATTCCAACTGAAAATATATTCAAATCTTCCAACTAAACAGGAATTTCAAGCCTAAATAATCTAAAGGATATAGACTGTGGGTTCTAGGCTAGTTATAAACATGGATTTGATCTAGCTCTAGAGAATAATAAGGAAATGTCAATTTCTGATGTAGTGATGAGAAGGAAAATACGACAAAATTTGTGGTTGTGTTGTACGCTCTTCTGGCAGGCTTCACAAAACTCTTACCTTTCGATCTTATATCCTGGAAGCTGTAGAGAGAGTGCAACATCGTTGACGCGGTACAACATAGGTAGTTGATGACTGTAGTATCTTCCATTATAGTGAGAAGGTAGTCACATGCACTTCTGTTGACAGTCCTGGATAATGTAGTAGAGTTTCGATCATTCACCAATCCATCTATTAACACACGCACTAATGCACGTTCACCAATCCATCGCCTTAAAATGCATTGTTGCTACTATCATCCCAACTTCACTGGCCCATATCAACAGATGGCTTCCCTCCTGCTCCTACTGCAAGCCATCATCGGTGACATCAATTAACCACTACAATGAAATTATACTCCTAATATTATACTGGTACGGGCCACCGACAAATGGATCAATTATACAATAATGACAACTAAGAAACAAAATCACTTTTTAGGATCAAGCGGATGACATGTAGATGAAATTTGAAGGGCACGCTCCGGTAATATCCATAATATTCTGAATATTCAGAAAAGGGCCATCAAAATGAAGATGTTGTGGATGAACTCAAATCAAACCTGATAGGAATCCTAGGAAGCGGATTGAAGGGTGATGGATTCATCGCGGCTTGCAGGGATACGACGCGGAGGGTGGCGGAGTCATCGTGGGCGGTGAATTCGTCAGGGAAAGAGAGGAGACGCGACTAGAAGGGCAGCGACACGCAGGGTCATGGAGTCTTCATCTTGTCGTGGCTTTTAGGGCGGTGGCTTGGAGGCCATTGTTGTGCAGGGCAGTGTCGTGGAGTACGGCGGTGTACAGGTCATGGAGGGCGGCGATGTTCAGGGTGGCGCTGTGCAGGGTGGCATGGAGGCCCGCGGTGTGCAGGACTGCAGCTTGAAGGGCGGCGGCGTGGAGGTTTGGGGAAATACTGGATTTGGCTTCATGTTTCTTCGAGCGATTGGACCGGGTTAATTGGCATGTACGCTAGGTTTTCTTATGTACCAAGTTTTTTTTGAGACACGCTAGATATTTGGACCGGTAGTTCTAGTACTAGAAAATATTACGAAAAATAATTCAAAATTCATATTATATTTATAAACTTAGAAAAACATGGAAAAATGATGTATTACCGGTGACACGTCTTTAGAGTTTCATGTCAGTAACAAATTTCCCCTTTCAATTGGCCTCCACCGAAAATACAAGTGATTAGCATATTTTGCATTCATCACTACTCAGAGCGTCCTTAGTGATAGACATTTATAGACGCCCATCACTAAGTATTTTTTATATCTGGTCGGCCTCCACACAAAGTACTAGTGACAGTCAATTTTATAAGCTTGTCACTAGTGTTTTCTACTAGTGACTGGCTTATCCTTGCCTATCGCTAGGAATGCTTACTAGTGACAGGCATAATTTTACCTGTCACTAACCACTTGGAGGCTATAAGCCTTTCTGCAGTAGTGGCTCTAATATATTAGGATGTGTTGCTCACAAGAGATTATCTCCATTCAAACATTACACATGACTATGCTTATTATTATCTTTTATCCCATATGATGTGCGGTTGCAGGTGGATATTCAATCCTGGCCTATCTCCATCCATTGATTCAACCCATTATAAAGTAAACTAGATTGGTCCGGTAAAATAAGGTAAAACGAACAAACAAAGTCTTATAGACGTGTCCTTTTTATTTTCTTTTAGCATTGCTTTCCAAGGTTCGATTAAACCTAGATCTTCTGGGGGAAAAGATATTATACTACATCCATGAATCCGGATCGAAGGTATCATGTACCTAGATATTTGATGTCGGTTCAGTTGCTAACATATGTAACTCGAAACAAGGGCTAAGTAATAGTCGACCACTAGCCAAGGATGAAGTGACGATGCACGTAGGCAATGGATCAAAGGTGGATCTGATCGCCGTTGGGATGTTGTCGCTTCATCTACTATCACAATTGATACTAAACCTAAATAAATGTTATCTGGTGCCTGCGTTGAGCATGAACATCATGTCTGGATCATGTTTAATGTAAGACGGTTATTCATTTGTTTCTAAAAATAATGGTTGTTCATTTTATATGAATAATATCTTGTATGGTCATGCACCTGTGTTGAATGGTTTATTTGTTTTGAATCTTGATATTAATAGTACACATATTCATAATGTGAATACCAAAAGAATCAAGCTGAATGATGATATTGCTGCATATATGTGGCATTGTCGTTTGAGTCATATTGGTGTTAAACGCATGAAGAAGCTCCATTCCGATGGACTATTGGAATCACTTGATTATGAATCATTTGAGACATCTGAACCATGCCTTATGGGAAAAATGACTAGAACCCCGTTTTTTGGAACAATGGAGCGGGCGACCGACTTATTGGAAATAATACATACCGATGTATGTGGTCTAATGAGTGTGTCAGAACGTGCTGATGTCGTTATTTTGTAACCTCCATGGATGATTTAAGTAGATATGGGTATATTTACTTAATGAAACACAACTCTAAAACATTTGAAAAGTTCAAAGAATTTCAGAGAGAAGTAGAAAATCATCATAACATAAAGATCAAATTTCTTCGATCCGAACATGGAGGAGAATATCTTAGTTACGAGTTTGGCACGCACATGATACAATGTGGAATTGTTTCACAAGTCACTCCCGCCGGAACACCACAAAGAAATGGTGTATCCGAATGTCGTAATCAAACTTTATTAGATATGGTTCGATCTATGATGTCCCTTACCGATTTGCCACTGTCATTTTGGGGTCATGCATTAGATACGGCTACATTCACTTTAAATAGGGCACCATCAAAATCCGTTGAAACGACACCATATGAATTATGGTTTGGTCACAAACCTAAGCTGTCATTTCTAAAAGTTTGGGGCTACGATGCTTATGTGAAGAAACTTCAGCCTGATAAGCTCGAACCCAAAGTGGAAAAATGTGTCTTCATAGGATACCCAAAAAACAATTGGGTACACCTTCTATCACTGATCCAAAGGCAAGGTTTTCATTGCCAAGAATGGATCCTTTCTGGAGAAAGAGTGATGTCTACACACTTCTATTCTTGTAGACAGTTGTTGGGCCTCCAAGTGCAGAGGTTTGTAGAACAGCAGCAAGTTTTCCCTTAAGTGGATCACCCAAGGTTTATCGAACTCAGGGAGGAAGTGGTCAAAGGTATCCCCTCTCAAGCAATCCTGCAATCAAGATACAAGAAGTCTCTTGTGTCCCCAACACAACCAATACACTTGTCAGGTGTATAGGTGCCCTAGTTCGGCAAAGAGATAGTGAAATACAGGTGGTATAGATAATTATAAGTGGTAACGGTGATAGAAAATAACTTGATGGAGTGGAAGAGACTAAAGGCAAACTGAAATAAAGATGGAAGCAAGCAAACATGTAACAGATCTAGTTTCCAATGGTGTTCCAATGCTAAGAAACAAGGCCTAGGGATCATACTTTCACTAGTGAACACTCTCATATCAATATATTCTCTTTATGATACTACTCTCCAGTTGGACACTCTAATCCATGGTAGGGCTATAACAGCACACCTCAAAGTAAGCCTTTCCCATCTAGAAAACCCCACACTGTCACCTTGAGCACTAGATGGTTCCAACAAACACCACAATTTCATAAAGACATCCAACTCCAAATATAACTCATAACAAGTATTTGTAATCTCTAGCCTAAGTGCCACCATGGTGTGCATGCTATCACTTTCACACACATGGGGAGAGCAGAGATCTATTAAAGCACTTGAGTAGCAAAGTAGATCTATAGATTACAAGCTCATGATCACAATATGATCACGCATAGAGAGAGAGATGAACACATAGCTACCGGTAGAACCCTTAGCCTCGAGAGAGAACTACTCCCTCCTCATCATGGGAATCAGCAATGGTGATGGAGATGGTGGTGGAGATCGATGGAGATGGCTTCGGGGGCACTTCCCCATCTCGGCAAGGTGCGGGAACAGAGACTTTCTGTCCCCCGAATCTCCCCTTCGGTGGCGGTGGTGCTGCGGAAGTTTTCGTGGCTAGAGGCTTGACGATTTAGGGTTTATGCCTCGGGAGGTTTCTTATAGGCCAGAGGGAAAGGTCGGTGGGCAGCCAGGGGGCCCGCACCATGCCCTGGCGCGGCCTGGGGGGACCCGTGCCATGGGGTGGTGTGGCCACCCTGTGGCCCCTCTCCAACTCTCCTTCTGGCTCTGTGAGTCTTCTGGTAAAATATCAACTTTGGCTTTTGTCCGGTCCAATTCCGAGAATATTGATTTTCTGACTTTCCTGGAACCAAAAACAGCAGAAAACAGGCAACTGGCACTGTGGCACTTTTTAATAGGTTAGTCCAAGAAATCATATGAAAAGTACTCCAAAGTGTGTACAAAACATAAGAAAGTAGATAAAACCAAGCATGGAGCATCAAAAATTATAGATACATTTGCAATGTATCAAAGAGTTTCTCTCGAAAGGTGTGAGTAGTAGGAAGGTAGACCTCGACGAGGTAACCGATCCTCCTCTTCCTAAAGTGGCGAGTAGCACAGCACCGGAAACTGTTCCCGTGGTGATTCCACCGAATGAAGAGGGAACTAATGATGAGAATCATGAAACTCATCATGAAACTCCAGAAGAGACCACTACATTACCTTGCAGGTCAAGCAGGATACGTACAACTCCTGAACTGTACGGTGATCTAGTCTAAAATTGCATGGTAGATGAAAGAGATGACCCTGTGACATATGAAGAACAATGATGAGTCCAAATTCCAACAAATGGCTTGAAGCCATGCAATCCGAGACGGGATCCATGTACG
This sequence comes from Avena eriantha, assembly GCA_910589775.1. Taxonomy (NCBI): domain Eukaryota; kingdom Viridiplantae; phylum Streptophyta; class Magnoliopsida; order Poales; family Poaceae; genus Avena; species Avena eriantha. The sequence continues at coordinate 174,491,096 of OU342743.1, read as the reverse complement.
AAAACCAAGTTTGGACTTTGGTGGACTTACCTCATGAGCGCAAGGCTCTTGAGAGGATTTTCAAAAATAAAACTGACATTGACGGTAATGTAATCGTCCATAAAGAAAGGGTTCCGAAAAATTCAAGGAGTTGACTGTGAGGAGACTTTCTCACCCATAGTGATGCTAAAGTCTGTTGGGATTATGTTAGCAATTAGTGCATTTTTCAATTATGAAATCTGGCAGATGGATGTCAAAATAGCATTCCTAAATGGAAACATTGAGGAATAGTTGTATATTATGCAACCCAAAGGTTTTTTAGATCCTACGGATGCTGAAAAGGTATGCAAATTTCAACATTCCATTTATGGACTGAAGCAAGCATCCCGAAGTTGGAATCTCCTCTTTAATGAAGTGATCAAAGGGTTTGGATTTGTCCAAAATATAGGAGAGGCTTGTATTTACGAGAAATTGAGTGGGATCTCTATAGCATTTCTAATATTATATGTGGATGACATATTATTAATTGGAAATGATATAGATCTTTTGAATAGCATAAAGGATTACTTAAATAATGAGTTTTCAATGAAGAACCTTGGTGAAGCTGCCTATATTTTAGGCATCAAGATCTATAGAGATAGATCAAGATGCTTGATTGGATTATCGCAGAGTACATACCTTGACAAGATTTTGAAAATTTTCAAAATGCACGATAGTAAGAAAGGGCTCTTACCTATGTTGCAAGGTACGACTTTGAGCAATACTCAGAGTCTAGCTTCGGCACAAGATAGAGATTTGATGGTCAATGTCCCCCATGCCTTAGTCATAGGCTCTCTTATGTATGTTATGATGTGTACAAGACTGAATGTGGAACATGTTGTTAGTTTGACTAGAAGGTACCAATCTGATCCAGGTGTGCAACACTAGAATGCGGTCAAGAATGTATTTAAGTACTTAAGAAGAACTAAAGATATGTTTATCATCTATGGTGGTGAAGAAGAGCTCCTCGCCAATGTTGGATTCAACACCGATCCGGATGAATCTAAGTCACAATCTGGATATGTATTTATTATGAATGGAGCAGCGGTGAGTTGGAGGAGTTCCAAGCAACCTGTGGTGGCAAGATCTTCAATGGAGGCGGAATATATGTCTACTTCAGAAGCAGTGGCGGAAGCAGTTTGGATGAAGGAGTTCATTTCTAAACTAGGTGTGGTTCCCAGTGCTTTGGATCCAATGGTTATCTATTGTGATAACAATGGTCCCATAGCCAATGCTAAGGAACCAAGGTCTCACAAGAATTCTAAGCATATCAAGCGTCATTTTCACTCCATCCGAGAACATGTCCAGGATGGCGATATAAAGATTTGCAAAGTAGACACGGATTTGAACGTTGCGGATCCGTTGACTAAAGCTCTCCCAAAGTCAAAACATGATCAGCACCAGAATGCTATGGGTGTTAGGTTCATGACTATGTTAAACTATATTATTGACTCTAGTGTAAGTGGGATACTGAAAGGAATATGCCCGAGAGGCAATACTAAATGGTTATTATCTTATTCCAGGTTTATAATAGATGTTTACTTCTCATTCTATAATTGTATTAAAAGGAAACGTTAATACATGTGTGTTTAATAAACAAAAGAACAGGTTCCTAGTGATGCCTCTCATTGCACTAGCTTATTGATTAACTGATGATCAAGGTTTTCTAATCATGAACATTGGATGTTGTTAATAACAAGATCATGTCATTAGAGAATTATATGATGAACATTCACTCATAGTAGATTTAGCAATACGAACATGTCCTAAAATTTATATTGCTATCTCATTCAGAGTAACCCTAATCATTAGACCATGAGATCACGGCAATCACTAACTCCAGAAAAGTACTTTAATTACATCAAACGTCACACCATAACAGGGTGATTATAAAGTTGTCGTCGGGTACTTAGAAAGTGTTAGTTGAGGCTCGTGGATCAAGAGTGGGATTTGTCCATCCTGATGATGGAGAGATATACTTAGGGCCCTCTCGACGATATCACATTAATCATAGCTTGCAAGCAAGTAATAAAGATCACTAAGAATGTTATATCACGGTAACAATAAAAAGAGTACTTATCAGTAACAAGATCGAACTAGGTATGGAAGATACCAAATGATCGGATCTCAGACAAGTAAAATAACGTGAGACAAAAGGAATTGGTTACTATCACTAGTTTATCATTGAGCTGGTGGGAGTCATTATGGATCTCCAGGACCCGCTAAAGATTATTGATCGGAGAGAGTCTCGATCATGTCCACACAGTTCACGAACCTGTAGGGAGACACACTTAAGGGTAGTTGATGCATTTGAGTGGATAGGCAACACCAGAGAAAATATTGGACAGCATAGGAATTGTACTAATAAATCTATCAGAATAGTTTTGGTGTATCATAATATTACCGAGATTTAATTATCAATGTGTTCATTAAATGAAGTGTTCATTAAATGAAGTACTCATTAAATGAAGTGTTCATTGAATGAGTGGCATTAAATCAAGTGAATAAAAATTTGACAAGTAGGACCCATAGGGGTATTCATATATTCAAAAACATTACAAAAATTATTAAATAAAAAAGGAATATGACGCAATGCTGACGTCAGGAGGCCAACCTCCAAAGATCGAGCAAGGATCCATCGATCCCTTGGCACAGGGCAGCGAGAGCAGGGGCGTCGGATGTAGGCTTGCACGCTGAGTCGAACGAGGGCAGCGCCGCCATTTTTGCATCATCGGAACTGTGTCTCCGGCGAGGTATTGCGGCAATGCAGGAAGGTGATCGTCATGAGAACGAGCGAGAGCATGTGAGGAATGGAGGAGAGGCTCGTGAGAACCGCGAGCTCACCGTGAACATTATGATTGCGTCAATTCGGCCAGAGGAGGTCAAAGGCAACGATGATGTCGTGGTGGAGCTCGGCCGGCCACGGGGAAGACGGCATTGATTGGCCCAATTCCGAGCTCCCTCGGATACGTACTTCATGTACGAGATAGAGGAAAGTGGGGATGTGTCGATGGTGGCCTCAGCAACATCCACCGGAGCACCTGGGGCTAGGGTTTACGGCCAGAGAGGGGAAAACGAGAGAGAGAGAGAGACTAAGAGAGTTAGGAGAGGATGAGGACGACTGGGGAGAGACGAGACATGCAGGGCGGCATTATCCCCTCTCTAGATGACGACGGGTAGCGGCAAGGATCACGACAAGACCGACGATGACAGTGAGGACACGGAGCTGCTCCACTGCTCCGGGAGGAAGACGACGAAAGGAGACCCCGAAGGGGTATTGGGCCGCATCGGGCTGACTTGGGCCACAGTTGGGATGTGCTAATGAAAGGGAGTGAGGGCGACTGCGTGCGTGTGTGGCAGATGGAGTGAAGAGGAAGCTGGGCCGGCCTAGTTCTCTCCTGGCACTATTTTATTTCACACAAATGTTTTTTCTATTTCCTTTTCTAACTCCTCTCTATAGTAAAACCACTTGAAGTAGGTTTTGAGCAATTCAAGACACTAGGGTTTTGATTTTGAAAAATACATAGGGGCCCTTGTGACTATTTGGTCTCCAAACTTTTATAATTTTCAAAAATCAAAAACCTGTTTGAGTGAATTTCAGAGTGATAGGGGAATTAGGGTTTAGGGTTTTGCATATGTTTATTGTTTGCATTCATTTTTATTTAGCAAAAATACATGATGCTCATGTTAATGCACAATCAAACCCTAATTACCTAAAAAAATAAAATTAGGGGTGTTACAATTAGAAATGTCAGTGGTTAGTACACATGCTATGTTGAAATTCTCTGTTTTGATTATTTTCTAACCGCTAAAAGTGTGTTCGTTCCCGATAGAGTCTTTTTCCTAGATCTCTCGTATGTACCAGGTATAGAAGGTGTCCTCTGCTATCTGATGGCTCTAGTCTTAATTAGTATGATACAGTGAACCATTGCGGTGACCTAGCATACCACTGCATATGTAGTACGCAATAGTCATTGACATAACACCAATGAAACACCGTTCCACTAGTATTACATCCCTCATAGTGGTACAACAGAAACATCGTGGGTCTAAGACATGACTATATATTACAACTCAACTCTTTACAAAGGATCTAGAAAACTTCTTCTGAATAGTGAGTAAAACAAAATACATAAGAACACCAGAAATAGCAACTAGAAGTCTATTCTAGAAATAGTACTACAATTAACTTATGACTATGGCTTGCGATTGCTGCAATAGCAATGCTCTACAAAAGTTGGTCCTGGTATATAGGGATTTATCTATACTCTACTCTTCAGCTTCACTTCTATTGCCACAGATTTAGTCGTCGACTTCATTGATACCCACTAGATACCTTCAACTCTTCAATGCAGTTCTCCTCTTGAGTTCATTATTGATTGCTCCGAGATCTAGCAAGGGTTAAGAAGGTACGATTGAGTATGAGCGTAATCAGCAAGTTCACTAAAAAGGACTGTTTGATGCACTATCTACAACCACAGACCAAAGGTCGTAGGTTATGTAGGTTTTCATAAAAATTCAAAGGTTGCTTTTATTCTGAAAAGCTATGTATGTTAGCCTTCACAGGTTTATTAGAACTTTGTCAAGTTCCTTTCCTGCAGCGTTCGCAACTCCTTCCTGGAACAGGGAGTAACATGTCACACTTTTTACACTCTACATCGGTGCATTTCTTTACCCATGAGATATCCTTATCCATGTTGCACATCCAAGTCATGAACTTGTCCATACGTCCTTAGTATGGGGCCCGGTATAAGGACCCAAGTCAATCGCTTCCCTTCTCCATGACCCCAAATGCCAAAACGATCCTTCAGGCCACCACATCTCTGTTAAGCCCCCTTTCGGACCGCTATAACTTGGATAGGCCCATGAATACTATGTGAGTCTACTGTGCCCTTTACAGGACCCTTTAAAAATGACCAACCGTACCTCTAACAGCCTCTCACGGATAATCTAGACACTAAAACTATGTGGATCTAAGGGTGCCCACCCATGTTGCTGGATCCACGCAAGGAATCTCAGCGTTGTGTAAATGTCGTCTGCTAACACACAAAAGGAAGAAGTGACTTCCCCAAAGTCATACAGATCTCATGGTTAACGCGTATTTTACGGCACAAGGATCACTGGCAACATTGGTTGTTAAATCCTAAATGATACATTCTCGTGCAATGGTGGTTCCATTGCCAGTCATAATAGATTAACTGGTCACCCTGGATCAGTAACCAGTAATACAAATTAATCATGAAAATAGTGTTTTCTACTATCCTTTTCGAAATGTATGTGATAACAATAATAGATTGTAAATACTTGATAGAAAATAACCAAATGTCATGAGAAAGTGTGAACTTGCCTTTGTGATTACAAGATTATGAAATCACGGTCTTCGAGACAATATAAAATCCAACATCTGAAAACAGCATCATTGGTCCGGTAAGGACTAATGTTTAAATAAGAAATATGCTATTATGCATAAGGAATGTTATGCATTTTGTAGAAACCTCGAAGTAATACCCAATGTTGTGAATGAGTTCAACTTGGGTGATTTCTTTAAGATTTTATTTATCTTCAAATTTACTTCACAAGCAAATATATCTAAAAAGAACTTAAGACTAACATACAAGAAATAAAAGGTAAATCACAACATTAATATAAGATTAAGGTTGTTTGGTACAATGTAACTATTATGAAAGTACATGTTTTAAGTTTTTAGGACTTAAAATAAATAACATAGTGTACTTGTTTGAAGTGGAAAAATAATAACTTTTGAAGAAAAATGTTTCTTATATTAAGTTGATCAATTCTAAAGATCATCAGGATGTAGACTACTAGTATCGATATAATACAAACAATCTTAAGTTACTATACTTCCTGCTAATTGAATATTAGACCAAAGTTAACTATAAAAATATAAATGAATTAAGATATAATGTGCCTGGAGCATTACCTAGCTCTAGCGTTTTCGTAAGCATGATTAAGGATGTGAGATCATTCACTCCCAATGTGAGTGAATGATGAGTTTAAGGCATGGTTTTATATTATAATCCTAAAGACAAGATTTATCTTATTGATAATAGCAAAAATAGATGACCTCAAGAGTTTGTTTTGGTTTGAAGTATTTAATTGAATTTGAGAAATAATACTATTGCTTAAATATTTACATTTCTATGTTTCAATAAATCCTAAGTAATCTAATAAAGCTAAACATGATCAATTATGATTTTAGATGATATAAGGAAATATATCCTTTTATTTTTATAAAAGAAAGGATTTTATAAACCTTTTTATAACCAAAATGACTTAGTATTTCATATTTAGTATTTTTCTATTATAGTGGACTACACTAAATACTCAAAAGTGATTTTTTTATTTTTAGGATTTTCCTTATTTTTTCTTATCTCCTTAATGGTTTTAATGGTTTAAATATTTAGTTGTATTTAATTTAACTTAAACAAGTGATGATATATTTTCCTGGATAGATTTTAGTGTTGTGAGCATTTTGGTATATCATATGTATTTTTATGATTTTTCTAGGGCTAAAATAATCTCAGGGGTATTTTTGTAATTTTCTCTATTGAATTTTCATTTATTTTAGTAATTATCTTTTAAAACTGGGCCCGAGCCACGGGCTGGCCTAGCCCACTACCTAGCCTAGCCCATATGGTTGGGCTAGACCATATCGATCGGCCCACTAGGTCGGTCCTGACCCAGTCCTCACTCTCTCGCTCTCTCATGCGACCTTGCTCTTCTCCTCTTTCCTGGCAACACTATGGCGTCGCTACCATCGCCTGCATGCCATGGCTGGCTCCGGCCACCTTGGCTGCCACTGCTGATTGCAGTCGACATGCCTTGTCGAGATTTATCTGCATGTTCAAACTGATTAGGAAATCTTGCTCACTCCTAGCCGCCCCTTACTCGTATGGTGTAAGGCTTTTGACCTCCGTCATCATTGCAGTTTGGTGATTACCTAGTGGTGATGATGGTGGGGTGGTGGTGATGCGGTGATGGTTTCCTACTGCTGCTAGCTTCGTTGGCACTGTGGTGCTATAGATGCGTCTCGGCGCAGGTTGCAGCGACGCCGGTGCTTCTTGTGTTGTCGCCTCCTCGTCATTGCCAAGTCTATTTCTCTTCTTGCTGAGTGAGGACCACCAGGTACACGTTCCTCCTCCTCTACTTCTCTACTTACTTTCATTCATATGTTCACCTTGTCTAGGGTTCCTCCCCTCTCTAGTTTCTCTCAAATTTTACATAGGTTTGTGCAGTACGGTTGCTATTCCCACCATGCTTTAGTGGACCTAGCTTAAGATCTACTAAGTAGTAATTTAGCTATGGAATAGGTTATACTATGTTTATGGCTGAATCTTAGTATGACTTCATATTTAACTGATTTATGAATTCAGTGTTAATTTAGTCTTGGGGTGTTGTGGTAATTCTTGAAATGGTTGTGCTATAATTATTGGTTGTTGATATATGGCTAGCAGTGTAGGTTTTGGTTCTAATGCTAAGCATGATTTGATCTTAGCATGGTTGTTATACACCTCTAGTTACAGTAGCTAATTTAGAGATGGTATATTAACTATGACATACTCTGATGAATTTATTGGTGTGGAGATGGATATACTGAATTGCGCAATCTTTGGTACAATGTCAGGTTTAACTGAATTGTTGGTTCAGTAATTAACTTCTTAATATGTTTAGATTGATATGTAAGTTCTTGAATAAACTTTTGTGTTTTGGGGATGGAATTCTTTGTTAGGTGGTGATTTTTACAGGGTATAGTCTCTGTGATGTGCAGGTGGTGATTTTGAAAATGTAACATTGGCTAAACTAATGCTTGCACTGCTTCATGACCTAAATTATATTTCTTTTCATGTACATTTCCTCTACTAGATGTTGTACTAATCCGATAGTAGTGTAAAGATCCTAATCAGGTAATCCTTATGTTGTATTGTATATAGTGTTCTCTAGAAACACCAACAATAGCATGGTATTTCTCTATTGAATACTTGAGTATTCCTAAAAGATACTTGGTGGTATTTTACTTCTGTGTATATTTACGGATTCTTGGCATATTTTGCTTACTCAAATACTTTGAATGTTTTGTTGGGTTATATATGTTGTGCATTGTAACATCCTCGAATCGGCCCTATGCAGGTTTTAGCGCTTCCTGCCAAACCCGCATAGAAACGATTCAAATATGCCTACCAGGCACTTGCGTGTAGGTGGAAAAGGAAGTAATATCATTACACAATAGCCCATGATGGAACACACAAGAACATATATACAACAACGACTCAAAGAGTCAAGAATACAGATATAAAATACAAAGATCCAAATCACCTTGAAAACGATACGGATAAGATGCAAATCGAGCTAAGATCCCTGAAGAATAACCAACGGTATACAAAACCCTACCCAGGCTAAGCCGGAAGGGTAACCCTGCTAACATCGTCGAACTTATACCTATTAAAACAAAAGGGGTGCCGACAAAGGGCAAAGGAAAAAGGGAGCGGTCAGTACTGAGGCTAGTACACAGCGAGTCTAGAATTCGGCGGCTCTCGCCTACATAGGTATGGTGGACTAAAGTGGTAGCAAAGCATGCACTAAATAACCTATAGAGACTCAATACAACTGTCGACTGTCAAAGCGAGATAAGTAAAACCTATTCAGAATCAACCTGTTACTAACATCAAACCTAGCCATCATGGTATTTTCCCTCGAGACCAAACAAGGAAGTCCTTCCAAGGAAACTCACACGGTTGGGAGTTTTATTCACTCATTCCATGGTGGTTGTCCAACTTTATTAGTCATACTAGATCCAAGTCAAATTATAACAGTAATTCTTTAGTTATAGTTGTCTATGATCAATAAACTATGCTCCAATCGTCCATACCCGAGGATATGGCTTTTCGAAAAGATTTTACCCTACAGGGGTGCACCAAAGTATTCACACGCATTTCAACCCTTGTTGTCAGATCAGGTAGGTGCAAGATCATGAAACATACACCCAATGGTATGTCGACGGGGCTTCGGACACGATGTTTCCCAGACCCAAAGCAAGTACATCGGGGACACCGCACTAAGCTACCCGCATCGAACGAGATGGACCCAGGGTTTGTGACAAAGGCTGTAAAGGACTCGGAATACGAAAGTGTGACTAGGCTTGTCGATACCGCGGAATCGTGGCACAGGGTTCCTAAACAGTACAGGCGCTCCATGCAAAATAGTAAATAAAGAAGTAAAGCATGGCATAAGTGCAGGATAGTAATAACGCCTGAAACTAGTTTGTGGCCCCCAGCATGGTACTTTGAAATCAGGTAGTAAGCCGATAGGGGGGCCCACACACTCCACATGTGGTTAGCACGCTCGGTCTTGGAACAGGTGTCAAGAACTCGGGTCCTAGGTGGACAAAAGTGGGTGGGTAAAACCAAATAACATCTATTACCCACTGGTGCCTCTACATTATATCTATTTCCAGCATTCTAATTGACAAGTTATAATTAAAGCCATGGTCATCTCCACCATTAAGCATGTGCCAACCCCCAACGACGGTGGAACATCGACAATGCGAAGCAACACCTAAGAAAGCAACTACAACTTGTAAGGCCGAAAGTCTATCAAACAACATGCAATAGGAGGTTTCCAAGGCAATATAGCATATAGGAGATATAACTGGTACGAGAAACTAAAGCATCGACAACACAGATAGCAATAGATCAACAGGAAGAAGTAAAGACTATAAATACAAAATAGGTAGAAAGGGAGAGAATGCTCGCCTAGAAAACATAGCCGAAGATACATCCAAAGAACCGGTCGAACCTCGCATCAACTCAGTAGCCTAATCTGTGAAGAAGCAAAGCACTAAAACAAACACCAGATGCACTATTTAAAACTACGGCAGAAGATCTCGCATGTTCATGATATGATGCATGGCATGGAAAAGATGTGATTGTTGGGGGGATACCCTCGGGTAGGGTCACGCCGGGGTATAAAGGCCAAGTTAGCCGAGGTATGGCATGGTCAAAGCAAGTGCTGGCCGGGTCACCTCAAGGCAGGCTGACTTACGGGATGACCCGGACCGGTGGGCGTGTGCCTAATGTTAACTCGGTCGGCATAAAATATATGTCGGCTATGTTGATCTACCATGTTTGCAGGTACCCTCATAGCCAGGTTAGCTACACGCTAGCTGGGTTACCACTTGGCTTCCAAGAGAAGGAAGGAATATCCCGCTGGTCAAAAGGTGATCCATGTCCACTGTAGCGTGAGCGAAGAGAGCAGAGGGAAGGACCAGTGGGGCATGGCCGACAAAGGTGACGCCGGTAGTGTCAGCTGACATGATCCGTGTCTGGTGACGCCAAACGACAAGGAGTTCGCAGAGGGTTACATCCATAGTCTGGACTAGCTGTTTAAAGTGAATAAAGAGGCATCTAGCTTTAACCAAAGGGCATATTCCAGGAATATGCTTCCACGTATGCCTAACTTTGTAACCTGGGCTTGCCTATATAAGGAGCACCAGGGCCTCCATAGAGGGGGATCGATCATTTTCTTTGTCTAAGGTAGAACTCTAGAGCACTGCAGTGAGGGGTAAGAGACCTAGTCTCCTTCTCACGAACAGCTCACAGAGCCCTTGTAATCCGCCATTGATAGAGTGAAAATACAAACACTTGTGCGTGGAATCACCACGCTATCCCACCATGTATTCCTCTAGCGTACTTTGGCCCCATCTTTAGCCTATCCATGGCATATGCCGTGCCACCACCACGACAGTTGGCGCCCACCGTGGGGCCAGCGGCGCTAGCAGGGGTGAAAATCCGGACGGGAAGCATCTTCGGCACCGGCGAGCGCGTCTTCTCTAGCTTGGTTCAACGCTTTGGAGCGCTGGACTACGTCAGCGACAACGCTGGGAGCTTTGATAGGCGTCCTCCTCCGTGCAACAGCCTCTTCATCAATCTTGGCACACACAAGATCTACATTGGCATGGACGAGTCCTGCGTTCACCCGCGGCACATCATCGAGGGAGGCGAGCCACCTCTCAGCGCGGCTAGCAGACGTATCGCTCGCACCACAAGCTGCATTGAGGTCATGATGACCGTGCCAAACGCAGGAGCAAGCAAGGACCCGGCACCAGAGCCAAAGACTATGCCAAAGAAGGCGAGGTCAAGATTTCCTCCCCTAGAAAGACCCGAGAACGTACTACAGTAGGCAATAGATAGTTTAGCAACACCCATAGCGCTAGTAGTAGATCCGGCTCAGGCACAGGATGAGTTAGAAGAAACTAGGAAGAGGATGCTAGCTGGTGCAAAAAAGGTAGCTGAGTTGCAGCAGACATTGAACATTACCCTGTGGGAGTATGCAAAGGCGAACCACATAGGTGGAGCAAAAATTCGGGGTGGGAACCTAATTACTGAAATTGACAAGGAGTGTGAGCATAGGCTAGATCAGATGGCCACGATAGTTACAGGAGGGCTAGAAAGGTACAGTACCCCGGCGAAGAACCTCAGGGCCACTAATACGGCTGCGTCTGAGTTAGAAGGCTTAACCGGAGAGGCCAGGGAGAGGCAACGGGAGAGAGTTAACCACATGTTGAAAGTAGCATCTCAACATAACTAGGAGAAGAACAAGGCAAACCCGGCATAGCCCGGAGCATCTAATGTAGTTCTTTCGGCAAGAAACAACCCGACCAAATCTGTCGGAGCTGCATCTTCCCCTAGTCATGGCCCAAGGAGAGAGGAGGTGGTAACCTTAGGTAGAAGAGACAAACAGATGGTCCCCTATGATCCGGTGAGAGCTGGTAAAGGAAAAGCAGTGCAAGTTGAGGAAGACCGCCATAGTGCCAGCCGAGGTGAAGCTGGCCGGGGTAACCGCGACCAAGGCAATGCCGGTTAGAGGAATGTTGTCAACGGCAATACCGGATAGAGTAATGATGGTTACTCGGAAATGGTAATTGCGTGGTATTGCCTCGACATGAAAGAAGTGGTATTGCCTCGACATGAAAGAAGTGATGTTGACAACATTCCGGGGAAAGAAGTGGTATTGCCTCAACATTCCGAGTAAGATGTTGACAACATTCCGGGGTAATTGAATCACAAGCAATTGCGTGGTATTGCCTCGACATGAAAGAAGTGCTGGCCGAGCAATGCAACTGCAGAACGCTCGTCCGGATCAGGACAGATACAATGATGGTTACTCGGAAATGGTAGACACCGGATTTCCAAGACCAGAGCAAGATGTGATTTGATCAGGATTGGGAAGTAGGAACCTGCAGACGGATGACGCAAGGCTGAAGTTGGACCGACTTTATAGGTCGGAGATGATCGAGGTGTAGAGCCCTCCAGGTCTGGCATGCTTTGGACCTCAGATCATGAAGGAACCACCAGTTCCGAACTTCCAGCTGGCCAGAGGAACTAAGACCTATGATGGTAGCACCAAACCAGAGGATTGGCTCATCGACTATGCAATAGTAGTTAATATCGCAACAGGAAATTTGAGGTGGGCAGTGGGATATACGCCCCAAATGTTGGATGGACCTACAAGGGTTTGGCTGCACAACTTGCCACTAGGAAGCATCAACTGTTGGCTGGATTTTGAGGAACTATTCGTCAGCAACTTCCCAAGCACCTACAAGAGACCAAATAGGCAGACTTTTGGATTACGCAGGCAAAGACCAAATGAGCCGGATTGAGATTTTCTGACTCGGTGGTGCAACATGCGCAACTCATGTGAAGGGGTAATTGAATCACAAGCAATTGCGTGGTTCGCTCAAGGCTGTAGATATGGGAGTATGTTGTGGCAAAGGCTGCAGCAAGATATGCCAAACACCCTAGCGGAGATGATCCGGATCGCAGATTCGTATGTTTTGGGAGATCCGACCTAGCCCCGACTTATGTCAAGCGAGTCAAATGAGGAGTACTATCACAGGGATGGCTCCGGATCATCCAGGAGAAATGATTTCTAGGGGAAAAGAAGGGATGAGCGTCCAGATTACAGATATAGCCCACAGCAGGTGGCAGCTATGGATCAGGATCGGCCCAATGTCAGCGCAAGTCAGCGCCAGAAAACTGGAGGACAACATTGGCAGCAAAAGGGTGAAGGCAAGAAGCCTTGGACTCTAGAACATAAGAAATAGTGGCAGGAAAGGAAAGATCGTCCGAGGTACACGTTCGAGTCTATGTTGGACTAGCCTTGCAAGTTCCATACGCGAAATCCAAATAGTTTGGCAAACCATACGACCTGGCAATGTGAGTGGATGAGTAAGCTAGAACAGGGTAGCTCGGGGAATGCTCAGGCACCTCGGAATGAAGCACCTCGACAGCAACTGCTCACAGGGGGAATGGACAGCAACTAATGTTGCCACCACCTCCACCAAGGTATGAAAATCAAGAAAGAAGAGATGCAGTGCACCAGGTGAATAACTAGCAACAGTAGGACCAGGGTTACCATGGTCATGAAGGAAGAAACGAGTACATGGAGCATCACCAAAGCTACTGTGTGTTTACCACAGAAGAAACTGACAAAAAGAGCTTGTAGCGCCGGCATATGGAGGTGAATGTAGTAATGCCAGTCATGACGAGGTACATGCCGTGGTCGGATCAGGAGATTACATGGAGTATCAAGGATCATCCCAGGCTCATGCCAAGTCCTAGATCGTATGCGCTAGTACTGGATCTGACATTCATCGGTCCAAATATCAATGTGAGATTTTCCAAGGTGCTGATAGACAATGGCACCAGCATTAACATCATGTACAAGGATACCGTGCACAAGTTAGGGATCTCGAAGAACATGCTCCAAGCAACAAGAACCACCTTCCATGGAATTGTGCCAGGTATCTCCTGTGAACCCATTGGTAAGGTCTGGGTTGATGTACTATTCGGTACAAGGGATAACTGTCAGATAGAAATTTTGAGTTTGAAGTGGTGAACTAGAAAAGCGCCTATCACATGTTACTCGGCAGGCCTGCTCTGAACAAGTTCATGGCAAGTACTCACATCAGTTACCCGAATATGAAACTGCCTGGACCAAGAGGAGTGATTACCGTATCATGGGACTTCAGGCGTTCGATTGAGTGCGCGTCTGCCGGATCTAACCTGGCCAAGTCACTCGTGATAGCACAGGAGAAGAGGAGAATTCAGGAAGTGGAGGCATTGGCTTAGTCCACGCAGCAGCATATGCCGGCTCTGACCAACCCGCATGGAAGTGTTTCTTTCCAAGCAACAAAAGATACGAAGAAAGTACCCATTGATGATCAGTTCCGTAACTATTGGTGCCAGGTTAGGAGAAAAATAGGAAAGTGAGCTCGTCAACTTCCTCCGTGGGAATCGGGATATCTTTGCTTGGTCCACACAGGATCTGCAAGGTGTACCGAGGGAGTTGGTCGAGCACTCTTTGAATGTGAGACCCGGAACTAAGCCGGTGAAGCAACCTCGTCGTTGCTTCACCGAAGACAGGAGAAAAGTCATTGGAGATGAGATAGCTAGGCTCCTCGCAGCCTGATTTATCATGGAAGTACTTTACCCAGATTGGCTCTCTAATCCGATGCTCATGGAAAAGAAGAAGTGATGCAGCCCGTCCAACCGACGCCTCTACATCTACACTACCAAGTCCCCCAAGTGGACCGATGACTCGTGCTCGAGCCATGCTCCTCCAAACTAAGGTGAATTCGCACCTATACTCATGTGACTTCGATACACCCCTGGATGGCTTGCTACTTCATGCCCCGACACTATGCATCATCAGGTATGAAGACATGAGCCAACGGAATGTCGCAGCAGCTAGCAGCCACCTGGAGCAAGCAGCACTACCAGCCAAGCATAGCGGTACTACCACCTAGAGTACGCGGTACTACCGGCTCAGACAGAGAGCTTCCACCAGCAGCCCTAGACCTCCCCGGTACCTGCGAGTGGCACTACGGCTTCGACCAGCACTACTGCATCTAGTGAGTGGTACTACCGCCCACGCCTGAAGACCCACGCCAGAACCTTTGACCGCCCCGGTACCTGTGAGCGGTACTACCGCCGGCCACCAGTACTACCAGTCACAAGTTCTGGTACTACCGGCCGTCCCAGGGCCTGCGCACCCCAGCTCGGCCCTTTGGCCTTGTAACACACACCTTTGATATTTTAGTTGCCTAAATTACCCCTAAACTTGTGGTTAGCCTATACATAGTCCCCCACCTCTATTGTAAGCCTCGGGCATGATATTTGGAATTAGTGAAAACCCCTTGTGGATCTATCTAGTTCTTGCCGCATGCTCCTTTGACAAAGGAGCACCAAGTATCCCAAACCTCGTTGGAGTTTGCATCGTGCCTCCGCGTTGTAGAAGGCCTAGGCATCCGAGTCCCTTTGCCTAGACATCAAGATCTCACCAAGTCTCCCTACTCGTCGTGCTGGTATGAGAGAGAGTCCTCTGCCCGATGCCGATCCTAGGATTGCGCCGGACCGATCACCACCGACGTGAGCTATTGGTGTGTATCATGGTTTTGCATGTGTGTGTTCATCGTGTTCTTCATGCGTGCGTTCATCGAGTTCATCCTCCTCTCCTTCCCCTACACTCCACCCTCGATTTGAACGGGATTCGTGAAAGATCGGGCCACCCTAGAGGTTTGCCCTCAACATATTGGTATCAAGAGCTTCGTTTCTCATGAATTCCCCCACAAATTTTTCTTCTATCCACCATAAATTTGAAAATCCCAAAAAAAGCGCCCCAAAATTTACCTTCGGATCGATCTCTTGATTTGGTGAGTTTTTGTGGTTTTGTTCCATAGATTTGTTGCTTGGGGTATCGATCTACCTTCCTGGTGTGTTCCTAGCCCCAATTTTGGTCAGATTTCCGCCGACTTGGGATTTTTGGGCCGATTTTGCGGTCAACTTTGAGATCGACGCGCCCAGGAATCCACAAAGCGGTACTACCACCGAACAAGCGGTACTACCGGCGAGCGGTACTACCGGCTGATCCCAGCGGTACTACCGGCCGATTTGGGCGGTACTACCGCCCCTATCAGACAAGAAATTTTCACCCCCATTTTTGTTCGCTAACCTTTAGTATTTGTTTGTTCGTGTTTCGCGTGCGTGTCGCCTTCCTAACAAAAATCTTCAGCACCTACTATACTCTCCATGCGTCTCGACACCATGACACCCAAAAACCATCCCAAACACCGGTAGCAAGTCGTCAACAATACAAAAGGTATAACTTGCTCCACCTTGTTAACCCCTCTTCCTTGTGTGTACCTATCCTATGAGAGAAGCTCATTTTTGTGTTTGCCTAAGCATTGTGCACTTGCCCTTGGAGTAGTGAGAGTGTTGAAGAAAATACAAAAGTGACATAGCAGTATAGAAAAGGGAGAAAAAGACAAAGAAAAAGAAAAATAGAAAAGATACAAAGTCTCCCAATACAAAGAGAGTCTCAAGCTTGTAAGCAAAGAGAGAGATAGAGCGCAACCAAGGCAAGTGCACAAATCCGTTGCTTATTTCTCTTTTGGCAAACGAGTTGTGGTCTCTCCTTGTGTTGGCATGACACCGAGTGTAGTCTTCATTAGGACCTTTTTGTGCTCATTTTATAGTCGTGCTAACCAAATCCGTCCCCACATGTGTGTATCCTTGTATCTTGTAGATTGTTTCCTTTTTGCTTTTGATCTTTGGTTCTCTACCACTTTTGACAGTAACCTTTTCTTTGGATCATTTCGTTTGGTTTTCCACAACCCTAACCTTCCACCAAAAGCTTTTGAGAGTTAGTTCTTTCTTTACTATGAGGTTTCTTTGTGATTTCACTTTGCACGCTTATATCTCTCACTTGTGCTTTCTAGTTTGGTGCAATCCCCAAGGTGAGGTACAAGGCTGACACCACCATATCCCAATTCCATATACAATCCTTGTGTGTTTTGCATGATAGATAGGCACGGTGAGTCGAGCCAACCACCTTCAAAAGAAGAAGAACATGGACCGTACATGACGTGCGCAAGTCACTTCATCATCCGAGAAGAGTTCCGTGAACGTTGCCAAGCCCTTGAGACACGACAAGACAAAAAAATTGGCGAGACGCAAGCCGAGTTCAAGAACATCGACAACCGCTTTGACGGCCTTGAAAGGCAAATGCACGCAATGCATCACAACTTTGGACATCAAAATGAAGCACTTCAATGCTCCGTCGCCAAAACAAATGACAAGCTTCATGTTCTCATCGACGGAATGGCAAGACCACGTTCACGTGCTTCAAGCTCTTCAAGTTCTTCGTGTCATCATGCACCTCTTCCACAAGATCTTCATCCAAGTGCTCCAAGACGCAATGACGCCCCCGTGGTTGAAGATGGAACTTCTTTGAACTATGTACCTTCCCCACGGCACGCTGCAACATTAAGCTATGATGGTGACTTCTCTTCAAGGCCAAAAGCAAGGCGAGAAGCACACCATCATCATGCAAGGGCACTAGTGATCCAACAAGCACAACCACAAGAAGAACCGTGAGTGGAACCTCGAGCCCAACCTCAACTACATCACCATCATCACTGTGACATTCTTGCAACTACAAGTGATGACTCCAATTTGGAGGATCAAGCTCGCCATCGTCATGAAGCTCTCCAAGATCCTCATCTTCGTCATCGACGTCATGAACGCCCACACCGACACCATGGTCATCACGAGGCGCCTCCTCCACCAAATCAAAACATGGAGCACCAAGTGGTACAAGTTGAGCGACGCCCACCATGTCATGAGGCTCAAGACCATGATCTTCGTCGTGAGGCCCATGTGCCTAATCAACATCACCAACCGAGGAACAAGCCCCCTCTTCGTCATCAATCGCATCATGAGGCTCCACATCCTCAACACTCTCATGAGGCCCAAGCGCCTCAACATCATCACCAACCGCGCCAAGAGAAAGAATAAGCACCTCATCAAGGTCGCGACAATCAAGTTCCACCTCCCCAACCACAAGATCATCAACAAGGTCACCAAGCTTATCCCAATGACCGCAATGATGAAGAAACTTTCAGCAAGCTCAAGTTCACAATGCCCAAGTTTATCGGATCCAATGACCCCTACCTCTCATGGGCACTCAAAGTCGACAAGATCTTCCGCATGCACAATTATAGCAACGAGAAGATGGTCGCCATGGCTTCGCTTGAGTTTGATGATTACGCCAACCTTTGGTGGGAACAAGTTCAAGTTGCTCGTGACGCAAGGCAAGAGCCATCAATCACAACTTGGCATGACATGAAGGCTCATATGAGATCCCGCTTTGTCCTGGCACACTACACGCGCAACCTCTTCACCAACCTTCAATCGCTCCGCAAAGGGACAAAGACCATGGAAGAGTACTTCAAGGAAATGGAACTCAACTTGATCCGCACCAACATTGAAGAGCACACGGAGCAAACTATGGCACGTTTCCTTATTGGCTTGAATCACCCAATCAAGCGCATTGTTGAGTTCCAAACATACAACAACATGGTTGAGCTTGTGCACATCGCAACAAAGGTCGAACGTCAAGTGCAAGAGGACATCAAGTACAGTAAGCCCAAGACGTATTTCACCTATAAGAAAGCTTCAACCGCTACACCAACAAACTTCAATGGAAGATCCTCAAATACCTCTAAGCCTTCCTTCAAGCCCACACTTACTCAAGGAAAATTTCCCCCAAGTGGCAAACAAGAAAAGAGTGATACACCTTTTAACGGTGAATGCTACAAGTGTGGAGGCAAAGGACACAAGTCGGCTGAGTGTGGAAACAAGAAAGTATTGTTCATCCACAACAACGGTGACGAAGAGTACTTGAGTAAAGATGAATTTGATGCCCAGGTCAAGGAAGCAATGACGAGGAAACGAGTGGAAGATGACCAAGAACTCCTCATGTGTGAACATGACGCAAGTCCATCGCTTGTCGTCACAAGGATCTTGACCACTCAAGCACAAGAGCATGAAGACCAACGCTCAAATATCTTCCAAGCACGAGTCAACATCAATGGCAAATCTATCAAAGTGATCATCGATGGAGGGAGTTGCCGCAATCTTGCTAGCACCAAGTTGTGTGAGAAGCTCAACCTCACCCTCCATCTGCACAAGCACCCTTACCACGTGCAATGGCTAAGTGACCAAGGGTCCGTAAAGATCAAGCATACCATATCGGTCACCTTCGCCATTGGTCCTTACAAAGATACGGTCGAGTGCGATGTGGTTCCTATGACAGTTTGCCATATGCTTCTTGGTCAACCATGGCAATTCGACAAGGCTGATCTACATGATGGTCGCACGAATGTGTACACCTTCAAATGGCTCAACAAAACATGTGTTTTGCAACCAATGACTCCTAGCCAAATAATTGCGGATAATGCAAAGGCTTTAGCGAGGGCGCAAACCACAACACCTACTTGTGAGAAGAGCGGTGAGAGAGAGAACCACCTCATAGTGAATGAGAGCCATAAGCCAAAATCGAGTGGAAAAACTAAGAGTGTTCTCCTTGCCACCAAAAGTGAGATGAGGGATGTGCGGAACAACCCATCCATCTTGCACTATGTCCTCATTTGCAAGGGACTAGCGCAAGGAACTAATGAATTAACCAATGTTCCTCCATCTTTGATGATTGTTTTGCAGGAATTCAAGGATGTGTTCCTCGAAGAACTTCAACATGGACTACCTCCTCTTCGCGGAATTGAGCATCGCATTGACCTCATCCCCGGTGCACCCCTTCCAAACCGCGTCGCGTACCGCACTAACCCAAAGGTGACAAAAGATATTGAACGTCAAATTAACCAACTCGTCTCCAAAGGTTTGATCCAAGTTAGCGCTAGTCCAAGTGTTGTACCCGTGATTCTTGTTCCAAAAACGGATGATACGTTACGGTTATGCATGGACTACCGTCCAATCAATGCTATCACCGTGCGTTATCAACATCCCATACCACGTCTCGATGACATGCTTGATGAGTTGGGTGGATCCACTATTTTTTCAAAAATTGATCTTCGTAGTGGTTACCATCAAATACGCATGGAGGAAGGTGATGAGTGGAAAACCGCCTTCAAGACCAAACTTGGTCTCTATAAATGGTTGGTTATGCTCTTTGGTTTATCTAATGCCCCATCCACCTTCATGTGCCTTATGAATCATATCTTGTGTTCGCTCATTGGAAAAGTGTTGTTGTCTATTTCAATGATATACTTGTTTATAGCAAGTCACTTGAGGACCATATTAAACATGTCAAGTAAGTCTTACAAATCCTTCGACATGAAAAGCTTAAAGCTAATCTTCCCAAGTGCACTTTTGCTAAAGACAAGTTGATTTTTCTTGGATTTGTCATTTCTTCGAAGGGCATTGAAGTTGATGTGTCCAAGGTTAAGGACATACAAGATTGGCCCATCCCAACAAATGTGAGTGAACTCCGAATCTTTCATGGGTTGGCTGGTTTCTATCGTCGCTTTGTGAAAGACTTTTCAACCATTGCTTGTCCTCTCAACGAGTTGATGAAAAATAATGTCACCTTCATGTGGGGCAAAGCTCAACAAAAAGCCTTTCATGAACTCAAAAGGAGGCTCACTGAAGCACCTCTCCTTGCGTTACCGGATTTCACAAAAACTTTTGAGATAGAGTGTGATGCTAGTGGTATTGGCATTGGAGGAGTCCTTATGCAAAACGGACGTCCTATAGCCTACCATAGCGAGAAACTTGATGGTGCTCGCCTTAATTATCCAATTTACGACAAAGAGATTTTTGCCTTAGTTCGTGTTCTTCAAGTTTGGCAACACTACCCATGGCATACGGAATTCATCATCGACATTCCGACCTCAAAGTACCTTGCCATCAATACATTCAATGTCAAGGACCTTTCACCCTACCATGGAGATCCTCAAGTTGATAACCATGAAGAGTCGAGGATGACTCTTTCCCAAGGGGGGAGCTGATGCAGCCCGTCCTACGGACGCCTCTACATCTACACCACCAAGTCCCCCAAGTGGACCGATGACTCGCGCTCGAGCCAAGCTCCTCCAAGCTAAGGTGAATTCGCTCCTATACTCATGTGACTTCGATACACCCCTGGATGGCTTGCTACTTCATGCCCCGACACTATGCATCATCAGGTATGAAGACATGAGCCAACAGAATGTCGCAGTAGCTAGCAGCCACCTGAAGCAAGCGACACTACCGGCCAAGCATAGCGGTACTACCGCCCAATCGGTACTATCGCCTAGAGTATGCGGTACTACTGCCTCGGACAGAGAGCTTCCGCCATCAGCCCTAGACCTCCCCGGTACCTACGAGCGGCACTACCGCTTCGACCGGCACTACCGCATCTAGTGAGCGGTACTACCGCCCGTGCCTGAAGACCCACGCCAGAGCCTCTGACCGCCCCGGTACCTACGAGCGGTACTACCGTCGGCCACTAGTACTACCGGTCACAAGTTCTGGTACTACCGGCTGTCCCAAGGCATGCGCACCCTAGCTCAGCCCTTTGGCCTTGTAACGCACCCCTTTGATATTTTAGTTGCCTAAATTACCCCTGAACTTTTGGTTGGCCTATATATAGTCCCCCACCTCTATTGTAAGCCTCATGCATGATATTTGGAATTAATGGAAACCCCTTGTGGATCTATCTAGTTCTTGCCTCATGCTCCTTTGACAAAGGAGCACCAAATATCGCAAACCTTGTTGGAGTTTGCATCGTGCCTCCGTGTTGTATAAGGCCTAGGCATCGGAGTCCCTTTGCCTAGACGTCAAGATCTCACCGAGTCTCCCTACTCGTTGTGCCGGTTCGAGAGAGAGTCCTACACCCGACGCTGATCCTAGGGATTGCGTTGGACCGGTCACCACCGGCGTGAGCTATTGGTGTGTATCATGGTTTTGCGTGTGTGTGTTCATCATGTTCTTCATGCGTGCGCTCGTTGATTTCATCATCCTCTCCTTCCCCCGCACTCCACCCTTGATTTGAACGGGATTTGTGAAAGATCAGGCCACCCTAGAGGTTTGCCCTCAACAAGAAGGATGATCTGAACGTGGCAGTGGTGTGGTGTATGTGCATTGATTACACGAACCTAAATAAGGCGTGTCCAAAAGATCCATTCCCACTACCTAGGATATACCAAGTCATAGACTCAACTGCCGGATGTGAACTCTTATCATTCATAGATGCATATTCTGGTTTCCACCAGATACCTCTGAATCCGGATGATCAAATAAAGACTACATTTATCACCCCTTACAGGGCTTATTGCTATCACACTATGTCATTTGGATTACGTAATGCAGGAGCAACGTATCAGCGATGCATGCAAAAATGTCTACATGACCAGATAGGTCGAAATGTGCAAGTTTATGTGGATGATGTTGTGATAAATACCAAGGAAAGCAATACGCTCCTTAATGATATCCGGCAAATGTTCACAAACCTAAGACGGTTCCGTATGAAGCTTAACCCGGAAAAATGTACCTTTGGTGTACCGGCTGTGAAATTACTCGGTTTTCTCGTGTCTAGCCGAGGTATTGAAGCTAACCCGATGAAAATCCGGGCTATAGAGAGAATGGAACTGTCGAAGTCACTTAACGATGTATAGAAGTTCACTGGTTGCCTGGCATCGTTAAGCTGATTTATAAGTCGGCTGGGAGAGAAGCCATTACCCCCCTACCAGTTAATGAAAAAGGCAAACAAATTTACATGGACACCACAAGCAGATAGCGCATTTAGGGAGTTAAAAAAGATTATGTCCTCTGCACCAGTATTAGCCGCCCCACTACCCAAAGAGCCAATGCTGCTCTATATAGCCGTAACCAACCGAGTTGTACGTGCAGTGGTATTGGTGGAACGCGATGAGGAAGGAAAACCGGTGCAAAGACCGGTGTATTACTTGAGCGAGGTATTATCATCCTCAAAACAGAATTACCCCCACTACCAAAAGATGACATATGGTGTGTGCATGCACTACTAGGAAACAGCTTATCTGTGGCGCATGAAAATGGACCTTCTGTGGCGCATATTCCAGTCGTCACTGTTACCTCGCCACTAATAACTGCTTCCTGTGGCGCATAGAGATATGTGCCACAGAAGTCTGAGACTTTTGTGGCGCATTTCTTCATATGCGCCACAGGAAGCAGTTATCAGATCGTGGGTGAAATAGTATCTGTGGTGGGGCCTGCCTCCAAGTTCTGTGGCGCATAATGAAATATGCGCCACAGAAGAGGCAACTTCTATGGCGCATATTTCATTATGCGCCATAGAACTTGGATCGCCCCACCCCGGCTAGCGGGTCCCACCAAACTTCTATGGCGCATGTTATATGAAATGCACCATAGAAGTTTTTAGTCTCTGTGGCGCATGTTTCCTAATGTGCCACTGACAAGTATCTGTGGCGCATGGATTTACATATGTGCCACAGAGTAACTTGTCTACCTATAAGTTGTTTCCTAGTAGTGATGGCAAGCAAGAAACTCAAACATTACTTTGAGGAGCACCCCATCAAGGTGATATGCGAGGCACCCATATCCGAGATTATGAGCAACAAGGACGCTAGTGGACGAATCACAAAATGGGCAATTGAGCTGGCCCCATATGCACCACAATTCGATAGAAGAGATGCGATCAAGTCAGAAGCTGTGGCGGATTTCTTTGTGGACTTGGCCAAGATGCAATATGAACCACCTTTGCCGGACTCCAATTACTGGCGAATGCACTTTGACGGGTCAAAGCTGAAAGAAGGACTGGGGGCCAGGGTAGTGCTTACCTTGCCCAAGAATGATCAGTTGAAATATGTCCTACAAATTCACTTCAGCACGTCAAACAACGTTGCAGAATACGAAGCACATGTGCATGGGCTTAAAGTAGCAAAGGAAGTAGGAATACGTCGGATACAATGCTTTGGAGACTTGGATTTGGTTGTGCAGCAAGTGTCTGGCCATTGGGATGCCCTAGATGCCAACATGGCCCTTTACAGATTCCACGTTCAAAAAATAAGTGGGTTCTTCGAGGGATGTGAATTTCATCACGTACCCCGGATTGAAAATGAAGCAGTCGATGTATTGTCCAAGTTGGGGTCATCCTGGCAACCAATCCCACCAAATGTTGCTTTGGAGCACCTAAGAAAGCCATCAATTATACCATCACTAGAATCTGACTCAATTTATGTCCCAGCAATTTCCGGATCAGAGGCTACACTTATGGAAATAGACTGGTGAAGCACCTCAGTAAACCCAGGGACTGCTTCGGCAAACCCGGGCACTACCTCACAGAACCCGGGAACTGTTCAGCTAGACCCGGCTGGAGTTATGTCGGTGGATGCAATGGAAATTGATGAAGAAATCTTTCCGGTCCGACCTATACCTGGCTGGGCTAAACCAATATTTGATTTCCTAAAAGAAGGAACTTTTGCCGGATGATGAGATACACTCAAGGCAAATTCAGAGAAGAGCCAAGGCATATACCATAATGAACACCGAGCTATACAAAAGGAGTGTCACAAGTGTTTTGCAACGATGCATAGACCCGGAAGAAGGGCTTGACATACTCCGAGATATTCATCAAGGAGAGTGTGGTCATCATGCATCTTCGAGAGAATTAGTGGCAAAAGCTTTCAGACATGGATTTTATTGGCCAAGTGCCTTGGAACAAGCATAGGATTTGGTGAGAAAATGCAATGGTTGTCAGAGATACGCCACAAAAACCCATATGCCAATGTCGGAGCTCAAGACCATCCCCATTACCTGGCCATTTGCTGTGTGGTTCCTGGATATGGTAGGGCCACTTAAGCCGGCAAAGGGAGGTATGACCCACATAGTGGTTATGATTGATAAGTTCACCAAATGGATTGAAGTAAAGCCAATCAGGAAATGTGATGGGGCAATAGCGGTATTCCTCAAAGATATAATCTTGAGATACGGCTACCCCCACAGTATCATAACTAATAATGGCACGAATTTTGATGAAGGAGCATTTGCAAGGTTCTGCCGAGAAAAGAAGATTCGGCTAGACATTGCCTCAACAGCCCACCCCACATCAAACGGCAAGTGGAAAGATCCAACAGGCTAGTTTTGTCCGAGATAAAACCCCGGCTCATTGAGCCGCTACAAAGATCAGCGGGGTGCTAGATAGAATAACTACCAGCGGTACTGTGGAGTTTGAGAACTACTCCGAATCGATCAACAGGTTATACGCCATTTTTTCTGGTATATGGGGCAGAAGCTATATTACCAACCGACATAGAATATGATTCGCCAAGGGTCACCCAATACACAGAAGCCGAAGTGCGTGAAGCCCGGCAAAATGATGTTGATCTGCTAGAAGAAGCAAGAGAACTGGCCTTGTCCAGATCTGCCATATATCAGCAAAATCTCGGATGCTACCATAGCCGGAAAGTAAACCCCTGGGTTTTTCGGGAAGGTGACCTCGTACTTCAGCTGGTGCAGCGCACTGTTGGCATGCATAAATTATCCCCTCCATGGGAAGGACCTTTCATTGTAAGCAAAGCTTTGTACAATTATTCCTACTATCTTATTGATGCATACCCATAGGAAAAGAACAAGGCAGACAGGTCCAGCGAGGAAACTAATCGTCCGTGGAATGTAGCTCTACTTCGTTCATTTTACACCTAGCAAAGAGGTGAATGTATCTGAGTTACTCATATGTCTGTATCTATGTCGGCAATGAGCATGTCAATGAAACTTTGGCACCCCGAGCAGAAACTCGGGGACTGCCTTAATAATTATCTTTTCTATATTTACTTTTTATATGTCGGCTGGCTTAAATTACTTGCGCCTTAGCCAGATTAGTAGTGTGAAAGCACCAAAAACCAACTCTTTGATTTCGCTGCTGTCCAACAAGAATTGGCTTCATGGCAAGCAAGAGAACAAGTTTGGAATTGCAAAGCACATGAAAAATGACTAAGGAAAGGAACATAATCGAGCCGATGTTTGTTATTCGGACTAACCCCTATATCTAGTTTATCTATCCTGCGTCGGATTATTTTGAGCTAATCTCGAAGTTTCAAGTATTGTTGATTCAATTTTTTGAACCTCGGACTCGTAAGTAAAAAACTGAGTCAAGGTAGACGCGAGCCGAGTCATAAAATTGGGGGAACAAGAAAAGGAAACTCGGGGACTTCGCTCAAGTTAATCTGGCATTTAAAAACTTAGTAGCAAAACATAACCAATTGTAGCAAAACAAACTATTATGCATAGATACAACAGCACCCGGCATACCGGGGATCTGATGAATATCGTTAAGTGTTTAATAGCTCATGGAGCAGCAGCTGGAGCCGGATCATTGGTTGAGGGAGGAGGTACTTCGGCATCAGTAGGAGGGACACTAGTCCCTGCCTCGTCTTCGGGGCCACCCTCCTCATCCTCCGGATCTCCATTTGAGAGCTGGCTCCTTGCCGTCCTCAATTTTCTGCTGGAGAAACAACTGAGAGCAAAAGTACTAAATGGTTAAGTTAGGATGCAATCCGACATATCGCAAGACTTGGAAAGAGTACCAGGAGAAGAACATACCTTAGGTGCTCGGGTGAAGGGTGCAAGCCCCCACTTCCACGCCTCAGTGAACTCCTTCTCTATCTTGAAAATGGCCTTAACCCGACGGAACACTTCAGAGTTGTTAAGCTCGAAGGAGGAGGTCTGGTGGGGGTCAAGGGGGCCGCTCAAATGGCAGATCTTCTGGGAGCGTTTTTTGCAGGGGTAGACCCGGCTATGGACGAAAGTGATAATGACATCCTCGCTCTGTAGCCCTAGCTTGGCTAGCTCCTTGATCCGCTTGTCGACCTGGTTCGCCAGGGAAGTAGGCCGCTTCGGGATCTTCTCCCATAGAGAGGTGTCCGGGACACCCATCTTGAAGGGGAGCAACCGGATTAGATCTTCATCTGAGATGTTCCTGACATAGAAGAAGGTCCGGACCCAACCTTTGCAAGATTCAAGGCCGATAACCCGGGGAAAGGCGGAGTTCTTGCGGGGAGAGATTGAGGCTCCACCGTACTAGGTCAGATGTTTGTCGGCAGGGGCAAGATGAGGATCCGAGATAACATTCTTGTGGAGGCCAAATAACTTGATCCATAGTTCTTTGGCGGGCCAGAGGCCGACATATCCCTCTATGCCAGAGGCAAAGGAAGAAAGGGAAGTGATAGCATTGGCTAGAACGTGGTGCGGCTGAAGTTGATAAGTGGTAATGAAATCATAGAAAAAACCACTCATAGGGAGGCCAAAGCCGCGATGGAAGTGAGACAAGAACACGGCAAACTCGCCGGGATTTGGAGAAGGAGCGATCTCCTCGGCGATGAGGCGGCACATCACGCCCGCGGGAATGCAGCGGGTCGCGTAGAGCCAGTCGACGTCGTCCTGGCAAATGAATGCGCCCGCCCAACCACCGCGCTTGTGAGCCTCTTCCTCCTCCTCAACAACAATGAAAGCCTCCTCCTCATTCATGGTTAAATCGAGATCTTCAAGGAAGTAATCAGAGAAAGAATATCCGGAGGTAGGAAACTTGGAGCTGCAGGGCCCCGTGGCGAAAAGCTTGTGCAAAAGCGGTGGCTCGATCACAGAGGAGCGGCAAGGCATGGTAGTGGCGGCGCTACGCTAAGGCAGAAGCGGCGGTGGCAGCGGCCGCGCTGTGGAGAAGAAGGGGGAAAAGGGCAGGGGCGCGTGCGAAATGGGGGAACTTGATGTCTACGCACTTCTATTCTTGTAGACAGTTGTTGGGCCTCCAAGTGCAGAGGTTTGTAGAACAGCAGCAAGTTTTCCCTTAAGTGGATCACCCAAGGTTTATCGAACTCAGGGAGGAAGTGGTCAAAGGTATCCCCTCTCAAGCAACCCTGCAATCAAGATACAAGAAGTCTCTTGTGTCCCCAACACACCCAATACACTTGTCAGGTGTATAGGTGCACTAGTTCAGCGAAGAGATAGTGAAATACAAGTGGTATGGATAATTATAAGTGGTAACGGTGATAGAAAATACTTTGATGGCGTGGAAAAGACTAAAGTAAAACTGAAATAAAGATGGAAGCAAGCAAACATGTAACAGATCTAATAGCAAACGGTGGTTCAGTGCTTCGAAACAAGGCATAGGGATCATACTTTCACTAGTGAACACTCTCTCATATAAATATCTTCTCTTGATGATACTACTCTTGACTACTCTCCGGTTGGACACTCTAATCGATGGTAGGGCTATAATAGCACACCTCAAAGTAAGCCTTTCCCATCTAGAAAACCCCACACTGTCACCTTGAATACTAGATGAGTCCAACAAACACCACAATTTCATAAAGACATCCAACTCCAAATACAACTCATAACAAGTATTTGTAATCTCTAGCCTAAGTGCCACCATGGTGAGCACGCTGTCACTTTCACACACATGGGGAGAGCAGAGATCTATTAAAGCACTTGAGTAGCAAGGTAAATCTATAGATTACAAGCTCATGATCTCAATAAGATCATGCATAGATAGAGAGATGAACACATAGCTACGGTAGAACCTTTAGCCTCGAGAGAGATCTACTCCCTCCTCATCATGGGAATCAGCAATGGTGATGGAGATGGTGATGGAGATCGATGGAGATGGCTCCGGGGGCACTTCCCCGTACCGGCAGGGTGCCGGAACAGAGACTTTCTGTCCCTGGAATCTCCCCTTCGGTGGCGGCGGTGCTGCGGAACTTTTCGTGGCTGGAGGCTTGACGTTTTAGGGTTTTGGTATCGGGAGGCTCTTATAAACGAGAAGGGAGACCGAGGGGGTGCTAGGGGGCCCCACACCACCTGGTGGCGCGGGTAAGGCTAGCCCGCGCCTGGGGGGTGTGGCTAGGCCCTGGCCCTCCTCCATCTCGTATTCTGGCTTCGTGAGTCTTCCGGTAAAATAGGAACTTTGGCTTTTGTCCCATCCAATTCCGAGAATATTCATTTTCTGACTTCCTGGAACCAAAAACAGCAGAAAACAGGCAACTGGCACTATGGCATCTTGTTAATAGGTTAGTCCAAGAAATCATATGAAAAGTACTCCAAAGTTGGAACAAAACACAAGAAAGTAGATAAAACCAAGCATGGAACATCAAAAATTATAGATACATTTGCAATGTATCAACATCCCCAAGCTTAACTCCTGCTCGTCCTCGAGTAGGTAAGTGATAAAAAGAAAGAATTTTTGAGGTGACATGCACCATCAAAGACTTGATCAAAGTATTTGCAAAACATTCAAAGCTGGGATCATAACATGAAAGACAAAGTTCTAGCAATAAGCAAAGAGACTATGATGCAACATGAAAAGGCACAAACAACAGATTCATGAATAACAATGCTTTGCAAGACGTTTGTTTGTTTCACATAAAGAAAACATGGCATAATAGTATCCAGCTTGTCCCTCAATAGAGTAGCAAATATAAATGCATAGGACACCTTCAAAGTTCATAAGAGTGACTAGATACAATAGTTTAAAAGAAGCAATAACAAGTTATGCATCAATCAACTAGTCTTGGGACAATGCACATAGAACTAAGAATGGCCACTATGCTCTCAAAGTAAGTGCATAAAGATAGAAGGTGGAGACTCAATATAATGGTGGAAGAAAGGCCTTTTTATAAAAGGAAGTAGGGATTCAAGTCTCATAAAGAGCTTCCAAAAATTATGGTACTTATAGCTTTCAGCTCTCATTGCCCCTATCATAAGCATCTTGAAGTGATTAAGGTTAAAGTGAACAAACTATGGTGTACATGCTTGACGAAGTATAAGTCAGAAATCTCATGTCCCTTGTATACGAGGGCCGTTCCTCATGCTACTCAAGTTTAGTCACCGGTAAGTTCTTGTCATCGTAAGTACATGTGTAGCATAGAGAACCGCCAACGGGGTACCCCTTGCCCGATGATACGGAAGAATCCCCATATCAAAATGACAAGGCAAGCAGACAACGAGCATCTTAGAATTCTTCTTATTTACCATGGGAATATGGTGCTTTTTTCTCTCTTTCCTCTTCATAGTATCTCTCAATATAGGAATCTTTTTTTATAAGAAGAATGTAGACAGCTCATTATGGTTACGCTGCAGGTTTCCACCATGTCAGCATGGATTAGACCAGCGGCCCAGGCGTTTCTCTAACACATATACATAACTCCATGGACTTACAAGCTCCCCTTTCATTTCACACCGACGACATCCATATACAAAAGAGCATGATATCAACTAGGTACAAGTACCAGTGCAATGTTGAAAGCGTTCCCCATGAAAGCATGGTTCTGCTAATTCCCGACAAATAAGTGCAAGCATATACAACATAGAAGACACAATGGTTCAAGTTTATTAGAGGCAAGTAAAGTAAAGTGTGCCATCAAGTTCGTGAGAGCTTTAATCACTAGTTTTCTCATAACAAGTTTAATTTGGAAGGTAAACAAAAGCATGAATATACTTGGAATAGCATAAGCTAGTAGGTAGGTATGGTGGACTCTTTGGAATAACTTGGTTTAGGGAGTTGGATGCATGAGTGGAACTCATACTTGGTTGTGGAGGCTAGCAAAAGACTGGGAGCGACAAACTGAGAGAGCAATAATGGCCATAATCATGCAGAGCGACAAAACATCATTGATCAAAGCATAAAGTGATACTACAAGTTGAAAACTACAGGATCATAAAGGCTATGGTGACTTGAGATAGTCATAACATGGTGTGAGCATGTGCCAAGTCAACCCAAATAAAGCATCAAATGAGAATACCACTATACTATGCTTTAATATGCTAAAACAACGCATGATTCATCCAAGGCACATTAAGCAATCTCAATTTTTTATAACAAGTCATGCTACAGCAAAGAATACTAAGCATAAAGCCAAAACAATATCAAGCAGGGCATGAAAAAGCATAGGCCACAGTCAAAAACAAGCTCTCTTTACCACTTAAGCATGAACTTTCCTACTCTTTTCCAATCCAAACCAAACTATTTGAAACAACTCACAAAGATGATAATAAATAAAGATCAGTGAGATTGTCTCACAAATCCAAAAAGAAGAACTAAAAAGTTCTAAGCTGAAAGCACAAGAAAACTAAGGCTAAACACAGTGCTAGCAAAAGAGAACACTCACAAAATAATAAGAATGAAAACTAGAGTGTTCTAGGCAATGAATGACGGGGTGTGTCTCTCTCCAAAAGAAGTGTGTTGGGATCCAACCAACTTATTCAAGCAAACTAAGCAAACCAAGCAAACTAAAACTAAAAATGAAAACAAAGACGCTCCAAGAACAACACAATTGTGCATGAAACAATAAAAATGAAGTGTTTGGAAGAAACCTAAGATTTTTATTGATGAAGAAGGGGATGCCTTGGGCATCCCCAAGCTTTGATGCTTGTACTTCTTGGATATTTCTTGGGGTGACACATGTGGCATCCCCAAGCTTGAGCTTTAGTCCATCCTTCATCTCATTACGCATTCCTTCCATACACCTAAAATTTTTCCTTCATACAAAACTTCACACAATCTTTATTAGCAACATTAGTGCACTTAAGATAACTAGGTCTTAAGGTTCAGTTCTAACACCAAATAAACTCCCATTAGAACACTAGATACTGTAGCACTTCCCTCAAAAGCTCAATTCCCCAAAAGAACTCAAAAGGAACCCACAAGAAGCAAATACAGAAAATGGTAGAAATCTGTCAAAACAGACCAGAAGGTAAAGACGAATTTTTTCGAAGACCTTCCGTTGCTCAAATAAAAACGTGTTGAACTAAAGAAAGTTAGATAAAAACCTGGGGCAGAAGCACAAAAAATTACATCTCAATCCAACATACAGAGCTCTCTCAGAAATATTTACGGTGAAGCACAAAAATCTGTTTCGGGACAGCAACTTTCCCAATCATTACTTCACTCTCATTAGAGGTTACTCTTGGCACAAAAAGCAAATAAAAAGGATAAGGAGCGGTTATTACAGAGGTAATAACTTCCAAGACTCATCTAAAACTTTTGGGTTATCTCCCAATAAGTACTTTTCTTTAACGCCTTTAAGTTAGGCTTGATAGTTTGAGAAGATGCTCACATAAGAAATATGAATTGAAGTAAAAGAGAGCTTCAAGAAGCAAATTCAAAGCACATTTAAGTCTAACCCACTTCCTATGCATAGGAATCTTGTAAAGAAACAAGTCATGAAAGCACAAAGCAACAAGCATAGTAAAGCAAAACAAGTGCAACTTCAAGACTTTCAACATAAAGAGGGGAAACTTAATATTGTTGAGACACATAAAACCATGTTTCCCTCTCTCATAATAACTTTCAGTAGCATCATGAATAAAATTAACAATGTAACAATCACATAAAACATTCTTATCATGAGCCACATGCATAAAAGAATTATTACTCCCCACATAAACATAGTCACTCTTATTATTTGTAGTGGGAGCAAATTCAACAAAATAGCTATCATTATTATTCTCATCACCATAATCATCAAATATAGGAGGCATATTGTAATCATAATTAATTTCCTCCTCAATAGTAGGTGGACCGAAAATATCACAATCATCATTGTAATCATCATATATTGGAGGTTTGGTATCATCAAAGTAAATTTTCTCCTCCGTGCTTGGGGGACTAAAAAGATCATTCTCATCAAAACTAGCTTCCCCAAGCTTAGACTTTTCCATAGCATTAGCAATAATGGTGTCCAAAGAATTCATACTAATAACATTGCTATTAGCGTGCAAATAAAGTTCCATAGGTTTTTTAATTTTCTCTTCAAACACTTCATGTCCTAACTCAAGATAAATACTATAAAGCTCTCTAATTTTTGTTGTTGTTTTCCATTAAGCCTAACTAGTGAAAACAAGAAACAAAAAGACAAAATTGTAGAATCTAAAGGAAATAACTTCGAGCACTCACACCGAAGGATGTGAGTACCTTTTACCTTACCTCTCCGGCAACAGCGCCAGAAAATAGGCGTTTGCCGTGGGAGGTTCTTCTTCTTTAATCCTCCGGTGTGAATACCTTTTACCTTACCTCCCCGGCAATAGCGCCAGAAAATAGCTTGATGTCTACGCACTTCTATTCTTATAGACAGTTGTTGGGCCTCCAAGTGCAGAGGTTTGTAGAACAGCAGCAAGTTTTCCCTTAAGTGGATCACCCAAGGTTTATCGAACTTAGGGAGGAAGTGGTCAAAGGTATCCCCTCTCAAGCAACCCTACAATCAAGATACAAGAAGTCCCTTGTTTCCCCAACACACCCAATACACTTGTCAGGTGTATAGGTGCACTAGTTCGGCAAAGAGATAGTGAAATACAAGTGGTATGGATAATTATAAATGGTAACGGTGATAGAAAATACTTTGATGGCGTGGAAAAGACTAAAGTAAAACTGAAATAAAGATGGAAGCAAGCAAACATGTAACAGATCTAATAGCAAACGGTGGTTCAGTGCTTCGAAACAAGGCATAGGGATCATACTTTCACTAGTGAACACTCTCTCATATAAATATCTTCTCTTGATGATACTACTCTTGACTACTCTCCGGTTGGACACTCTAATCGATGGTAGGGCTATAACAGCACACCTCAAAGTAAGCCTTTCCCATCTAGAAAACCCCACACTGTCACCTTGAATACTAGATGAGTCCAACAAACACCACAATTTCATAAAGACATCCAACTCCAAATACAACTCATAACAAGTATTTGTAATCTCTAGCCTAAGTGCCACCATGGTGAGCACGCTGTCACTTTCACACACATGGGGAGAGCAGAGATCTATTAAAGCACTTGAGTAGCAAGGTAAATCTATAGATTACAAGCTCATGATCTCAATAAGATCATGCATAGATAGAGAGATGAACACATAGCTACGGTAGAACCTTTAGCCTCGAGAGAGATCTACTCCCTCCTCATCATGGGAATCAGCAATGGTGATGGAGATCGATGGAGATGGCTCCGGGGGCACTTCCCTGTCCCGGCAGGGTGCCGGAACAGAGACTTTCTGTCCCCCGAATCTCCCCTTCGGTGGCGGTGGCGCTGCGGAACTTTTCATGGCTGGAGGCTTGACGTTTTAGGGTTTTGGTATCGGGAGGCTCTTATAGGCGAGAGGAGAGACCGAGGGGGTGCCAGGGGGCCCCACACCACCTGGCGGCGCGGGTAAGGCTAGCCCGCGCCCGGGGGGTGGCCAGGCCCTGGCCCTCCTCCGTCTCGTATTCTAGCTCCGTGAGTCTTCCGGTAAAATAGGAACTTTGGCTTTTGTCCCGTCCAATTCCGAGAATATTCATTTTCTGACTTCCTGGAACCAAAAATATTAGAAAATAGGCAACTGGCACTGTGGCATCTTGTTAATAGGTTAGTCCAAGAAATCCTATGAAAAGTACTCCAAAGTTGGAACAAAACACAAGAAAGTAGATAAAACCAAGCATGGAACATCAAAAATTATAGATACATTTGCAATGTATCAGAACTTCCCAAAGAGTTGCCCTTGTCCCCTATTTAACCGCACCTCAGGGGAGCATAGTGGGATCGACCCCTATGGCACAACCACACGGTGTGGCCATGTATTTTCCAAATCGGCCAATCAGGCTCATGCCACACCTAGGGCTACAAGGAGCAGGGGATCCCACGATGTGATGTTATGATATAGTTAACAAGGGGCTGCCGCAACATGACACGCGCATCAGTTATTCCTGACAATCAATACAGTAACAAGCACAGTAAACTAGCACAGCCCTTAAAATGAGGCAAAGCGATGACTACCCTCCACGTAGGACATGGGGAAGCGTATGAGAGAAGGAAAGATAACCCGAATACGTGGATAATAACCCGGCCAGCGAGAAGTAACTCGGATTGAGTCAAGGGAACGACAAATCAAAGAGACCGGGTTACGGAATAACTCGGTAAAGAAAGCGGTGATCTTGATAATTGGAACCTGCTGTGGCCTTAACAGCTGAAGTTGCTAAGACCGCACCAGCTTCGGGGACTAATGTTGGGGGATACCCCTGGGTAGGGTCACACCGGGGTATAAAGGCCGAGTTAGCCGAGGCACGGCACGGTCAAAGCAAGTGCTAGCTAGGTCACCTCAAGGCAGGCCAACTTACGGGATGACCTAGCCTGGTGGGTGTGCACCTAACGTTAACCCGGTGGGCATACAGTATATGTCGGCTATGTTGATCTACCTTGTTTGCAGGTACCCTCGTAGCCGGGTTAGCTACACGCTAGCCGGGTTACCACTTGGCTTCCAAGAGAAGGAAGGAATCTCCCGCTGGTCAAAAGGTGATCCTTCTCCACTGTAGCGTGAGCGAAGCGAGCAGAGGGGAGGACCAGCGGGGCGTGGCTAACAAAGGTGACTTGGGCAGTGTCGGCTGACGTGATCCGTGTCTGGTGACGCCAAAAGACAAGGAGTTCGCAGAGGGTTACGTCCATAGTACAGACTAGCCGTTTAAAATGAATAAAGAGGCATCTAGCTTTAGCCAAAGGGTGCATTCGAGGAATATGCTTCCACGTATGCCCTAACTTTGTAACCTGGGTTGCCTATATAAGGAGCACCAGGGCCTCCATAGAGGGGGATCGATCATTTTTTTTGTCTAAGGTAGAACTCTAGAGCACTGCAGTGAGAGGTAAGAGACCTAGTCTCCTTCTCACGAACAGCTCACAGAGCCTTTGTAATCCACCATTGATGACTGAAACTACAAACACTTGTGCGTGGAACCACCACACTATCCCTCCCTGGATTCCTCTAGCGTACTTTGGCCCCATATTTATCCTATCCATGGCATCTGCCATGCCACCACCATGACAGTGATGCAATAATGCAATATTAAGAGGAATCAGGATCCTGACATTAATTAAGAGGTTAATGTTGTTTAGATTCCCCGCAATTTAAATGTTGCATTAACAAGGCGAAACATGGCATCGGTTCGCTACACAAAATTAAATGGAGCCAATATAAGACTAGAATAGCCCGCATATAGTCTCCATATTTAATTATCAGATGAATCGACAAAGTACCCCCAAACAAATGAATATGTATGCGAGCATGAACAATTTAATATGCATCAAGTGATAATGTTAGACTATAAAAATAGGGTCTCAAATAGGGGTCACACATCAAGGTCCGAAGATCTTGGGGTTCGAGGGTCGGGGTCTTCGGCCTCCGAGATGAAGAACTTGGTGTTTCGAGGGTTCGGGTTCAATGAGATCGGGGTCTTCGGATCCGTGTGGGCGATCTTGGCATTCCACGGGATACCAGGTGATGGGGATATGCCGAAGGGGGTATGCCTAGCAGGACGTTCCGATTGGGCCGAAAGGCCTGCGAGTGCGTCTGAAAGACAGCGACTGGACTATGAAGAAAGGAAAGGCCCATCGACTGGCGACTGGAAGCCCAGAAGCATAGTAGAAGCCCAGCCGGACTAGGTCAAAAGTCTCCGGATCCTTATCTTGTTCGGGGACAGCTTGTAAACCCTAGCGAGGTGCTTCATATATAAACCTCCCTAGGGTATCCTGGGACGGACGGTCCATCATACACCCCCTCAAGCGACTCGCTGCCTAGCCGCCGAGCTCGCCACCCTTGTAACTCGCTCTCTCATAATCTAATCTAGTAGGAGTAGGTATTTACCCTCCGGGGGGGCGAACCTAGGTAAACCCATGTGCATCCGCCCCCATCTCGCACCGCAGATGGCCGCCAACTCTTCCTCATGAAACACTCAATCGCTGCCAATGGCAGCGACTGCCGTGGCCATTTCCACGACAGTGGCGCCCACCGTGGGGCATAGCGGGACTGGCCTGAGTTCTGCGGCGAGACCCTACTCGCCGATCGATCGGCCGTTCGCCACCGGTCGCATGATCGCCATCGGAGGGATCTTACAGATCCTGCCCAGCAGTTACATCCCGGCATCACGTCTGGTCACCCACGCCACGGTGATGCCGGTCGGCTCCATCAACCTCTTCGTCGGCTTCACCGGCGCGATCGACCCAGCCGCGACGGTGATCGTCGGCGGATCGCCGCCACACCGCGATCTGCTTTCAGAGGAACAGGTCTGCTACATCAGGAGCCTCGTCACCGAGTACGACTCGGCCGCCAGCGACGCGGTCGAGACTAACGCCGCCACCAACGACGACGCCCTAAACAAAGACGCCGACTCCGCGACCCCTGCATCGGTCGGCGGATCCATCACCGCCGCGTCACGGGAGGACTCCATTACGCGAGTCTCCAACCCCGAGGACTTCGAGGCCCCCTCCATCCTGGGGATCTTCGACTCCGATTCCGGCTCGGAATCCCCCAAGGATTTTCGCACCAGATCCAATCGCTTCAACGCGATATACATGGCGGGTAGCATGGCCACCCCGCCAGATCCGTTCTCCATGCCGATCCCGCCGACCGCGACGGCCACGGAGGTGGAGCAAGCCCGTCTACAGCTCGCGGAGGCGCAACGCAACAAACTCGCCGAGCACAAGAAATACCGCCTTGAGCGAGAGATGGCGCGGGAGCTGTCACTCTATCACCAGCGCCACATCAGGACCCGCCTAAACCCCAACGTTCAGGGCCGCGTCCTGAATTTCAACAACGAGGGCGCCCCCACACGCGCCGCCGAGCGCGAATACTACGAGAACGCGCCGCCAGGCGGGAGCAACCCCGCAAGACCACCACCTGGAGCGCCGGCGACTAGGGCCCCTCCACCACCCATGGGCCGCGCGCCCCCACCGGACCAACCGCGGATCATCATCTCGCCTCAAGCCCGTGACGCCAACGGGCTACCACTATACTCCACCCCGATGGACAATGTCGTCGCGGCTGATGCCGCGATCGCCAACCTCGACGTCCAAGGCGACAGCGCGCTACAGATCCAGTATGCCAAGGCCCTACTCGACAGGGCCGTCGAGCAACAAGCCGCGTGAGTCGATCCGCGGGGGCGGATGTACTCCCGCTCTTCAGCAAGCAGGGCGGCATCAAGCAGCCACCCCACCGTGGCAAATGCATTAGTTTGCCCACCACCCCAGCCCCTGGCAAAACAACCACAGGCCGCCAATCATGCGTTGTCAACCAACGAGCCGCGACCGGTGAACAACACGGTCGCTGCCAACGGGCAGCCCCTCGACGCCCGAACGAACATCATCAACAATCAGACGTGGCGGTCGTGCCAGCCCTACGACCTGCGGCACACCCTCACCAACCGCGGCGAACCGGAGCCAAGAGGCTCGCTCAGCCGAGTCGGGCCACAATGTTTTGGACCAATGATTCACGGGGAAAAATACTCCGCAACTTCAAGGCCCCTAAGGAGATCGAGAAGTACGACCCAACGTACGACCCCGCCGTCTGGTTGGACACATACCTCATGGCCGCTCGCTACCTCCCCCTGATGATGGAGGGTGCGACCCGGCAGTGGATCAACACGCTCCCCCCCCCGACACCATTGATTCTTGGGAAGAAATGCGGGACGCCTTCGTCAGACACTTTGAGGGCTCTTACACCCGCGCCACCACCATAGAGGACCTGGAGCGATGCATCCATGGACAACGCGAGTCGACCCGCCGGTGGATCCAAAGGTGGCAAGAACTGTGGATAAACGCCTCCGGCATCCATCCAGACACGGCGATACACTGCTTCAGAACGCGTGCCGATACGAACCCCTGGTCGCCAAGATCAAGAGGGTCTACCGGACGCTCGATCACATCCCCGACCTCCTCGAGATCGCCAAGCGCTATGCGGAGGAGGACCCCAACCAAGACTCCGACGACGAGTCGGGAGGAAGACGTCGCACTAGCATCCACGACAGTGGGCGCCTACGCGACATGCGCTACAACAACACCCGCATCACCGGCAAGCGCCGGACGGACGGGCGAGTCGATTTCGTCGCCAACACCGGCTACGGCCAGCGCGACTCCAAGAACTACCGCCACGACGGAGGAAACTACCGCGACAGCGGGAACTACCGCACCAACAACATGACGAGGCCGAAATTCGACCCCGTTGCCCTGCTCAATCAGCCCTGCATCTACCATAGCAGGGAGGGAAAACCCGCCACCCACACCACCGCTGATTTCCACTCTCCCAAAGAGATTGAGAAGGCGAGACGTGCAAGGGAGGACCCTAACAACAACCCACCTCGGGACAACGGGAACGGCGTCGGCTTCGGAACCGCCGTCGGGTCACTACATACCTTCACCGGACTCGGCACCAAGCGTGAGAAGAAGGTGCTCGCCCGCGCGGTCGCCGTCAATGCGGTGACGCAAGTCGATATCCCTCGCTTCCTAAACTGGTCCGAGCAGAGCATCACCTGGAGTCGCCAAGACCACGCGCCAAGAATCGAGTACCCAGGGCGAGTCACCCTGGTAGTCAGGCCAAAGGTGGCCGACTACTAGCTGCCCAAGACGCTGACGGACATCAATATCTTGTACCTTGACATGTTAAAAAGGCTCTAGCTCCCAGAAACAGCCATCGAGCCAACACTAACGACCTTCCACGGCATCGTCCCCGGTCGGAAGGTGTACCCGATCGGGAAAGTGACGCTGCCAGTCACCTTCGGCACTCCGGCAAACTACCGCACGGAGAGGATCGTCTTCGAGCTGGTGAACTTCCGCAGCCCCTACCACTGCATCCTGGGCCGCCATGCATTCGCAAAGTTCATGGCGACCCCACACTACGCCTACAACATGATGAAGCTCCCCGGGCCAAGCGGCATCATCACCGTCCACGGCGACCCCGACATGGCCGTGGAATGCGAGGAAAAAGGCGTCGAGCTCGCCGACGCCGTCATCACCGCGGAGACCGACCACGCGGAGGAGCTCGCGAAATACGTGGGCAACATCAACAAGGACGATCCCACCATCCTGAAGAAACCGATCGCCGCGAACTCCACGTTCGAGGCGACCACGCACACCTGCATCGTCGAGCTCGTCCCGGGCGACTCTAGCCAGACGGTCACCATCGGGGCGCACATGAGCCCCGCATAGGAAAGCGCGCTCATCGGGTTCCTCCGTGAGAACCGCGACATCTTCGCATGGTAGCCATCTGACATGCCAGGTGTCCCGAGGGAACTCACTGAGCACAAACTTAACACTGACCCCAAAGTGCGACCAGTAAAGAAGTCGCTACGGCCTTTCAATGAAGAGCACCACCGAGCAATCGCCGAGGAAGTCCAGTGCCTGCTAGCCGCAGGCTTCATCCGGCCAATCAAATACTCCAAGTGGCTGGCAAACCTAGTCCTGGTTCTCAAAAAGAACAACACCTGGAGAATGTGCATTGACTACACCAACCTCAACAGCGCCTGCCCGAAGGAGGAGTTCGTCCTACCGCGCATCGATCAGATCATCGACTCGACCGCGAGATCGGAGTCGCTGTGTTTTCTCGACACTTACTCTGGTTACAACCAGATCAAGATGGCGGTCGAAGACGAGGAGAAGACGGTGTTCATTACGCCATTCGGCGCATTCTGCTACATGGCCATGACGTTCGACCTCAAGAACGCAGGCGCCACATACCAGAGGTGCATGCAGGAGTGTCTAGCGAGCCAAATTGGCCACAACATTCACGTCTACATCGACGACGTGGTGGTAAAATCCACCCGCCTAGATGATCGGCTCGCCGATCTAGCTGAAACCTTCGCTAACTTGCGGAGGTACAACATCAAGCTGAATCCTGGAAAATGCACCTTCGGCGTACCCACCGGACAGCTTCTGGGATACGTAGTCTCCAAGCGAGGCATTGACGCCAACCCCACCAAGATCGACACTATCGCGCGACTCGGGAAACCCGAGTGCCTGCGTGACGTCCAAACGTTGGCAGGGCGAGTCGCGGCCCTCAGTCGCTTCATCCCCTGACTAGGCGAGAAGGCAATGCCCCTCTACCGCCTGATGCGTAAGAACCCAACGTTCCAATGGGACGCGAAGGCAGACGACGCACTCAAAGCGCTCAAAGAAGTGCTACTCGTCGCGCCACTCGACAAAGAGCCAATGCTCATTTATGTCGCAGCCTCCAATCGAGTCGTCAGCGCCGTGATGGTCGTCGAACGACTGGAAGAGGGCAAGGAGCGCCCCATACAGCGCCCCGTATACTACATCAGCGAAGTCCTAACAAACTCACGACAGCGCTACCCGCAATACCAAAAACTGGTGTACGCGGTATTCCGAGCACAACGGCGACTCCCACACTATTTCCAGGAGCACCCAATCATGGTGGTCTCCTCCACGCCCCTGCAGGACATCATACGCAATCACGAGGCAATCGGGCGAGTCGCCAAGTGGGCCGTCGAGATTGGCATCCACAACATCAAGTACGTGCCCCGAAAAGCGATCAAGTCACAAGCCCTGGCTGATTTCCTTGCAGACTGAGAAGAAGCACAGCGGCAGGGCCTTCTCCCTCGCACGGCGCTGACCCCTTTCTGCGGCGGCGGCGCGTGACCCGGTGGCGTTTGGCGGCGAGGTGCTGCGGGGCTCCCGCGGGGCGCACGTCTCTGCGTCGTTCGCGGAGGTTGGGGCCTGCTCTCCACGCGACAGAGGCGCCCCTGCAGCGGCGGCGACAACGAGCGCTGGGCTCGCTCGCGGCCCAGATGGGCCTAGGCGGGCCTGCTGCTCCAGGCCCCGTGGCTGTAGACCGGCGTGGGTGTGGGTGCGCCTAACGACGCTGGCTGTTGGGCACCGTGGTGGTGCCGGCGGCCAGACAGGCGGTGGGTGGGTCTCTCGGTGCGCGGCGAGCTTCTCGATGTCGATGTCGATGTCGATGTCGAAGACCGGGCGGCGGTGAGGAAGATGTTGCTCACGGCGTGGTCTCTGGAGGTGCTGCGAGGACGACGGCGGTGCGGAGGCCGGTGGACGACAGCGGCGCTGGTGCGGGTCTATTCTGGGCCTGATCTGGGCCTAGATCTATGGCCGTGCGGCCCCTTCGTGGCCCGACCTAGGCTTGCGGGACGCAGCGCTTGCGCGCGACCGCAGCTCGGGTCCCGGCGCGGTCTTCGTGCGAAGACCACCGCAGCGGCCAAGGCCTGTACGCCCCTCCTTTCCCTGTCGTGGGAGGTCGACCTTGACCATCCCGGGTGGGTCTGTCGGCGCGGCGGCAAGCTTCTTGTCGCCGGTGTAGAAGGCCAGCTGGGTGGTGGAGGATGCCGGCTTGGCGCGGCGCAGGGCTGGGCCCTTGGCGACACGAGGGACACACTATCGTGCTGGTCGTCCGCCATAGGTTTGACCTGGTGGCGGCGATTGGTCCTATCGTGCCCCTCTCCTCCCACCTACCCCTCCCACCGCATACAGCGGCGACGCCGTCCTCATGCTGCGCCGCCTTTCTGGTGGTGGCGTTGGAGGGGCGATGCGCTTTGCGGTGGGGCAGCTCCGCCCTTGGCGGCGAGCTGCGGTGTGCATAGGCATCGTGCTGCTGATTTCGGCATCCTTGCCATTGATCGGAGCTGGCCAATGCACGGGTGATCATGCGACGAGGTTCCCACCTTGGGCGGTGCTT
Organism: Avena eriantha; assembly: GCA_910589775.1. NCBI lineage: Eukaryota > Viridiplantae > Streptophyta > Magnoliopsida > Poales > Poaceae > Avena > Avena eriantha. The sequence goes on along the minus strand of OU342743.1, from coordinate 174,448,745 downwards.
TGTCGCCTTGGAGCCTGCAACTTGTGGTGGCCTTCGCTGGCAAGTTGGTGGGCCAGTCGGGTTCTCGGACTATTGCGGAGTCGTCGGCGACAAGATCTTGCTGTCGGGTCTCGGAGGTTGCGCCGTTGCGTGAGTGGTGATCGTGCGCTCCGGGCGAAAGCTCTGCTCAACCTTTGTTGGTGCCGATGACGGCGGCGCCCTTGGCGTCGTTACCCTCTTGGGGGCGTTGTCGAGGAGCACTGATCCACCCCTATTCCTTGTGGCTTTGTTCCCCGGGTGAAAACCTAGATCTGGCTTGCTAGATCGGATGACGACGGCGTTCTGGACGTCGCTCCCTCCTTGGAGGCGTTGTTCTTGGTGGTACGGCCCTCGGTGGCACGCAGGTGTTGGCGCATGCTTTGGCTGTGGCGAGCAGATCCTTGGAGCTCCGGCGTCGCGCTAGTTTGGTTACCCTTCGGGCAAGGTTCATGGACTGTGAAGGATCCTCCGTTGCGGTGTTTCACTCGCATGGATTCACTCGACGGGGGAGGCTGACGGCTGCTAGCTTATGTTCCAACGACGAAGAGTATGGTGGTGGGCGGTGGTGCTGCTTTGCGCATCTAGGCTAGGGTGTTTGGTGGCGTCAGTTGTAATGTTCGCTTAGAGGCCTCAGCCATGTTCTGTCTTGAGTGTGTCGGGTGTGCGCCCTTTGGCGTTGTACAATACTTTCTTTTTCTATCAATGGATCGAAACGCAAGGCTTTTGTGTTTTCGCGAAAATACTTCCATTAAGTTGAGCCCCTTTGAAACCTTGTATGAATACAAGCCACCGCTGCTCCAACATATCTCATTACCTTGCAACATCAGTGAAGATGCTCAGATCACAATCTAGGAGAAGGATCACACACTCAAGCTTCTCCAACAGAACATCTTGCAAGATCAAAACCGCATGAAGAAATATGCCGATGCTCACAGAACAGAAAGATCATTTGAAATTGGTGACATGGTCTATGTAAAAATGAAGCCATTCAGAGAATCAGCTTTGGGTCTACGTAGTGCCCTCAAATTAACTACCAAATGGTATGGGCCCTTCCGAGTCATGAAAAAAGGGGGAAAAGTGGCTTACCAAATTCAGTTGCCAGCAGAAGCTCAAATCCACAATGTATTTCATGTCAACCAGCTCAAAAGGCACCTGGGCAGTAAAGCTATCCCAAACCCAAAACTATCATTGGTCACTACAGATGGCAAGGTAAAGGTTTTTCTAGTTGTTATTCTCCAGCATCGATAATTTCCTCGTTCTGCAGGTTCTTATGATGTCACAGTGCCACACTGTTTAATCCAATGGGAAAACTTAACACCTGAAGAAGCAACTTGGGAAGATGATGCTTTCATCTAGAGCACCTTCCCAACATTCAAGCCCTGAAGTCTTGTCTTGGGCGGGCAGCTATGTCATGACCCTTCTCTGTTACCTGAAGACCCAGTACCTGAAGAGCTCCAGCAACAAGCGCCAATGGCCACGATTTCCATGTTCCCTCGATGGATCCAAGGGATGATAGCCGTCGCACTTAGTTTCGACCAGGAGATTAATTAAGAATCCATTTAAGTTGTTATAAGTTTTAAGACTGTATTAGCTTGGCCTGGTTCTTTCGATATAAAGGAACTGGGAGTGGGTGGTTGGGCGGCAAGCTAATATCCAACTCTATTTTTCTTATGTTCAATTGTCCACCACTGGGTTTGTGGCGTCGCCTCTGAGCTCGAGAGCTCCCCTTCCATCCCCTTCCTCGAGCTATCGTCAGTGATTCACGTTGGGGTCCTGACAGAGTTGAGGGAAAATTTTGAAGTATTTGTAATATAAGTTATAAATATATATATTAGTGCTAAACGCAGAATCGGAAGCTTGCCGGTGAACGTGTTGCCTCCCATGATCATATCCTTGAGATTGGATAGTCAGACATTCTCTGCAGCATCTGGCACGGCGCCAAGGATCCGCTCGTCTTGAACAACAATGTACATCACCTTGTCGGCATTGTCCCAGCCAACCACCGAACGGCTATCCTTGCAGGGGTAAGATTAGACGTTCCAACTAAGGGCATGGTCGGTGCCCATCGCCGTTGCGAAGCGCCGGAGATAGCCAAGATCGTCGATGGTGAACTTCATGCCTTCTGCTTCACCCTCATAATATAAGGAGCCACATGATTTAAATGGGAGTTGAGAGGCAGTTTGAAGTATTTGCAATATATATATATGGAGAAAAAGTACTAAACATATATTGGTATGGTGGAATTTTTCTTTGAGTTGGGAGGGGGCCATGGCCCTCCTTGGCTCCTAAAGATGTGAGGTCGCTGATGAAATTGATTGACCCTGGAAGCATGTTGTTCCTGAGGTCCAGACTTCTGACCATACTGTCTTTAAGCTCCGACACAATTCCACTAAGTCGATTGACAACCATAGAAACATTGACAATGGATGGGAAGGGAACCCCGCGGTAAGTTTCTAAAAGGCCCATGCAAAGTACCGTCGATTTCAGCGCAAATGGCCTAGAAGGAACCGAGCAAGTGGAGCGGATAGATGCCATCAAACAAAATCCATTCAACAAGCATTGATTGTTGGTCATGCTGAACTCTTGAAGTCTTGGCATCCGGAGGAAGAATGTTACTACCCCGTTCCACAATGTAAGTCTTTTTACTAAGTTGTTTTAGCTTTCTAAAAAAAGATTATATTGTGGAACAGAAAGAGTATTTACATGTCATTGAGGCACAATGTCCAGAGCGCACGATATCGTAGGATACTAATCCGAAGGGTGAACGCAACCAAAAGCGAATTTTTCTTGTAAATCTGTGGAAGTGGACTTTATTACTATTCGAAAGGTCATTGGGTTTCCTACCCGTTGGATTAGATACTTCCTCCATTCACAATTATAAAATATTTAGATACTTTATTACGAACTACGAACTACGCATACCAAAATTAGTGAGATTGCATGCTAAAACACGACATGTTTTAGAAAAAAGATTAAAGAAAAAAATGTTGTAATCGTGAACGAATGGGATTACTTGGTTTCTTTTTAATAAAAGTCGACAGTTTCATGCTCTAGAACTTGTGTTCATCTTCGGTGTAGTAGAAAAAAGGACAGGCAACCACAATCTTCGTTCTCACCCACACAGTCACACGGGTTAAACCCTAACCTAAGGCTGATCTCGTGTCGTGTAGTACGTCGGCAAAGTGTGTAGACGGTTGGTGGTGGCGCCGAGAGCATGGCGTAGGCCGTAGGCGAGCAGAACGTGGAGAAATGGAAAACGAACCGGGGTACTACTATCCTACTTGGAGTAGTCGATCCAGACCGTGGGCTCCCACGCCACGTCATCCTCCCGTGCTCCTCTCCTCCTGCCGCGGAACAAGACAAGGCAGAAGCTCCGCCGCCGGTCATCCTCTGCGCCGCGCCCCCAGCCTCACATCCCGATCGTTCCCCTCTCCCCCACACGCTTCTCGAGAAAAAAAATATCGTCCCCCCCCCCCACCACCACCACCACCTCCAACGGCCGCTCCACCCCCGTCCGGCCGTCCCCTCGGTGTCTCACACGGCACCCGCCGCCGCCGCCGCCGCCGCCATGGCCGCAGCAGCCTCTCTTCTCGAACCCATCCGCTTCCTCTCCCTGCCCCTCCCGCGCTCTCTCCCGCCCCGCCGCGGCCTCCTCCACCTCCCCATCCCCTCTCCCTCCTTCCGCGCCCCGCGCCTCCGCGCCCAGGCAACCACCCCCCGCCTCCCGCCCTCCTCCTCCTCCTCCTCCTCCTCCTCCTCCTCCTCACAATCACGCCCACCTCACGCCCTCCTCGACGCGCTCAAGCAGTCCCTCCTCGACTCCCTCTCCGCCCTCAAGAAGCCCGCGCTAGCCCTCCTCCTCGCCGGCGCGCTGCTCGCGGCCGCCGCGGGGGCGGGGCCCCACCACGACGCGGCGCTGGCGGCCTCCGGCGGCCGCGTCGGCGGGTCCGCCTTCTCCTCCTCGCGGTCGTCCTCGTCGTCGCGGTCCTCCTACGGCTACACCGCGCCGGCGCCCAGGGGAGGAGGAGGGTACTCCTCCGCGCCCTTCTACTCGCCTTCGCCCTTCGTCTCCGTCGGCCCAGCCTTCGGCATCGGCTTCGGCGGGTCAGGGTTCCTCCTGACCCTCGTGGGCTTCGCCGCGTTCCTCTACCTCGGCGGGTTCCTCACCGACTCGTCCGGGGGCGGCAGCGTGCTCACCGACACGCAGAAGACCACCGTCCTCAAGCTGCAGGTCTCTTCTACCCGTCTCCTTCTCTTCATGCCATCTGGTGCCTCAGCACATTTCTTTGCCTGAGTAATTAGTTCACATTACCATACATCAGTTGACAGACGCAGCATTTCATATGTTTGTAGCCAAAATTATCTAAACCAACTAATGATAGAGTGGCTGTTGTAAAATCTGAACCACTTCTTCAAATGAACTGCTGATAGATTGCTTATTCTGAAACCTAAACTTCTTCCTCGACTTCGCATACCGTTTCTAGATGTTGGCATAAACCATGGCTTCAGCATGTCAATGTAATTGATCATGGTCAGGTTCACTGGTACACTAGAAATGGTGCCTTGCCTAATGTAGATTGTTGCGGCTATTTGGTTTTGAATTGGTCTGACTGTTCTGTGGTGCTAAGTTCTTGGATTTAGGATCCGTTGAAGGTAAAGCGGCATAGGAGCTGCCTGGCAAATAAAAGTTAGCTTTTAGTACATATATCTTCAAAATGATAGAATTTTTTTGAGCTCGTGATGTAAGTTGGCAGCTGTAATGTGATACAATGCAAATGAGACAATGTCAAATTACGTCATATGATTTAACCTGTTATTTGGCTAATATTCTCAGAGATACATAAATTGCTTGGACGAAATGGGGGCCTTAGACCACAAATCTTCCTTCCAAACATATAAATTAGACTGCTGACTGTGTTAAGATTAGCTGGTGATGCTACACACATTGCCATATCGTAGAGGATTTAATGTGAAAGAGCTGGGGTAAACTAGATATCATTAGTAGACTTGGTTTGATTCATTGTGCATTTGCTGTTGATGGAATTCTAATATAAATATTTTTTCAAACTTAACTATGTAGTATCGCTTTCGGAACGGTTCTAAATGTTGTTTACACAATATTTTGTATTCTGATGTACATTGCTTGGTAGAATTAGTTTGCTATTAATTGTGCAGATGTAACTGCTAATGTTAATAAATGTACAACAGCTGCACAAATACTTAATACACATAGATAGGCAATTATTTATGTTCGGGAGGAATCCATTTTAAATTTCCTAATCTGTATGTTGACATGTATTCCTAGGTTGGCTTACTAGGCTTGGCCCGGTCATTTCAAAAGGAGCTCGATCAAATAGCCGAGAAGGCAGATACATCAACCCCAGCTGGGTTGAGCTATGTACTAACAGGTAAAATCAAATGATGTATGTTGCTTCATTATACTACTTCACAGTTATCATTGTATATGGTATAAATATTTGGTAACGGCAGAAATTATCCCATAAGTGATTTAGTAACGGCATTATTTTATTGGTTACGACATGTGACTGCTGACATAAAATGCACTTAATTTAGTTACAATAAAACGCATTAAATTAAGTATCACAACTCCTTTGTGAAGATTTGTTCCTTTTGTAGGTTTTGACTAGTTTTCTACTACGTTGAGTCAATCTAACTATTTGGTTGTTGATATGATATTTTTCAGAGACTACATTGGCATTACTTCGGCATCCAGATTGCTGTATCTCAGCTTACTCAACAGTAAGCACACTTTGTCCTTCATTTTATCATTTCACCTTTTGGAGCAGAACTGCAGTTATTTTCTATTCTTCTTTCGAACTCTATGATTAGCTTTATAGTTCCCTCCACAAAAGTAAATCTCAGACTTAGTATGCATTTTCCAATTCACTAGTAATTGACACAATCATAAGCTTGCCAAGATTTTGTCTCTACAAAAAGATATCCACAAATTCTGAATAAGAAACTACCCCTCAGTTTGTAGGTTGTAGAGCATTGCATACATGAGCACTATATCATGTAAACCAAGGAGATATTAATAGATTTGAAATTCAGTAAATTTCTTGTTTGGATATTTTTTTTTAATCTCTTTGCGGTTCACTTTTCTTAAGGTGGATGTGAAACGAAGCATAGATGATGGGGAGAAACGATTCAATCAACTTTCAATTGAGGAACGAGGCAAATTTGATGAAGAGACACTCGTGAATGTGAACAGTATCAAGAGGCAAAAGGCAGGCAGTCAAAGATCAAGTGGTTTTAGCAATGAGTACATCGTGGTATGCTTTCTAAAAATACACTCAAGTTAAATGGCAGCAGTCTTTTGATGTAAAAATATATCTGATAAGCGTAGCAGTCTTTTGAATTAAATGGCAGCAGTCTTTCTAAAATAGTCGTTTTGTGTGCTGATATTTGGCACCTTCATTATGTGTAGTGTAGAAGTTAATATGCAGTATTCACTTATTTTTAGTTACTTCTGCCTAGTAAAATACTCTCACCCCTGTTACAAATGTTTTATGAACCATACTCTCTTGTTACTGACAAACCATTCCTGATTACCTGTGTTGCTAGTGCTAACGATCATATGATATCTAAGCTTGTTATTTCTTGTAGATAACGATATTGGTTGCTGCCGAGGGAGTACACAAGATACCTACTATAAATAGCAGTTCTGACTTGAAGACAGCTCTACAAACTCTCGGTGGTGTACCGTCAAGCAAAATATTGGTATTCCTGCTCTCATTTGTCTTGTTCTGCTGTCAACTGTACTGTTCTAGAATCAAATAATGTACATCAGCAGCAACCTGGTTACAGTAACCAAAACTAGCAATTCCTTGAAATAGAGCTTGTTAAATATTCCATTCTACTCAGCCCGCACTTAGTTCTGTACCCTACTAGTACTAAAGGATCTGATTCATCAAATGAAAATTGTCGTGAATTAGTAGTCATTATTACATCTTGTATACCCAGTGAGCAACATCTTTTGGACTATGAAATGCAGGCTGTTATCCACTTTCGGTCAATATGCTTGTTCTGTAATAGTGATGTTTAACATTGTCTTGACCTTTTTCTCTTATAGGCGGTCGAGGTCTTGTGGACTCCACAAAACGAAAACGACACATTGTCAGAACGGGAACTCCTGGAAGATTACCCACTTTTGAGGCCCCTATAGAAGGATTAAGATTGTATACTTACTGCCCTTATAAAAGATCAAGTCGTGGATTCATTTTTGACAGTCCAGTTTATTAACTAGTATAGCTCAGGTTTGGTGTTTTGTGTTTGTAAAAATATGATTGTAAATGAAGTTACTCTTAGCAGCTAAATGAAAAATGCATCCGTGCTGCATTGCACAATCTGACATAGTATGTCAGTCCTCTTGCTCGATTTTCCTGACACAGTCAAGTTTGTAAATGAATTTCATCAAAAGAACACATTACTCACTCGTGATACCCAGTGTGCCGCATGCATTTTGGACTATGGACCATGTTAAGATACACAGGAAAAGAAGAGAGAAAAAACTAACAAACCTGTTTGTAAAATGCACCCACTGTTGTCTCTGAGAAGTGTTGATCTCATGTCAATTTATCAGGATAACACCAAGAGTAACACTCCCAAAGAAGAGATTAGACTGGTATAAGATTTGCAAAGCAAGCAGACCAGCAGCCGTGTGTCGGTGGCTCGGTGCTGCGCCTTGTGAACAGAACTAGGCGCGAGTATAAGCAGAGGATTTTGAGCTGTAGTACAGTGTCTCATGGTTTTGTTTAGTCTGATTTATTAAAACACAATTCACAGATGGAGTGTGCAACATGTATTACACTCACAATGCGCTCAAATTCTTAACAGTAATAAGAAGCAACAATCCAATATTGCAAGGTATTCTCATAAACATGAATTCTAAAATAACAGGACACACAGCATTTGAGAGCAAGAAACAGTAACATATAGCGATGCAGTACGGGCATAAACAGACTAGTCAATATCTGGGGCAATTTGCAACACAGTTCTCAAATCCAAACGTATTGCCATTACATTGTGACAGAACCAGGAAACAAGTAACAGGAAGGTTCAGCCTCCATCGACGGACAGGACCAATCACCTCAGGCAGCCACTACTGGGGCGGCAGTTTCAGCTGGAGGACTGTCACCTACGATTTCACGCGTCGCATGGAGCCTGGCACCATTCTTGTCAACGATCTTGATGGCGAAATTCTGAGGCGCAACCACCAACCGGAGTCTGATCTCCTTGATGCACTTGTCAACAAGGTCCACCGCCTCGTCAACAGTCATGTCAGGACGGTACAGCTTGTCCATCAGCGACAGGCAGAAGTACGAACCGTACCCGAATGCACCCTTGTCAATTTTGTGTAGTGTTGCAATGTAGTCGATGTAATACAATGATGCACCAACATCTTCATCAAACCCTGCAAGTAGGATGTTTACAGAGTAGGGATTCTGCAAAAATGAAAGATATGAAGTCAGGGAATAAAATCTAACATATAGGTCAGCAGAAGACTAAATTATCAGAGAAAATGAAAAGTTGAATATGTTGCTACCAAATTAACCAATGCTGCTGTTAATTTCAACTACAGTATAGTATATTAGTCACAAATTAAGGCAAGGGAAGGCAGCTTGGTCTTTAGTACTTATCAGCCAAAAAGGAATTTTAAGATACAAATATAACTTTACAAGCCAAGATTATTCCTTTCAAACAGATCATTGTAATGTTTTTCCTTACTGTGAATGTGGCAATTTGAGAAGATTCAAGTTAAAATACCACAATTCTCTGCCTAAAATGTAGCTGTGTTCCCATGCAGAAGTCTAAAAGATGGAATAAACTTTTGGCCAATGAATTTATACGCTGGCAGAGACACATTGCCCAAGGTCTATCAGAAACTAACTTAAGTTTCATGCAGACATGTTGTGAAACAACCTGGTTTAATCTGGGATATTCACTTCAGCTCGCAGGTGCAAATGCACCCATTGTGAGAAAACATATTTCGAAATGTCAAAAAATTCAAAAAATATTCCACATATATATTCGAACATTTTATGTTGGTTCACAAGTTTTCGGGATGAAAGAACATTTTATGTGTCGTGTATAAAAAAGACAAAAAATGTCACTTGAATAGTCGTATTCCTGTGACACATTTTGTCTTTTTATACATGACACATAAAATGTTCTTTCATTCCGAAAACTTGTGAACCAACATAAATGTATGAATGCATAATGCGGAATTTGTTTTTGAATTTTTCGACATTTCAAAATATGTTTTCTCACAATGGGTGCATTTGCACCTATGAGCCGAATTGCCACCTCCGTTTAATCTGAATTATACAGTGAAAAGCAGCAGTAAGATGGTAAGAATCTGTTGCTGTACAATTGCAATATGCAGCATCCCAAAATGAGTTCCATGTCAATATGCATACATAAGATGACCAAACAGCCAATAAGAAAAGAGAAATTCACTAGCTGTATTTAATAGGTGATGGTTATACAAGTGTACAGTAAACAGTTCCTCATATATTGTTATGTAAAATAGTTCTGCGAACATAATGTTGTAAAACCAGAAGCATGCAATTACATTATTTAGTAAAAAAATCGTCCCAAGCAGTTAAAGCCCATATGCAGTTTGCCTAGACATCCCATCTGATGTTCAAGATAGGTTCAACCTCGGTATTAGCTTAAACTATCGTACAAACATATAATCGACTATGAGTTAAACAGACAAATAGGGATATAGAAATGACAGAGTAGGATATTAAGCCATAAGCCCCCCTGTTTGAGTCAGAGGCAATCCTGAATCAAAAGTGCAGAATCACTAGCTTCACAAAATCTGAATCGAACCCAGCAATCCAACAACAGGTCTACACAAAACCTAGCGACCTGTACAAAACAGATAGTAGGTATCCAGAAGTTTCTGCCCAATCGAAACCCTAAGACGACCAAACCGGCCACCAAACCTAGTCAATCCCTGCGACATCCGTGCATAATCCATAGCAGAAGACCCGAGGAGAAATTAGGTCGTGTTCGGTACCTTCCGCAGTGCGGTGGCGAGCTCGCCCCGGGTGAAGTTGGCTGTGGCAGCGGTGCTGAGCGGCATGTTGTTGCGGAACTGGTAGAGGTGGAGGTTCTTCTGGATGAACTCGGTGAACTGCACGCTGTTTCCCCCAAAACCAAGCCAGATCGGGTCAGATCGAGAGCGCAAAACCATATCCCAACAAAAGCGAGCTTGAAATCAATCAGCGGGGGGACTAGAGGTCGGGGGAGGAGAGGGTCTTACCGGTCGCCGGGCTCCCCGGAGGCGCCCATGAGCTTGTGGGAGTCGAGGACCATGATCTTGTCCTCGTCCGTCTTGTGCACGAGGATGCTCTGCACCGCGGACGTGTCCGCCGCCACCACCGCGAAGTCGCGGCCGACCACGCCGATGACGCACTCCATCGCCTCCGCCTACGCTGGTTCGACTGGCGTTTCGTGGGGCAGCGAAGAGAGAGAGGGAGAGAGATTTGGGGGAGCAGACGGCGAGAGAGGTATTTGGGGACTGGGCAGGACGGGGAGGTCGAGTTCGGCTTCGGTTCCAAGAAAGAACGAAGCGAGAGGGTCAGACTCAGAGAGACGAGAACTTTGGGCTTCAGTGGGCTTCCTTGCAGGCTTAGGACTTTGGGCTGGGCCTGATGCAGTTTCTGCTTTTTTATGTTTTTTCCTGCTGTGTTTGTGCTCGTGTTTTTATTTTTTTGGCCCGGCCCCCATTGACGAAAATTATTGCGAGATTCAGACAGGCTTTACATTTACCGGCAATACAAGTCTGAATGATGCATTCACGCACGCACGATGCCAGATCGCAGAATAACAACGTGCAGGCAGACCCGAAACAATAACAAAAATGTTCGTTCCAGTCAGTCCACGGTCCACACTTCAGTCATTTTAACAGAGACCGGTATCACGAAAGAGCAAACATAGACGACCCACCAAACCATGGAACGTACACGCAGAAAGCACTGCAACGGCAGTTTCTCTCAGAATGAATTTCTCGTGGTATACATGGATGACGGATATGACCGCATGAGTGGGTGTGAGACTGTAAACATTTCCACGAGCAACAAATTTACAATCACCTAATTAGTCACCAGCACATGGGGCAATCCTCCTGTCGCATCAACATTGGAGAATGAGTCTACGTTGCATAGTTCATCCCTTCGTTGTCGCCTGGTTTGTGTACCTCGGAGGGTCTGAAGATGCCCCAACATGCAGTGGAAGGTTAACCGCTTGCTATCAAAATTATCTTCAGACGATGTTTTGCTATGTATTTACTCCTCTATCATCAGACTGTCTAGTAGAGGACGCTGTAGATGTGTGTTTCCCCCGAGCGTTTTACCGTTCAGGTGAGCTCTGCGTGAAGAAATAGTTTCCGGTCAATCCAAAATGGCATCAACAAACTGTGGTACTGCATCCAAATTAGTCATCAACCTATTCGGTGCCATAATGCTTCTCTAAACAAGCACTAGAGAATCTAGCGTGGCATAGAATGCCATTGCAATATGCACTGTGATTTACTGAAGCCAATAAGTGGGACATAAGCTCAATACGTGTAAGCTCAAGCATGGCAAGAGCATTGCACTAGAATCTACACGAGGGCTATTTGTTACCTGTGCAATAGCTAGCTTAAGTTCAGTAACCACAGCAGCGAGTAATGAAAAGCATAAACTTAAATAAAAACATGATTAGACTTATTGCCACATACAAGCTTGCAAGATGTAGATAATATAGACCTTACACTAGTCGACTGGAGCTCTGTCGTCACAGTATTGCCATCCTCCTGTAATCAAAAGAATAGCACCGAGACGTCATAAGGGTGTCCAGCCAGATTTTATGTACAACACAACAGCAACAATCGCATGGCTTCTCACCTCAAGTAACAGATCTTTTCTCGTTATCAGTCCTACGACACGAGAAGGCCGAGGAACAACAAATATATGCCGCAGTCCTAGTTGGCGGAAGAGATTGTACACCTGAGAATCATTACAAAGATCATCACATACTCAACTTGGTGAAATGGGTCTATATAGGCCAAAGAAAGCAAGCTTTACCTTTGCCAAAGACATGTCCTCTGGCACTATATAAGGAGAAGGATTTAGAAATGGGGCGAGATCCAAATACAACCCAAGTTCATCGTCCGTCACATGGATATCATCAATTGACTTCCCTTTACTTGATGCTGGTTTAACAAAGTCGCTAAAATTGTGCCTGTGAAACAGCAAAATAAGACATTATTACTAATGAATACTATTACTTAACCTATTGGTTCCTACTTAGATAGAAAGCACAAACCTGTTCAATACGCCTGGCCCGCAAGGGAAAGGGGTATTCTGGAAATCTACTTTAGATTGCAAAAGCACCAACAAGTGACTGCGAGAAGAGGATGAATGGATCAGTGAACAAGGTAAACCAAGATAGCAAGAGCACATGGTATTGCATCTTACCTACGAAGTATGAGACCTATGACAAGTGACTCTCCATTCTGTGCACGTTCAACAATCTGAACAACAAAAGAAAAATCTATTACTAAACCCCCACAGAAGCAGCTGTCTTCCAGAAACTGATATGTACTTACAGGGAAACCATTATGATTGTTGCTTCGCAACACAGAGACAATGTCGACAACTCTTGAAACACGAGGAAGGCACACAACCTAACACAAGCCACAGAAGATTTGATGTGTTAGAGTTTGGAGCTATACTGACACAAGATATAGTTCTTGCTTACACCTAAATGGCATAGAAGTCTTCAGAACCTTTTGATTCTTGCAGGCATCCCTTGCACTCATGTTTCTCATTACTTGTTTAGGCCTAGAATCAAGTAAGGGGATTCCCTTTAATCGGGCTTGCTCTTCATATAGCCCTTCATTAAAGAAGTCACCAACAGCCTACATAAAGAGAAGTCAGAAGGAACACCCTAACGTCGTGTTCAACAAGGAATCAACATTTACAGAGTTTGTACCTTTGAGATTAGAAGAACAAGCATGATTAGTGGCAAGAGTTGCAAGTTGTTTGTAATCTCAACCATAATAACACATAAAGACACAGTCATTCTCATCGAACCACCAAGAAACGAAGCAGCACCAAGTAGAGCATACCTATACCAACATCGATAATTAGGAAATTAATCCTTGCCAAAAGATTATCAAAACAGTAAAATACCCGGGGTAGAAAGGAAAATAATAATTCAAGGGGCCATTAATGCAAAATTAAGAAGCCTAATAGAGGGATATTAATAATGCATGAAACATAGGCTGAATTGAAGAGATTGTGAGAACTCACGTGCCCTCGTCAACATTTAGTTTCTTATAGAACTTAACAACAGACATGCCAACAAGCCGGCCATATGTAGAACCGATCATTATTCCTGGAACAAACTGACCAGCTGGAACAGCAGTTCCAAATGTTACAACAGCTAAGGAGTAAAACATGACCTGAGCGAAGCAAGAAAAAGAGGGGCAGGTAAGTATATGAAAAACAAAGACAGGAAAACAAAATCGAACTTCGACAAGACTACTGATTGTTTGAACCCTATTTTAGATTATGATTAGATTGACTTGATAGGTAATTCTTCATCTTTTTCCCAACTCGGTATTATTTAAAGTGCACTAATTCAATAGCTCAGGATGAAATCCTGATGGAGTTAGGAAGATGACGTGAGGTACAATATTCCATAAATCAAACAGACAGAGAAGGGTACCAGGAAAGTGATAAGGCTTTGTGCGCTGTATTCATGGAATGTTTTTGCACTGAACAGATTACGTATTGCATCATCCTGCAAGAGAATGTTTTTGAATATTGTCACATGGAATACGGAATCTCAAAGGAAAAGCTCTCCAAATATATTCTAACCTGAGAATTGAAGAAAATGGTTGCTAGATCATTGTACTCGTTATCTTTTGAGCAGTAAAACTGCAAAATACAAAGAGCAGATTAAGAGAAAAATACAACCAATATAACTGTAGCTGGATGACATGTAATTTGAGTTGAAAATTCCTGAGATGGGCTCACATTAACAAAATTCCCATCTGTTCCAGGAGGATGAGGGCATTGGATACCAGAATTAACTTCTAATTCAGGACAAGGGCTGCATTTCCTCAGTAGTGGCAACACGAAGGAAACGGTGGATGTTATCAAAGATATGAGGCAAGCTTCAAATATCTGCAAATTTCAACCCAGGTGTTAGGTATAGAACCACAAGAGGAACTCTACATTTATAACCAATAAGACATATGGTATCTTCAGCTTACCTGGACTCGTTTCCCTTTCTTGTGAAGATATGTTCGCCGCCATTTAGTTATATACAGAGTGAGTTGATTAAAAAGTGCTCCTGAAGAAACACAAAATGGATTGATTGAAAAATTATCAAACATAGACATATGGCACAGACATACCAGGACTGCTTATTTGTTTTTGTACCTATGGTTAGTTTGTGGCCAGAATTGTTTACTATTGTGGTAGTAAGTTAACACTATGATCTCCATGGAACTTGATCCAACTCTAACTAGACTGAGGGAATAACCTCACTCCCTCCCAGCTAACTTAAAGCTTGGTGAGAACAAGAATCCAGGCTCTAGCTAGGTGCAACTTTGCTTTCAAGCCGGTTGACATCCAGAGGAGTTTGTAAAGTACAATATCTGACTGGCATTTCAAGGTATACTGGATAAACTTTGCATGCTATTACTTACCAAGAAGTCCACCAATAACACCAATAATCGCCACAGGCAGAAGTTCCTGGTAAGAGTAATCTTCTTGACCCCTTCAAGAAAAAGTGAACAATCAAGATCATGAAAGGTCATTTTCAGATTAAGCATTCCCTTCTAACACGGAAAAGGTAATCTTACCCAGATATGTCCCAGATTATGAAACCTCCGGCACCAAAATGACCACATTTTCCGCTGTTGCACCAATTCATCGCTGATCGCACCACAACAGCCACAACAGCAGATGTAAAAAATACTCTCCACATAAGATGACTTCTCCACCTTCAGCAATACAATGATAACATAATCAATCATATCATATTACATTAGAGTGCAAGGCACACAGTTGAACAGCATATTTCACATCATTGGGCTACCCAGCATGAATAGATGTACATAAAAAGAAATGTCGTGAGAGGTTCCAATGCTACATGATTAATTAATTGACTGTAGCACCCACCCCAAGCATACTCGGGTGTAAGAAGAAATCAAGAGACAACTGGCTACAATCAAGCCACACAGTAATAGCACCAAAACTTTCTAGGCATATATCACTTGACATTTAAAGTAGGTTTCATGCGGAGTAAGAGTTCCAATTTTCATGCAACATGACTGGTGTTGCAAAAAGATTTTCTATGGATTAACCTTCTTGACCCAAAAAAATACACACTTAGCATTATAAAACGTAGTCACAGTGAAATGGCGGTGAACTAACAACCCTAAAATATGATATTACAAATACAATGGTACTTAGGTTTCACGCTGGCATGTCCTGTTTCTCTAGAAAAACGAAATAATAAAGAAAGAACATTCTTACCAGGATGTTACTTCCTCCAGGGCAAATAGTACCCCACCAACCGGAGCTCTGAAAGCGGCAGCAACTCCAGCTGCACATCCACATGTCACCTTTTGAAACATTAATATAGCTTTGAGATCTTTAATATGAAAACTGACCCATTCCATCCTAAATACAGGCTTATTGCCATGGAGCATAATAGAAAAGAACGTACAACATGAAAAACAAAACAACATAGTAAGTCCCTTAATTACTATATTTTCCTGGTACTCTACCTCTTCAAAATCATTTTTAGTGCTAGAAATTTGGGACCTGTGCTAGCAAAAGTTCAGAAAAAACAGAAATGGAGAGCCCATCCATTGGTTGCAGTAGCTTATAGAGACATCAGGCATAGAGATCCAATATGACAGCAACAAGAGGTTATAGACTTCCCTCGAGAAAAAAAAGGTTCTGGATAAGGCGGTGGCGCCAGCGAGGAAGTCTGGGTCCGGTGCTGTCATGTGGAACATGACAAGGGCACAGAACCAAATTAGGTCACAGATGTACTCGCCAAAGAGGGGATATGTGCCCTTCCAAAAGATAAAAACTACTCCCTCCGTTCCAAAATATAAGATGTTTTAGCTTTTTCTGAATCCCAAACCTACACACTAAAAGGCGTCTAGATACATGTGTTTCAGAAAATGCTAAAACATCTTATATTTCGGAATGGAGGGAGTACAAGTTATGATTTCGTTAGATATGTCCCTGTTTCTCAAGTTAATTTCTGTCCCACATTGGTTTTGGTTTAGCCATAAAGTTGATCTCCTATGCATGTAGGCTGTAGTGCAGGCCATATTATGCCTTGCAGTTAGTCAATAAAGCAAGCACAAATTGTCAGCCTCCTTATGCCGACCAGCGCCTCACGCAGTGGCGGAGCTATAGGGAAATAGTTGGGCGGGCCGGTGTAAACAATAAAATATTTTTCTCCAATTGGAGCATAATTTTCAATGAAGTGTTGTGTTCTTGAAAGAAAAAACAAAACAAATGAAAATAATAATTACCGTTGGAACAGCTAGCTGGCTTTTTTATGGGTGGAAACTAGAAATGGCAAGGGTTTTCTTTTTTGCGTGGAAACTACTAGCTTGCTTTCTTTGGCAAGCTAGCTTGGCTATTGACCATCGGTTCGAGTGAAGACATGGACCAGCCCACCCGGGGAGAAAGCGATGGTCAGCTAGATATAGTTTTTCTGTCATCGATGCAGTCTTCCATTGTTCGTTGGGCTGAACTTAGACAGATTGGCTACTGATTCATGGCTATAGATAGATATTTTGTAGAAAACCTGGGCGGCCCACGGCCCAGTTAGGCCCTAACGTAGCTCCGCCAGTGGCCTCACACCGCACTCTCACTGCATGAAGGGGTGAGGTCCTGGACCTCGCCCTCCTGTTGAGCACCCCTGCAGCCCAAGGTCCCCTTAGCTCTCTAGGACGTGACAGGTGCTTCCGCTCAAATCCCTCATTTCGAACAGAGAAGAGGCTGGCGGGCATCAAGTGTTGGCCTAAAGCGAGAGGCGTCAAGTTTTAAACTAGAAAGATGATGCTGGTGTCTGAAGTCTGGACCATTTAAATTTCAATGGAACGATCTTAGTTAATAATATTCACATATAGCATTACAACCCAATGAGAATCTCAATACAACATTCTATACTCTACCCAAATATATTATTAAACGAGAATATGCTCTCCTTTTTCTGTTGACTAGCTGACAACAGGAAGTGATACTAGTCACAGTAAAGGTTGTTCAATTTAATAAAATGGTTCAGTTGGGGTGTTAATAAGAAAACTGAAAGCGAGAGATCAAGCTAATCTAAACATGAAAACATAAAACATGATAAATAAATAGCTATTGCAAGGTAAACAAAATGACTTACAAGGTCTCGCCGATCTCGGTCACTTTCAAAAATCTGCACCCACCTAGAATTCAAGTGGTACTTTGCGGATCCACCCTATGTACATGCATAGATTAAGTAATTGAAAATATTTACGTGCCTGGAATAATCATTACTTGCAGAGTAGAAATAAAGTAGAATGCGAAAAACAAAAGCTGATGGCAAGTCGTTATGTACTGGGTTTTGGGACAAACATTTCTGGACTATACAATAGGGATGCAAGTTCAGATGGATTGCCAATCCGTTCAATTTGAAAACGTGACTAGTGCTGAAAGCTAAATTATTCTTGAAATGTTGTATCTCCAGTTTTACTAATTCCTATAACAACAATGTCAACAAACGCATGCTTTCTTAACTTGATGAGGTGGTTAATCATTGTATCAGACTATCAGTCTACATAACAATGCCAACAGTCGCATGCCTTATGTTACATGTACCACCAACCATCTTTGTCATCATATACTACAACATCTTATCATGATGAACACTACAAATTCTTGAGAGGGTTTCCATGCGTTTTTCTAATTGATGATGGTGACAAACTGACATCCCATTGGCAAGAAAACTAGACGCTTGATGATTGATCGATAGACCTATGAGTGAGTTTATGGCCCCTTTACAGGAGCTGAGTACCACTACTGCCTATTTTACATTATATTCATGCTGATCAAATGACAATGTTAAACATGCATATCTGTTTTTTTCTAACTGAGATAAATGCTGAATGGAACATTATATCGCCAACATAACCTACTTGTCCAAGAAGAGAAGCAATACAGGCTCCAGTGTGAACAAGAGGGCCTTCTTTTCCTAGAGCCAATCCACCTCCAACCGAGCCAATGCTCCCGAAAATCTATTACTCAAAACAGCAGCATTTGAGCATGACATGATATACCAGAAATACCTATATAAAGCAATGTAAAATTGTAAACTCACCTTCCCAACTAATGTCCTAAAAAGGAGGATTCCATGTGTGTCAACCCCTACATAAATAATTCAAATTATCTCTCAAACTGTTCAGAATACCAATATCAGGAATTCAAGTGGTTAAACCTTACCATTTAAGTAACCTTTGATCTCCGGGATACCAGATCCAGCAGCTGCTGGTGCAAAGTGTGTGATTATGTATACAGAAGAGAAGACGAGGGCTAGATTGAGAAGTATGTACACCAAGAATCCCACAAAATACGAGTGTTGTATTATTTTAAAAGTCAAAGTAAATTTCCATCCAGAGAAGTTCTCAACAGCCAAATTTATGAATATAGCAGCCAATCCAGTACCTGAAAACAGCAAGATTACATCATATACCAAAACAAAAATCCACTTGTTGCAAAGAAGTGTGGATCATGGGAACAAAGGGGGGCAGGGGGCAAAATCTGAGTGCATAAAACAGTTTCCATTGACAGGTATATGGTCTTGTATGCTTGGACTTTGTATTTTTTTCCTATCAACAAAATTATATTTGTAAGGAATAGCCAATTAGGAGCGATACAGAGAGGCCCACATTGCTAAAATCATCGTAGAACCCAGCAAAATAAAAGAATGAATTTAGATTACAATATATAAATTTCTGAAGTTTCAAGTTGTAAGCAAACATGAATGTGAAATTATGTCTAAATATGAACAACTGGGGAATTTCCGGGTTTGGGTTCTATCTAAATCATACTGCTTCCAATATGGATTGCATACAGCAATTATTATATCGATTGTTCTAGAAAAATTATATTGTCACGATTCCTTGTCCTTAGCTTCCCCGGGCGATTAAAATGTTTTCCCGTTTACATGATACAACAAAACTTATCGGCTAACTCTAACTTCCACACCTCAGCACTTGCCTTGCTAGATTAAGCTTAGTCCAATACAAATGGTAAATTCCGCTCAAAACAGACACACAAGTCGTCGAGAAGGCAGGCACTCACCGACTCCGATCAGCAGAGCGAAGAACCACTTGAGCATGATGTAGTATGGCACCCAGAACTTACTCCGCTGCGCCTGCAAGCACCCAACAGAAACTCATCTAACCGCGCACCGGAACCTCGAGCATGAGGCGAGCAGTAGGGCACGCACGCCACTAGCAAAATGGGGGTGGGTGCGTACCTGCTCCTCCCGGTAGGCGTAGTTCTCGATGACCTCGTAGTCGAGGCTCTCGACGGCGCCGACGAAGAGTTCGTCCTGGGCGGCGGAGGTGGAGGCGGACCCCTCCGGTAGCGGCGGCGCCGCCCCCTCGGCGGTGGGGAGGCGCGTCCACGCCAGCCGCGCCATCCCGATGCCGTCCGAGAGGTCCTGGTCGCCGGAGAGCATCGGATCGTGTCCGGGGTCTGCGCCGGATCCCGCCCTGGGCGAGCGATTCGAACGGCTCGACGGGGAGGTGTGGGGGAAGTTTTACTGGACAGAAGCTCTGGAGCTGTAGGACTTGGTTGGAATCGGGCTTGCCAAATTCTGTGGTTTGTTTTGGTGCGTACGGGGCTTGGTGCTGCTCTCGCGCCTGTGTCCTTGGCGCGGTCGGTGGTCTGGCAACGGTGTCGCGGGCGGCCTGGCGTGGCGTTGGGATCTATGAACCGATGGCCGCCGCGCCCTGGGGCAGATCAGTGGGAGGAACGGCCGGAGCACGTGGTGGGAGACTAGGAGGAGTGAGTAAATTATACTACTCCTAGAAACTATCACAACTGGGACTGACACCACTTCTGATAATTTTGTAACAAAATCTACCACTTCCAGAACATGGTGTAACAAATCGAACTACTCCCTTCGTCCAAAATATAAGTTCGCTAAGGATTAACTAAAAGTTAAATTTTACTAATTTTCATCAAATATTTAGAAAAAATATCTACATCAATAATATTGAATAGACATTAAAAAAAATATACTTTATGCCGAATCTATTGATATTGATTTAGTATTGTAAATGTTTGTATTTTTGTGTATAATCTCGATCAAACTTAGAAAGCATTGACTTCGACTAATCCTTAGACGTCTTATATTTTAGGACCGAGCGAGTACTATTTATTTTAACGCAGCTCTGATTACAAATCTGACCGACGGGGCACGTCGGTAAGGGCTGAGTTACGAAAAAGATGTTGGGTGGACGTGGAGTGGCGAACAGATGTTGAGGTGGACGTGGGGCCCACATGTCAGTACCATTTTCTTTTATTTTTATTTTTATTTCTTCTTTTCTCTTTTCTTATTCACCGTCCATGGATCCCATCTGTCAGCTCAACACCTCATTTCCCCTCCTCTTCCTTCTTTAACTCAGGTCGTCGTCAACCGTTGTCGTTCCTCCCCTCCCCTCGCCTCACTGAGCAGCCCTGGAGCTCCGCCTCGTCGCGCTAATCGTCCTCCTCGAAGGAATCAGAGTTGTGTGCCCTCGATCGTCGCCTTCGTCTGCTTATTCTCCGTCACTGTCGTCGCGCCGACGAGGGTTGTAACGCCATCCAGCCGCGCATATCCTCGCCGACCCCCCCCCCCCATCGCACTCCTGGTGAGCATCCGGTCTGGATGGGCCTCTTCGAATCGTCCTTCCCGCTTTGTATCGCCGCCATGTCGTTCACCTCCGCCGCCCGCCGCAGTAGCTCGACGCCGGAGCTTGTCCAGTGACTAGTAAATGGTAGCGCTACCCTCATTCAACTCGCCATTGTCGTGTGTGTCGAACGCGCGCATCAGCCCGTCCCAACGTGCTCTCCCTTGTCATACGCGTGCTCAACCTGAGCGTGCACCTAGGAAGAAGGAGGAGGGGAAAGGAGATGTGGGGCTGACAAGTGGGGCCCACAGACGGTAAATAAGAGTAGAGAAATGAAGAAATAAAAAATAAAAGAAAATGGTGCTGACATGTAGGTCCCACGTCCACCTCAGCATCAGTTGGGCTCTCCGGGTCAGATTTGTCGTCAGAGTAGCGCAAACAAATATTAGCGCCATTTGTTGCGAGTTGTCCCATAGCTAGTAGATTTTAGATAAAATTACCATAATCGGTACTGACTCGCAAAGTCGGCTCTAATTATGATAGTTTCGTGTAATTTACTCGAGGGAGTGGTCGTTCTTTCGAGGAGAGTGTATCCCGTGCACTCGTGCTCGTGGTGGAACGGTCTAGCCCAAGCTTTAAAACCCACTCTTCTTCAAATAGCAAATAGCACAAGTCTCTACATCTATGCGGAGTTTTGCTTAACCAAATCATGAAATCGTGTTTTTGAAAAGGCCAAGAATAACTCTATTTTATATAGAGAGGAGGCCACCATCTCCTTTATAGGGGAGGGGCATCCCCATGCCATGGGCGGTGGCTATGGTGGGTGCCCCCACCTCTCCTCATTCATGTGGGTGGAACTTACACTAAGCCCATTCATATTAATTTTAATTTTACTCATGTTGCATTAATTTTATACCAAAATAAATGCAAGCTCTCATTAATAAAAACATTTTTTATTTCTTTTATTCAGAATTTTGTTTATCACTTTAATTAATAAACATTTGCATAGACCCCTTTCCTTATTTCGATATTACTTCTGAAACCTTTCAACAATTTGATCTAAAACAATTCTAGTATTTATCGAAATAATCCAGCTCTTTCAAAATCTTTCTCTCGTATTATATCTACCTCATTTAGTGTCGGTATTATATCTACGGAGAAAGGAGATGAGGCTTTGGATGGGACCGAGTGGAGGCATTAATGCGATCGTGCCAATGGTCCAAGATTATTTCCACGGTACAAGAAATTGACCTCGCAACATGTTATGTTTTGCCTGGTACAGACCATTACCGAGAACGTGGGGCCATACACTGTACAAAATTGCAATATACGAAACAATACACAACACGATACACTGGGACATCGGTAATCATGAGGAGGCTCGGTGGTCAAGATAATATGATCATCTGAACTTGAGAGCCGAAGCAGATAGATTGTGTGCCTCGATCGATAAATATCCGCTTCATCAGCCGCCACTAACACCACTACTAAAGTGAGAGATACATGTTCAAAGATGAGAGAGAAAGAGACGGATGAGATAGTACTTGATATCTTCTTTTTTATTTCTGTGTATCAGAAACCTTGTTGATTCATGGGCTGGATTACAATCCCTACTTAAATATTAGCGAGGCGGAGAGTGTCTCTGGTCTGCGAGCACCAGTTCTCTCTTCATTTTAATAAAATTAAGAAATAAAATATCTGAAAAAATTCCTAACATAATCAATGTTGTATCCGTGACGTGAAACCGTGACGTGAAATTCTTTATATTTTGGCCTACACAAAAATAACAAATTTGATAAAATTTAGGGATTTGAAAATATACTTGCACAAATCACTCTTGTCATTTTTGTACGGCTCAGAATACAAAGTATTTTTTTAGATAAAGTATTTAAAATTGATATTTTGCACGTTTCTAAGATAAATCATGGAGTTACATCCGGATTTTTAATATTTTTTGAAATTCATGAATATGATTTTGAATTTTTAAACTAGCAAGAGGACTAGAACTCAGGAAGACAAAAAAAAATCTCCACTCGAAAAATATGGGTTATACAGACGAACATGTCCTTGTTAATTTTTCCGCCCGCGTAGCTGCTTTCACTTGGCTGATAAGATTTGGACACGTAGCGCTCGGATACGCCGTGCGTCACCGTTCGCGAAAGTAGTACTGCAGACAAATCGCTCGCCCAACACCAATCGGAGCACACACAAGCCCTTCCCGAGCTCTCGCCGGCTCTCACCTTAACTTCCAATCAACGGATTAACCGATCTCCTCTCGCCCTCCTTGCAAGCTACTAGTACGCGTAAAGCCCCACCCGGCAGCAGCAGCAGCAGCCCCACCACCAACCACCGCCCCCAATGGCGAAGACGCAACCCCGCGGGCCCGCGGGGGAGCCGCTGCTCCCCTCCGCCTGCCCGCCGCCGTACCTCGGCCACCACTTTCCCGCCGACGGCGCCGTCGACGCGGACTCCTACGTCCTCCTCGTCCCCGTGCACCGGCTCCGCCGCCGCCTGCGCCGCGGCGGCTGCCGCTGCAGCTGCCTCGCGCCCATCCTCGCCTCCCTCGTGCTCCTCGCCCTCGGCTTCCTCCTCTGGCCCGCCGACCCGGACGTCAGCGTCGCGCGCCTCCGCCTCGCGCACATCTCCGTCGTCGCGCGCCCCGCCGTCGCCGTCAACATCTCCGCCGCGCTCAAGGTCCGCGTCCGCAACCCGGACCTCTTCGCGCTCGACTACAGCCGCCTCGACATCGACATCGGGTACCGCGGCAAGCCGCTCGGCCGCGTCACCTCGGGGGGCGGCCGCGTCCGCGCGCGGGCCGTCTCCTACATCGACGCAGACCTCCACCTCAACGGCATACGCGTCGTCGAGGACGCCATCTACCTGCTCGAGGACCTCGCGCGGGGATCCATACCCTTCGACACCGTCGTCCAGGTCGAGGGCCGCCTCCACTTCTTCTTCTTCACCATTCCGGTCCAGGTGCGTGCCGCCGGAACCCTAATTGCCGATTGATTATGCAGTGGAATCCGTACATTGCGAATTAGTAGATTACAACCTGTATCTGTAGATGCGAGACATTGTTCAATGCGCTTTCTCCTTCACACTGGAAGCCACATGGGCATATCTGTCGAATAATTAGGGGTATAGTGCTGAAGCAATTTAGAAGCCACATAGGCATATCTATCAAATAATTAGGAGTATACTAGTGCTGAAGCAATTTAGAATCCTCTTGTGCCAGCCAAGGGTTGGACCGTGTATTGTCAATCTGATTCAGTTCTGTATGCAACTTATATCGAATGCACCTTCTAAACAAACAGATCCGAAGCTAGTGCAAAAAAAAAAAATCCATGGAAAATTAGCTTTGCAACACCTTGCAGCTCGGGATTGCGATAACTTTCACCAGGCAAATGTTGGTTACCGTTTCCGTTTGAGATTAGGGCTATGATAATGTCAGAAGAAATATGCTCTAAATTCCATAGTCAGGATTCAGGGAACATTCACAGCCTAGCATCATTCTAGTTATGATCTTTGAGCTATTGTCTCTTGCACCTTGTTCATCTTCCTATAACCATTTTTTGCTTATCCCCTCCATTTATGATTTGCTAACTCAAGACGCTGCAGAAATTATCATTTTGTTTACAAAGGAACCTGAATAAAGTAAATGGAACAATAGGTTTTCAGTCATGTATGAAGAAGGCCAAGTGGCCAACAAAACATTTGATGGCCTAATATGTTATGTTTCTAACTGGTTAACTTATTCAATAGCCCATACATGATGTATACACAGCTTCAGAAATATTTTTAGATGAATATGCCATTTTACCAATGTACTATATAGGTTTATGTGCCCCTTCCTGCATTCATGTTGTATTTATCTTGATCCTGAATTACTACTGAAACTGGTATGCCAAATTGATGTTGTTGCTTTTACTGATTTGCATGTTTGGATGAAAGCTTTTGTGTCAAATGAGTGAAAAAACTGAAGTTACTATTTGGGCCTTAGTTCTTTTGACCTCCTACATGATAACATGATAGTCTGGAAGATAGTCAAATTGCCTAAGAAACACAAAAAATGGTACGGCTTCCGTATTAATTTTTTTTATGGTGGCATGCTACACTGGAGAAGTTCATAAACCCAAATACTTGTTAAAGGGAGTTATGGAGGAGATCCCAAGTATGTGTCTTGGTATGAATCGTATGATTCTACCAAGTGGACATGGGGAACTACAAAACAAATATGTGAAAACATTTACTTTTACCGTGCTCGAACAATTCTACCACTCTGCTGCCATGGAGATCCCACTGCAGCGCCTTGACCTTGCAGCAGGCATGCTTATCCTAAATGAAATCTAACTGGCATACATGATCAAATACATCACTATCACTTAACCGATCCAACACCATGTGTCAGACGTATCTAATGGGCAAATATTCCCAACTCATTCCGTTTTCAGGATAATTCTCAAGGCCATTGAATCATTGGGTTCATTCCAGCCAGCATATAGCCTATCTTTTTGCCATGCAATATTGAGTGCTTCCTAGTTGCTTGACTACCGACAGAAAAAAATTCTCAATTTGAAATTATTGGCACCTGGATGGATAAGTTGAATAATTCCATTTTTTTCTGAAAGAGATATGCAGAATAGTAGAGATAAACTGGACAATGGAATGTTGATGAAATATGTCAGGTAGTAAGTAAAAAATAAATATGGGCCCCTCCCTTGAAATTAACCAGCTTTAGACTTTTAGGGCTCTCAGCACTTGCTACTTGGCAGCAACTGACTAGTTACAAACAAGAAAGTTTTCCTTGGCTTACATTGTTACTTTTGCTATCATATTGTTGGAGATGAAGATGCATCAGTTTGGCATCTCCCCATCCTTTGCTTTGGCACTGTTGATTGTCTGCTTCTTGCAAGCATTTGCAGTCATTTTCCTTGTATAAAGAGTAGTTTGCGGCTTGTGAAAGAAATTCATTACATATGTTAGTTGCATTGGTTAGGAGCAGCCAGGCCCTAGTTATCCAAATTCAGAGCATAGTACCCGCATTCTCTTTTTCTTTGACAATTTTCATATTTTCTCCAAATCATGTCTCAAGCAACGTTGGTGCATCGAACACAGCCTGAATCTCTGTTTTGCCCTTGTGTATTTGTCTCGTAGTTATGAGCTATGACTGGATGAGTCGTGTTGGCACTAAATCTTCACGTCCTATCTTTTCCCCTAAAAAACCTGGTGTACGTTTGGGGTTAACGTTTTAGAGGCCATATAAAATCCTGTACAATGGACCGTTGTTTTGTGGACAAAATGCTGACCATCTCAAACAATGCGAAGTTCTGCTGTGAAATCCTCCATGGCAGCCAAGCTTGTTCCACAATTCTAAGCTTATGGCTTTCGCAATCATCTTTGAAACTATATTTCCTGATGTGACTAGTTGATTTACCTTCTTAATTTCTCAATGTTCTGGGCAAAGGGCATGATATTTATATTTTTATTGTTGCGAAGTAGGACTCTCAATGCTATGGATAGACTGATAGTGTTAATCAACTTTTTGAAATGATACTCAGTGATTTCATTATATGGTGGTTATCTGTTACTGTTTTTTATTTTTCAGAGTTATTTTTTTTCCAAATGAAGTGTCTTAAGCATTATCGAGTTATGTTGGGTCTGTTGCCTGTTTTGATCTTTGTTGAGATATTCTCCTACGAGTCCTCCCAATCTTTTAAATCTTTGGTTCCTTGCTGGGTTCATTATCATTTTTGTGAACTGATGATATCATTATTCCATACATGGCTACATAACAAGAGCCATGGTGTCTCAAGCCCCTCTGTCCCCTTCTAGAATCTTTCGCCATTAATCAAAGAAGACGGCATACTGATATGCCTGCATGATATTTCTTTTGAGAATGAATATAATATTTTCCCTCGTGCATGACAGAACTATGCAAATAGTCGTTTTCTGATTTCTATGCCAGAAAGACTTTGCTAGAAGAAGAAAAGATGAGGAATTTTTTTATTGTCCATACCAGTTTATGCTCACATGTACTGAAGCCCTTGTATGGTTATTGCAGGGGAAAATAGCTTGCGTTGTTCATGTGAATCCACACGATCAGACCATAGTACACCAGGACTGCTATCCAAAGGTAAAGAACTGTGAAGTCATTTTACCCCCTCGAAGTTGACTGCAATCTTGTCAGAATCTTACCAGCTCGTATTTTCTGCCAGTGAGTGGCTGGCGGCCTCAAGCTATCTTCGCGCGTGAATTGATTATTATTTCAAACATCGCTTGGAGTGCTGTTGGTTGTTGTAAACGTAATCCACTGGTTATGGATGTGCACGTAATGACATTTCTCTTGTACACTATACCTGCCGATAGATGGGCCGTTTGTAAATTTGTTGGCATGCCCAAATACGGAGTACTGTAGTTTCAATCCATGTTAATATCAATCAGTTCCATTACGATAAGAGCTAACTGTGTTTTAACATTGGTGTTTTCGATGATGGTTTGTGTTCATTGGAATTGGGATCACCTGGCATCGATAGGCCATCTGGGATCAGCTCTCAGTGGTCTCCGAACTGGGACGGCCATTTTACAGTTAGTATGCTAACCCATCAGTCATCACCTCACGTGGTGGACGAAGGCACACATTGGGTGGGATACATTGGGCTAAAACGCACCAATTTCTCGAAATATGCATAACCGAAGGTATCATTTACTCCCTCCATTTTAAAATATAAGATGTTTTAGCTTTGTGAATAAAGTGTATCTAGTCTCGTTTTAGTGTGTAGATTCATCTAGATTTAAAGTGAACGTGCACACTTCTTTCACTGGCTAAAACAACTTATATTTTTAAACGGAGCTAGTACTTACTACTCCCTCCGTTTCAAAATATAAGACGTTTTAGTTTTGTGAATAAAGTGTATCTAGACCTCTTTTAGTGTCTAGGTTTGGAGTGAACCTAGACACTAAAAGATGTCTAGATACACTCCTTTCACAATGCTAAAACATCTTATATTTTGAAACGGAGGGAGTAATACTGATCCGTCATCACTATCAGTGCCGAACTGTCATAGTAAGCAGTTCAGGGGACCCTAATCTCATAATCTGGCACCCTCGTGGAGCAAAGTGCAGCTCGCCATCCAGATATACTCCATCTACTAGTTAACTTTACATGTAGACGGTACTAACAATGGCTAATCTGACGCTGACAGTGTAACTATGCTATTGCTACTTACTGCTAGCTTACCACGACAGGTGGAGAAACCACAAATGCAGATTGCAGAGGCACTATTTGGCCTCACTCGGGTTGGACGATGTTCCGGGCGGCGGCGGCAGCCCTCCGTCGAGGCAGGTCCGGCACCTGCGCTCCACCCACCCTTCGACGTCGTGGTCCGCGCTGGGCGCCACTTGCCTCCCCCCGCACGCCCGCGCGAGGACGCCCGCGAGCACGATGGCCGCGACGATCACCACCAGCGTCTCCACCGACCTCCCCGTGGACCGCGCGGCCGGGGCCTGGTGGTGGTGCGCGTACGAGGCGGCGGCCTCCTGCAGCGACCTTCTCACCCATGGCACGGCCTCCATCGCCAGCTTGTCTGGTCACCACTCAGCTGCTAGCCCGATCCCCCTCGCGGCGCCGCTACTTATAATATAAGCTCAGCAGAGGCAGCCCATGCATGCAGGCGGCGGACAAAACAGCGGTCAAAGAGTTCATCGGCGCTCTCTGGCGATGTGTGCGCGATCGCGACACTTGCTAGTAGCTCTGCTGCTGCTGCTACGCCGCAACCGAGCAGAGCCACTGCGTTTAGGTGACCGTTGCTCGCACATACACACGTACGGTGGATTTTGAAACGATGTGGCGTCCCTTTCTCCCTCTCCTTCTCGCGCCTGGGAAGGGAAATTGTTCGGTCCTTGGGCTGCCGGCTCACGTTTTGAAATCGGGGGACCGAGCTAGGGAGAGGCAGTATGGGGGAGAGGTGATGTGTGTGGCACCGCTCCGCTGGGGGCAGAGGCAGGCAGCAGGGACAGTCGGAGAGGCCAGTGCGCGGTCGCTTCTTCAGCGCTGTGCAAAGGGACCGACTACGACCGGTCGGGTCAGGCGCTCTGGGCCGGTGGGGGGCGAGACCGGCTGCTCGTCCTCGTCTCGTCGCCGACCCGCTTTGTCGTCCCGTTGCAGGGCAGAACAGAGCAGGGTGTGGCGCCGGTGGGCTCTGTGCCCAAGCTTAATGTTTTTTCCTACAAGAGCAGCCGAAGCTGGGGTTTACAAGCCAGCATGAATTTTTTGTAAATTTGCTTATTTACAGGTGGTGAATCAGGTGGCGCATGAACCGGCTAAATTTGCTTATTTTTCAAAGGAGTTTCATAATTGGGAGGGTGATCCCTCAGATTTTATTTTGCTGTTTGTAATTCAAGATATAACTCTGGTTTAACTTTGAAGCAGCAAGTTTCAGACGCACTCTTTTCCTTCCAGGTTAACTACGGGGAGCAGAAGGTTTTTAATGAGCCGGCTTGCTTGCTTAATATATTGTGTTTTTGTAAAAAAAAAAAAGGTAAGGTAAGCAGGTTGCCATTCCGAAAATACAGCCGTGAACCCGGTTACGCGCGCACCCTATATTGCAAAAAAAATAGTAATTTTAAAAAGGTTTAAAAAAATTCAAAACTTTCAGTCGGACTTTCGGTTTCAAGTATTGTACCCGTATAAAAGATTTTGCCAACAAACTACTTTTATTCCAACCTAGGCGAAGGATTTTCCAAAACAACACTACATTAACATTACGTACACCGCTATATACGTCAGATTTTTTTTTTGCCTCATTTTGTATATGAGTCATTTTTTGGTCAAAGTTTTTACACAACTACAATACATGATTATCTTTGACCCCAAAAATTTTCAGATTTTTTCGACACGTTTTCTAATTTCTATATATTTTTACGCATATAGGGTGCGCGTGCACCCGAGCGGACCAAGTCCGGGTTAGTTGCCATACGAGCTAGTATCTATGAGCTTCACCATTAGTGTCTTGCCCAAACAAACGCAGAATTCTGAAAAATCTCCTTCCGCGCCATCACCTCTTTCAGGATCATGCAATGTAGCTTACGGCGAGCCCCACCATTCATCTCCTTCACCACGTCGAGGCAGTCCGAGGAAAATCATTACGCGTCTCAGCAGCAGGTCTTGAGCAGGGGCATGGCCTCAGCGCATGCCATGGCCTCCAGAACTTCGGGGTTGGTGATGCCCTCCACCGTGATCGCCGAGGCTCCCAAGAAAACACCCCTGTCATCCCTGCATACTGCGCTTCTTCGCAACTGCGCCATCCACATTGATCTTGGACTAGCCCGTCAGGGGTGGTTTCCATGTAGCTCGGGCTCTGGGTATCCGCACAGGATGCGGAGTCGCCTCTTGCCTCACAAATCTGAGATTAGACAAGTACCTGATGATGAAATTATGTGTTGATATTGGAGTTTGGTTCTCATCCTCATGAATAACCTTCCGCCTGGCCCACCAGATTGCACATAGTGTGACAAGAACCTCGATAAACTTCTCCTAATTCAGAACCTTGCAGAGAGTAAATAGCCACAGTTTTGGGTCGTGTGTTCATCAGAGAAGAGAGGAATAGTGAAATCCTCGTCCTTCGACACCCAGACCAGCATTGCCATGTGAAAATCCAATAAAGTGTGACGCCAGGTATCTGTATCTGAATTGCAAACCATGCACATTGCCGTGGTCGACATGTTACGATGCTCTCTCAGTTCACCCGTTGGTAGAGAAGATCGTGCCAGCCTCCACGCGAAAATATGGAGTTTTGAAGGAAACTTGACCTTCCATAGTTTTTGCCAGTTTGCCTCATCTGTCTCCCCATTCGAGGAATCTGAACACGTAAGCTATGAGACAAGTGTAGGCATATTCTCCTGATCATCAGTAATGCATGCATACGACCAGTGGCGGAGCGTGACACTAAACGCAGGATGGGCCAGCTCCACATAGACTTGGCCAATTGATGTCAGTGGGCCGATTTATTACCAAATCGTAAGGAAAAAGTGAGATATAAGGGTGGGCCATGGCCTAGGATCACTAGTATAAACGCGTGACTTAGAGACGTCAATTCACCATAGGCCTCAGCTAGTTTCTCGTTTTGGCTCAAGCAAATAGCTTTTAAGAGCACACCACTTGAACCGGTTTTTCTTTGCGGCTCTAAGATACGAGACCTCAGACGGTGCAAAAAGGAAAATGCCTCTAACATGTACGAGATGGAGATGGGCCGTATTTCGAACCGCTTGGAAGAACTCCTCAACATCAGACGGTCTATACTAGGGACCGTCTCCAATAGTTAGGCGACCTGAGTCGACTATTATGCGCCTCCATAAGTTTCAAACCTGAGACGACTCCATGTTTCGTCCGTCTCTAATAAATTTCCTCTTTGAGATTGGTTATTATAGTAGCCGCCTCTACAAGCTGAGACGGAGTTAACCTACAACCATCTCTTAGAGTTTCCCGGGGGAGTCAGCCTTTTTTGCCGACAGTCTCTAGGTTCACATAGCACCGAAACAACATTTTAAGCAACCGCCTCTAGTGATTCATACCTGTATTAGGAAACTTTCGGCTACTGTTTACTAGCAACCATAATATCCGGATGGTCCAAAATAATCCTGAATGCAACTGGAATACAAATATTATATTTATTCTCAAGAGAAGTCTCAAGAACCCTGACATAGCTAATCCTGGGATGACCAGCCTTCGCACGGTTTATGGTAGTGCCGCATTATGCATACTTAGTTATGAAAATGCCAGCACCAAAGGGAATTATCACGGTAAAAGGAAGCTTCACACATGCCGACAACTGCGATCGGGAGTTCAACAAAATTTCTGAATCTTTCGAGATGGCAACGGAGTTTGAACAACTCAAAACTTCAGCAAACATACAACCACTGGAAATAGCGCGTGTCAATCCCGGTCAGGCTTTTGACACGGCAAAGGACACAAAATAAGTACAAATCCACCCCGTCGACCCGACGAAAACAAGATTTGTGGCTTCTAACCTTGACCTCGCATAGGAAAGCGCACTCATCGAGTTCCTCTATGAGCACTGGGAGATTTTTGCATGGCTACCTTCTGACATGCCGGGGATTCCCAGGGAACTCGCTGAGCACGCATTAAATTTGGATTCAAAGGCGAAGCCAGTAAAGCAACCGCTTCGTCGCTTCGCGGAACCAAAGAGCAAAGCCATTGGAAAGGAGCTCCATCGCCTCATTGATGCCAATTTTATCAAAGAACTAACAAAATCAGAGTGGGTCGCAAACCTAATATGTGTTCCAAAGAAAAATACTACAGAACTTCGGATGTGCATCGACTTTACTGCACTGAATAAGCATTGCCCAAAAGATCACTTCCCATTGCCGCAAATCGACCAAATAATCGATGCAACTGCGGAATGCGAACGAATTTCTTTCTTGGACGCTTACTCAGGATACCATCAGATTAGGATGAAGGAAGAAGATCAGGAGAAAACGGCGTTTATGATGCCCTATGGTGTATTCTGCTACACAACAATGCCTTTTGGCCCCAAGAACGCCAGAGCAACATATCAGCGGATGATGCAGAAGTGTCTGGGAAGCCAGATAGGTACAAATGTGCAAGTATATATCGATGATGTCATAGTTACAATAAGCCAAGGATCTGCGGAGATCAAGGACCTCGAAGAAACATTCAAAAATCTTGACAAGTTTAGCATTAAGTTGTACCCAAAAAAATGCTCCTTTGGAGTCCCGGTAGGGCAACTCCTTTGGTATCAGCTAGAGGAATCGAGGCTAATTCCGAAAAAATACAAGCAACCCTAACAATGAAGAAGCCAACAAATCTACATGGCGTACAACAACTGGCAGGGCGAGTAGCGGCACCCAGTCATTTTATTGCAAGGTTAGGAGAAAAGGCACTGCCATTCTACGCCCTCATGAGGAAATCAGGAAAATTCGAATGGACGGAAAAAGCTCAGCGCGCCTTTGAAGATCTTAAAAGGACACTTTCGACATCTCATGTCGTCGTGTCACCAAAAGATAAAGAGCCTTTACTACTTTATATCGCTGCCACAAATCAGGTGGTCAGCACAGTCTTGGTCGTGGAGCGACCCGAAGAAGGGAAGACCCATGGTGTGCAGAGGCCAGTCTACTTACTGAGCGAGGTTCTATCGCCATCCAAACAAAGATACCCACACTACCGGAAACTAGCATACGGGGTATTTATGACAACACGAAAACTACGCCACTATTTTTCGGAGCATCCAATCATAGTGGTCAACGAAGCGCCTTTGTCAAGCATCCTCAATAATCCATAAGCAACTAGACGTGTCTCTCTATGGGGTATTTAATTATCCCCATGGCATATCACGTATGAGAAGCGTAAAGCAATCAAGTCATAAGTTCTGCCGGATTTCAAAGAGTGGACGGAGTTGCAATGTGCGTGTCCACCAGACCTTTCTAGTGCCTGGATAATGTACTTTGATGGATAAAACAGAACGGAAGGAGTAGGAGCAGGAGTCATACTAATATCATCTCAAGGCGATAAAATGTGCTATATACTTTGGATGAGCTTTGCGAACGCATCCAATAATGAAGCGGAATACGAGGTCATGTTGCATGGCATGCGAATGGCAAAATCTTGCGGTGCAACTCGCCTCAAAATCTTCGGAGATTCTAATCTTGTGGCACAGCAAGCAATGAACAAGTGCGACACTGTCAGCGAAAATATGGTTGCTTATCGCGATATATATGGTGTTATGGATTCTCAATCTGATGGGTGTGAAGTATCACATATAGGAAGAGCAAGCAAGGAAGAAGCTGACAATCTAGCAATCATCGGATCCTTGTGCTTACCAATACCACCTGGAGTTTTTGGGAGGAAATAACAGAGCGACCGATCAAAGCAAAAAGATTCTCCGAGGTTGTAGCACCAGAAACAGGGAAAAAGAAACATCTACAAAAAGACTCGGGGGCTCCTTCAGAAGCCAAGAACATAGAAGAGGCCATCGAAGAAGAACAAGAAATTGGAGAGGTCATGCTAATCGAGCCTACCTAGATACAGCCGTATATAGCATATATGACTAAGGGAGAGCTACCATAATATGTGATAGAAGCCCGAGAAATCACCCGAAGATCAAAGGTGAAAGGGAAATGGACGTCGCCTAGAGGAGGGTGAATAGGCGTTTTAAAATTATTATGGTTTAGGATCTAATAAATGTGGAATAAAACTTAACGTTTAATTTATCAAGCCAAAACCTATAACCACTAGGTTCAACTAAGTGCACCAATAACCTATGCTAAGCAAAACAAGCAACAAGGTGATAGCAAGATATAATACTTCAAGCATGATGGCTATCACAATGTAAATTGCATAAGTAAAGGGCTCGATTGAGAGATAACAGATGGACGCGGAGACGATGATTTGTTTCCCAAAGTTCACTTCCAAAGAACCAAATGCAAGAGGAAAGTCCTTCTCTCTCAAATTCCACCAAATTCCGAGGAGAACTCATACCTATGCACCAAATGCAAGAGGAAAGTCCTTCTCTCTCAAATTCCACCAAAGCTACAAAAGCTATTGGGGGATCAAGAGAGAAAGTACACAAGAGGAGAACACAAAACTCTCCAAGATCTAAATCCCAAGGATTCCTTCATAAAGAAGGGAATTGGTTTGGTGGGGCTTGTAGATCTAGATCTCCTCTCTCAAATCCCTCAAAAAGATGCAAGAATCATAGGAGGGGGAAGGGGAGAGGGAAAGCTCTTAAAGGTCAACAATAGGGGAGAGAGAGAGTGAAAAACTATCCAAAAGAGCTAACCCCACGAAGGGGATGAGGAGCCCCTTTTAAAGGGCTCCCAGATCTGGCCGTTGGGCCATTTACGACCCTGACCGGTAGTACCGATGGATGGCCGATACTACCGGTGGCTGATGACCCACAAGTATAGGGGGTGTATTGCAGTATTTTCGATAAGTAAGAGTGTCGAACCCAACGAGGAGCAGAAGGTGCTGGCTAGTGGTATGGATTAGGAATTCTCTGCAAATACTTAGCAAACGGATTTTTAGGGGTTTTTGATAAAGAAAGTAAACAAAGTACGAGTAAATAAAAGATAGTAGGAATAAATGCAGCAAGTGGCCCAATCCTTTATGCAGCAAAGGACAAGCCGGGTGTATTACTTAAGATGACCAAACGTTCTCGAGGACACATGTGAAGACTGTCAAGTGCTTTCGCTTCATATAGTTGATTAATCTTCTCTAGCTTGCTAAGTGTTGTGTGGGTGAACCTGTGCTAATGTACCGCCCCATCCAAGACTAATACATACTTGTGATTATACCCCTTGCAAACATCCGTAAGTACAAGAAAGTAATTAAGGTAGAAACCTAACCACAGCTTTAAACTCTAAGCCCCTTACGTCCCTTGTGCAATGGTTTACTAACGGGGGTTCAGGTTTCTATCACTCCGGCAACCCCTACGATTAGTAGCCAAATACACAATGCATTCCCCTAGGCCCATATAGGTGAAGTGTCATGTAGTCGATGTTCACATGACACCACTAGAAGAAGTACACCACAACTTAAATAACAATCTATTGAATCTTTCTCGACACAACTCCACTACTAACAACAAGACTTCTCCCATGTCCTCAAGAACAAAACGAACTACTCACAAGACATCATATGGATCATGATCAGAGATGGAATAATGATGTATAACAATCTGAACATAAACAATAATTCAATGGTTCACTCAATAGCATCAACTACAAAGAGTAATCAACACCGGGAAAGTTTCCCCTATGAACTATGCAAGATTCAACCCAATTGTTACAGCAATATGGAGATGGTGATGAGGGTGCTGATGGTGGTGATGATGGTGGTCACGATGAAGTCCAGCTTGATGGTGGTGTTGATGGCGACGATCTTCCCTCTCCGGGAAGGAATTCCCCTGGCAGAATTCTGTCTGCCGGAGAGATCTTTCTCTCTCGGTGTTTTCCGCCCCGCAGAGGCGGCGGAATCTTTCTATGGTCGCTCCCCGAGTCTTAGGGTTTCGGTAGGATGATATACGCCAAAGGGGAGAGGCTGGAGTGGGCCAGGGTGGCCACACCACCTCCTGGCGCGGCCTAGGGCTGCCCGCGCCAGGGGGTGGTGTGGGCCCCCTGTGGCCCATCTCCACTCCGTCTTCTGGCATCCTTAGTCTTCTGGAAAATAGGATTTTCCATATATTTTCCTGGATTTTCTGATCTTCGCGAATTTTGCCTCCAAACAACACCTTTTCCATCAGAATCCTGACTGCAGTGGTCCATGCTCCAAAAGTCATCAACCATGCAAAAACAGATGAAATAACATAAGTATCACCTCTCAATACGAAATATATCAATGAATAATAGTGAATTAAGACATAGAATAGTGATGCAAAATGGACGTATCAACTCCCCCCAAGCTTAGACTTTGCTTATCCTCAAGCGAAACCGACCTCGATAAACATGGCCTCAGGTTTATGGAGTGAAGAGTTGATAAAAGAATACGGACAAGAAGCATCACATTCATCAAAAGCATAGACCTTAATAGAAGACAACTCACTATTATATAACTCAACTTGTAATAAGTAAAGGAAACACAATAAAGATACATAAAGTGAATCAAAATTGGTAATGGCAAACTTAGCTCTTGGTCGAAGAATAGTTGATAATTTGCTGGAGTTCACAAATAGCTGGTTTTTCAATGATAGCTTTCAAAGTAGTAAACATCAAGATAAGAGCAATGTGCAAAACAATGGAACATAAGACATGATTGCATAAATCATCATATGAATGAATGAAACACATCAACTCAAAATACTTGCTGAGATAGAAGGGAGTAGGTTTACTGACTCGACTACAAAGTAAAAGAAAGGCCCTTCAAAGAGGGATGCAGGGATTGCAAGTCTCATAAAGAGCTCCCAAAAATTATGATACTTACTAGCTTTCAGCTCTCATTGCCCCTATCATAGGCATCTTTAGGTGATTAAGGTTAAAGTGATCAAATATGAGGATATGCATTGACAAGTTGTAAGTTGAGAATCTCATGTCCCTTGAATACGAGGGCCGCTCGTCATGCTACTCAAGTTTAGTCACCGGTAAGTTCTTGTCATCATAAGCATATGTGTATCATTGAGAACCGCCAACGGGGTACCCCTTGCCCGAGGATACGAAAGAATCCCCATATCAAAATGACAAGGCAAGCAGACAACAAGTATCTCAGCAATCTTCTTATTTACCATGGGAATATGGTGCTTTTTCTCTCTTTCCTGTTTTCATAATATCTCTCTTTTTTCTCTTTTTCTCAATCTCTATCTCTTTTTTTATAAGAAGAATGCTTCATAGATACTCGTTATGGTTACGCTACAGGTTTCCACCATGTCAATATGGATTAGACCAGCGGCCCAGCGTTTCTCTAACACACATGCATAACTCCATGGACTTACAAGATCCCCTTTCATTTCACACCGACGACATCCATAGACAAAAGAACATGATATGAACTAGGTACGAAGTACCAGTGCAATGTTGAAAGCATTCCCCATGACAGCATGGTTCTGCTAATCCACAACTTACAAAGCGCAAGCATATACGCAACATAGGTGAGCACAATGGTTCAAGTTTATTAAGTGTAAGGAAGTAAAGTGTGCCATCAAGTTTGTGAGAGCTTTAATCACTAATTTTCACATAACAAGTTTAATTTGGGAGGTAGATAAAACAAGAATTTACTTGGAATAGAAATAATCCTACTAGGTAGGTATGGTGGACACAAATGGCAAAGGTTTTGGTTTAAAGGAGGTGGATGCACGAGAAGAATACCCTCTCAGTATAGGTTTTTGGCTAGCAAGGCTGGGTAGCAAGTATAAGAGTTGAAGGAAACAAACAAACATATAATGATAAAGACAAACATGCAATCTTCCTTGGAAGCACAAAAGATCTTAACTAGAGAATACTAGACTTATGAGCAAATCAAGAAAGAAAGATGATGAAATAATTTTTTTTAGAGTACTTTTATCTTTTTCATTCAACTCTCAAAAATAGTGTGCTACTAACCGAGCCAGGTTTGCCAAAACCAACTAGATTAACTCAATGATCCCAAAGTGATACCAATACTAACAACAAGATCAATCATATAACCACGAATTGAAAACTAATATAAGCTATGCAAAAGAGTGAATGATAGAACTTCTCATTAATATTCCATAACGATAACTCACACCAAGGGGTACATATCTAACGAGAGAGGGGACACTTCCATAATGCAAACCATACTACATAATAACTCCTATATTCATGATATGAGTCTACTAAAAAGGTAAAAAGATAGAAGATAGTGATGTGATACCGCGGCACTCTCCCAAGCTTGGAACAAACCAAGGGGATGCTAAACCTGATGACGAATTACTCCTTTGGTGGTGGTGGTAATATTTTCTTAGCTGACGTGAGGAAATCTTCCAGCATCTTGCGAAGCCTATTATTCTCCCATTGAAGCATGTACACCTTCCTCTACAAGTCTCGGTACTTATCGCAGAACTCCTTAGTGACTCGTAGGGCTTCCGTTGATGCATGGCAAGAGACTAAAGGTACCAGCCCCTGCTTGGGGTCTTGAAGATCTTCCTCCATTGGCTCCTTTCCTTTATCCTTGGCGGACACCATTGTGCTTCTAAGCTTCAAAGATAGTTCCTGGTAGAAACATATCGAAACGAAAACACGACGAAAACACGATATACAAACCTCGGGGGATCCGGGGGTTATATGTTACGAAGTTTCATATCAAAAGGAAGGTACTGGGAGAAAATGAGTCGGAGGCGGAGTCCGGGGTGGACTCACCACCTGGTGACGCGGCCAGGGGAGGGCCCGCGCCACAGGGTGGTGTGAGCCACCCTGGCTCTGTTTCCGTCCCTTTTTCGCTTCGTAGCTTTCCTTATTGATTGAAAACTGCAAAAATATAGTTGGATTGTATTTTCGTGGAACTTTTCTTACCAGAACTGTTACCTATTTGAAAACAGACTCTGCAGGTCTCTGAATTTGGTATTTAGTAGATTCTTCCAGAGTCACCACTTGAATAACATCAATATCTTCATCTTCATACACTTATTACTTGAGTCATAAAGCCCTTCTCTTCCTTATTACACCATTATCTCCACTTCCTGGAAATTTCTTTCACACAAAACTTCACACGGTTCTCATTAACAACATTAGTATAATTGAAGTGATAAAACCTTTTGAGTCCAACTTCAACTGAAAACCATCAGAACATAAGCTACTGTAGCAACTCCTTCCGAAAACCCAAAAAGAATTCAAAAAGGAAATCGAATAAAGAAGCAAATGCAAGAGTGGCTAAATCTGTCAAAACAGACCAATAGGTAACGATCAATTTTTTTCGAAAATCTTCTGTTGCTCAAATCAAAAAGTGCAAAACTAACGAAAGTTAAATAACAACCGGAGGCAG
The DNA here is from genome assembly GCA_910589775.1 of Avena eriantha. NCBI lineage: Eukaryota > Viridiplantae > Streptophyta > Magnoliopsida > Poales > Poaceae > Avena > Avena eriantha. The sequence goes on along the minus strand of OU342743.1, from coordinate 174,409,338 downwards.
AAGCACAAAAAATTACAGCTCAAACCGACATACAGAGATCTCTCACGATTTTTTACGATGAAGCACAAAAATCTGTTTCGGGCCAGCAACTTCCCCAAATCTTATTTCTCTCTCATTAGAGGTTGATCTTGACACAAAAACCAAACAAAAAGGATAAGGAGCGGTTATTACCAAAGTAATAACTTCCAAGACTCAAATAAACAAAAACAAACTGAAAGCAAAGACAAATTGGGTTGTCTCCAAAAGCTCATGCTTTATAGCCATTAAGATGGGCATGATAATTTTGAAGAAACTCTCATAGGGATATGAATTGAAGTGAAAGAGAGCATTAAGAAGCAAAAACACACACTTTTAAGTCTAACCCACTTCCTATGCAAGGGAAATTTTTAAACAAACAAGTTGTTGAAACCAGAGGCAACTTGCATAAGAAGGCAAAAGATGTGCAACATAAAAAAATTCAGCATAAAACGAGGAAACTTGATATTATTGAGATACATAAGAACACCTTTTCCTCTCTCATAGTAACTTTTAGTATCATTCATAAACTTAACAATATAACTATCACAAGAACCATCATAGCAATGATCGCTCATTCTAACAGAAAACACAGGAATACTAGCTCTCATAACACTACTTTGTGAAACAATATTAGAGGTATCCTTACAAAGGATAGTGTGTCTCTCTTCTTCATATTTAGTAACAAAGTCTTTCACATTTGCTATTATTGGTTCATAAACCATTTGTTTATCAGGTTCAACAGCTTTACTTGTACTTTCATTAACCATACTAGCTATCATAGAATGTTCCTTTACCTTAACTGGGAAAGGCATTTTCTCAATATAAGGTTCAGGTAAGACATGACTAGCAGTATAAACTTCAGTATTTCTTGCAGGAACACTCTTAGCAATATCTTTATAAGGTTCACGATACTTATTCCACTTCTTTTTAGGCACTTCAATATAGGAAGCAAAAGCCTTAAAATAAGAAGCAATAGCTTGAGAGTCTAGACCATAAGCATTTTTAATATTTTGAAAGTCATCAGTTCCCATAAAAGATTCAATGCATTCATAATCATAATTTATACCTGACTTTCTACCTTTGTTATTCCCCCAAGCTTCAGCATTGTCTTGAATACGGTCTAGAAGATCCCATTTAGCTTCTTCTTCCATACGAGTGAATGATCCAGCACAAGAAGCATCCAATAAATCCTTGTCATATAGAGGGAGCCTTGCATAAAAGTTGTTGATAATAATATTGTTGGGGAGCTCATGAATGGGACATTTGAGCATTAGTAACTTCAATCTCCCCCAAGCTTGAGCTGTACTCTCTCCATCAAGAGGCCAAAAGTTGTATATTTGATTCCGACCTTTATGAATCTCACTAGGAGAATAAAACTTTGAATAAAAGAGAGGCACTATTTCCTCTCATTCCAGAGCTTGACCATTCTTCAGCAGCTTATACCATTCCTCAGCTCTTCCTTTTAGTGATAATGAGAATAACTTCTTCTTAACTTGATCTGTAGTAATACCTGCACACTTGAACAACCCGCATAATTCGTGTATAAAGAGCAAATGATCACCGGGATGGACAATTCCATCCCCAACATAGTAGTTATCCATAACACGATCAATAATTCTTGTAGGTATTTTGAAAACATCATTCTCAGCAGGTGGTGGCTTATCTACTACCTTATCAGTGGTAGTAGCATTACCAAATAAGAAACTCAGCGAATTATCCATAACGAAAATAAAGCAACTAGCAGAAGTAAACAATACTCACAGTAGAAGTTTCCTTTACCAGTTCCACTCTCCAATAGCGCTTCACTCCCCGGCAACAGCGCCAGAAAAAAGTCTTGATGACCCACAAGTATAGGAGGTGTATCGCAGTATTTTCGATAAGTAAGAGTGTCGAATCCAATGAGGAGCAGAAGGTGCTGGCTAGTGGTATGGATCAGGAATTCTCTGCAAATATTTAGCAAACGGATTTTTAGGGGTTTTTGATAAAGCAAGTTAACAAAGTAAGAGTAAATAAAAGACAGTAGGAATAAATGCAGCAAGTGGCCCAATCCTTTATGCAGCAAAGGACAAGCCAGGTGTATTACTTAAGATGACCAAACGTTCTCGAGGACACATGTGAAGACTGTCAAGTGCTTTCGCTTCATATAGTTGATTAATCTTCTCTAGCTTGCTAAGTGTTGTGTGGGTGAACCTGTGCTAATGTACCGCCCCATCCAAGACTAATACATACTTGTGATTATACCCCTTGCAAACATCCGTAAGTACAAGAAAGTAATTAAGGTAGAAACCTAACCACAACTTTAAACTCTAAGACCCTTACGTCCCTTGTGCAATGGTTTCCTAACGGGTTCAGGTTTCTGTCACTCCGGCAACCCCTACGATTAGTAGCCAAATACACAATGCATTCCCCTAGGCCCATATAGGTGAAGTGTCATGTAGTCGACGTTCACATGACACCACTAGAAGAAGTACACCACAACTTACATATCAAACTATTGAATCTTTCTCAACACAACTCCACTACTAACAACAAGACTTCTCCCATGTCCTCAAGAACAAAACGAACTACTCACAGGACATCATATGGATCACAATCAGAGATGGAATAATGATGTATGGCGATGATCTTCCCTCTCCGGGAAGGAATTCCCTCGGCAGAATTCTGTCTGCCGGAGAGATCTTTCTCTCTCGGTGTTTTCCGTCTCGCAGAGGCGGCGGAATCTTTCTATGGTCGCTCCCCGAGTCTTAGGGTTTCGGGAGGATGATATACGCCAGAGGGGAGAGGCTGGAGTGGGCCAGGGTGGCCACACCACCTCCTGGCGCGGCCTAGGGCTGCCCGCGCCAGGGGGTGGTGTGGGCCCCCTGTGGCCCATCTCCACTCCGTCTTCTGGCATCCTTAGTATTCTGGAAAAATAGGATTTTCCGTATTTTCCCGGATTTTCTGATCTTCGCGAATTTTGCCTCCAAACAACACCTTTTCCTTCAGAATCCTGACTGCATCGGTCCATGCTCCAAAAGTCATCAACCATGCAAAAACAGATGAAATAACATAACTATCACCTCTCAATATGAAATATATCAATGAATAATAGTGAATTAAGACATAGAATAGTGATGCAAAATGGACGTATCAGTGGCACCTGGCTAACGGTCACAAAACGCGATGCAAACGAACACAAAAATGACTACGGACGGTAGTACCGCCTGTCCACCAGAACTTCCGGCAGGGTCGGTACTACCGCCTGAAATACCGATCGAACACCCGACAAATTGAACTCATCAATACAGAGAAGGTATTGAACCGAAAACGGGGTTACCAGAATTTGGGCCGGAATTAACACCGGCACTACCGATGGCCCGCCGGAACTACCGACCAGGCAAAAACTCCAGAACTAGAGCTGCCACAACTTTTGCATCCGAACTCCAAACGAGATGAAACCAATTTTGTTGGAAAGATAACGATGAAATATTGGGTATCACCAAGGGAGAAAATACTGTTAATATATATGTGAGATATCTCCCAAGGTGTAGAGCTCGAAAACCCACAGAAACAAACCGCAATAGGATATATCAGGGAAATCCGTTTTTGATGAACTAGAGCTTGTTATGAGGATAACCACAAGCTCTAGATCCTCATATGGACAAGATCCAAACAACAACCAAGAAAGATGATGATGTGTATGCAAAGGTTTGAGCTCTCTCTGAAAGATACGAATGAGTCACCCAGTCGAGAGCCCCTCTTGATAGTACGGCTATATATCCTAAACCCGGTCTCCCAACACTACAAGAGACCGGTAAAATAGAAAACCTAAAAAGATCATACCTTTGCCTTGAGCATCCCACCTGAGCTTGATGTAAACGATCTTGTCACCTTCAAGATGGAACACCTTTCTTGCTTGCTCTTTCTTGATGAAGACTTGCGAATGACTCCCCCATACTCCATGAGGAAACCTCTTCTTGTCTTCATCACTCCATGATCACGAGGATGGCAAACTTCAAGCATGAGACCTTCTAGAGAAGGCACACCTTGACCTTGCACTTCAATTCTTGATGATGTCTTGAAGATAGCCATGAGGAACTCCATCTTCTTCTTCTTCTTCTTCAAGACATACTTGATCTTCCTCTTCTTATTCAACAAGATTCCAATAGGCACAAAGCCTTGGGACATTGCTTCTTCTTCTTCAAGACATACTTGATCTTCTTATTCTACTTGATTCCAATAGGCACAAAGCCCTTGGACATTGCTTCTTCTTTTTCATCCTTGAAACCAACACATGGTCCAAGCGATGCCAATGGACAAACCTACAAGTGAAACTCAATTTGCACATTAGTCCATAGAGATTGTCATTAATTACCAAAACCACACATGGGGCATACATGCCCTTTCAGAAGGCCTTCAAGGTAATCAAAGGGGAACTATATAAGAGAAGTATTTCGGGCGTGTTACAACGTTGCGTAACACCCGAAGAAGGAAAAATCATACTCAAAGATATACATGAAGGAGTTTGTGGTCACCATGCTAGTAGCCGAGAAATTGCTGCAAAAGCATTCAGAGCAGGATTTTACTGGCTCACTGCAGTTCAAGATGCAAAAGACATTGCCAGAACATGTGAGGCATGTCAACGATTCGCAACAAGTCCTGGAGCACCCACCGCTGAGTTGAATCCTATACCTTTGGCCTAGCCGTTTTCTCAGTGGGGACTCGATATGGTGGGAAAACTTCACAAATCATCGCCAAGAGGACACATCTTTCTGCTAGTAGCAGTCGACAAATTTACTAAATGGATTGAAGCAATGTCTGTCACCACCCAAGACGGAACTTCGGCTGTGAATTTTATTAAATCCATAGTATTTCAGTTTGGCATACCAAACAACATCATCACGGACAACGGGACCAACTTCACTTACAATGAGTTCAAGGAGCACTGCCAGGAAATAGGCATCAAAATAAGCTACGCTTCGGTAGCTCACCCGAAAACAAATGGACAGGTAGAAAACGCCATTGGACTAGTTACTGATGGACTCAAGAAAAGAATACTAGCACCACATGATAGAGTAAAAGGAGCATGGGTGGATGAATTGACATCCGTGTTATGGAGTTTACGTACGACTCAAAATAATTCAACACAAGAGACATCTTTCTTTTTGGTCCAGGTGCAAAAGCCGTGCTTCTAGTTGAGGTGTCACACGATTCCCCAAGAGTAGCTTCATATGATGAAGATGAAGCAAGAGAAGCACTTGAAGATGATGTGGATGCACTTGAGAAAGCTTGAGATGAAGCCCTCCAAAGAACAACTATGTACTCACAAAACCTGCTCAATTATCACAGCAGAAGATTGCGGCCTAGGTCCTTTGCAGTAGGGGACCTAGTTCTACGCCTCAAGCAAGATGGCCACAAGAAGTTAGAATCGCCATGGGAAGGACCATACATCGTCACATAAGTTATTCCTGGAGGAGCATATCGACTATAAGACAAGAAGACAGAAGTAAATTACTCAAATCCATGGAACGTAGCACAGCTACGACGCTTTTACGCATAAGATTACTTACAATATGATAAGAGTTATAGTTCGGATTCTTAAGCCAGAATACCCAGGCCAACGGTTTGAGGCCATCCTCCCAAGGAATAATGTATCATCGATTTTTCACCTTATGTATAAAGAGATAAGTTATACGTACCTTAATCTTTTTATTGTTCAAAAGATCAATGTTTTCCATCAAGCTAACAGCAACTATGAGCCTATGTCTAGATACAGGCATCCGAACATCGCCTCGGGGGCTACTCCTATCGGGAGCGTTGGCGCGCACCCGATAGATATCCAGTTGTGTATAAAATATATTCATGATTGCAAACACCTTTGAGTTTTACACCAGTGTATCCTCAAAACGGTATTATTCCCATCGGGAGCCAGTATAAAGCATTAAAACTATCTGATAAAATCAGAAATATTGGCGGCCCAGCAGGCCAACCGCCAATAAAGCCAAAAATCTCAGATCATGCTCAGACGCGATAAAAAATCCGAATGCCGTGTTCAGAAACATAAAGGTAAGACCCCAGGATTCGTCCTTTATGGCCTGGTAATCGTACAAGAATGCGCTCTGCCAGTAAAATATCCGTATCAATGATACGATGAAAAATCCTGACGGGCGCGTTGGGTACCCGATAAAATAGAAACTGAAATTTAGTATTTGGTAAGACCTCAGCGGCTCGAATTGAATTAAGCCAGTAGAAAATTCTGGATTTGAGCCTATGGACTTGAATTTGATGTAGGACAACCTTGTTTTTGCCCAGGAGCAATTAACCGATTCCCGATCCGTCGGAAGCATCAGACTCGTGCTAAAATCCCTACAAAAATAAAAACCAGGGGACAAATATAAAAAGAAGGAAAAAAGAAACTTTGAGACTCAACCTAAAACTACGGTTCAGGTAGAGTCTCGAGGGCTACTGACATAGGTATGATTACTCGGATGATTATAATTCGCTACCCTATATTGGTTAAAAGGCTTACGGTCCATGAAGGTTTCAGATGACAGCCCAAGGAAGCAACCGACAAAGACTTTGATTGTATAAGGAAAGAGACCATGAACCGACATTATGTTGGTATTGTAATTACGCCTGTATGAAAACTATCCGCATACAACTTTGAGACCCGGTCTATTTTATATAGGACGGGAAAAGCCCAAGAGAGGGTACCGAAATCTAGAGGACAACTTATAATAGTGCAATTACTCAATATTCAGGAGACTTTGATTCCATTGTTTCCCTGACATCCGATGAAATCCCCGGCGTTCTCTTTTCCGCGAAACCCCAAGTCCATCACCATGGGCATTGCCGAGGTTACCCCTCATCACTATGTAAATTAAATCATGATCAAAGCTGGTACCAATAAGAAGAATATTTCAATAAAAAAAGATAATGTTTGCATACCAATTGTTCTGGTCTAGGATCAACAAGGTTGGCCATCATGATGCTCATATGTTGGAAAACATAGTAGCCGCAAAGATGCATCGATGGAGGCTGCTGGTGGCACTGAAACAGAGCATATATGGAAATGACCATATTACCTAGACAATATATTTAACATGCATGTATATATATGTGTACAAGTGCTGGTAGAAACTAACCGGTTGACCCATGTGATGGGTTAGCTCTTTGTAGTTCATCTTTGCATTTGCTTCTTTCTAACGAACTACTTTAAATGATCTAAAAGCAGGAACACAAAAAAAGTATATCATTACGAAACCAGGATGTATATCACTTTTATTATGCATATGAAAGTATTAAATCACCTGTTAATAAGCCTATGTACATCATCATAATCTGCATTCTTTTTATTATGATAAGAATCGAGATAATGGACATGGCCATCCAGAAGTGAGATAGCGATAAAAATCCAATGATAACTAAATTTTGAACCAATTATTAGTTGGGTGAAACCACGCAAATTCGTAAACGAGGATGCGGTAGTAATTAAGCTAGCTTACTCTTTATGAAAAGTCCATAGAATTAGTTCCTGGTCTTTGCTCTTCTCCAACACGTTGATGATCTAATCCTCGACATTCCTTTCGTTATGGTCCATACACGCTTGCGAAGAAATGGCGAAGTCGATGAATAATATTTTATGCTTATAGGTCCTGGCTGTCACAAATAATAACCTACATACTCTCTTGGCTTATATTTCTTGCATGCTCTATGCCTTTTTAAAATTATCCACGTAGTGCTTGTGCAACAATGCAATATCTTTGCCAACCTCAGCCTCAATATTACCCTTTTATTAGTTTTCCCCCAATATTATAAAACGTCTCGTGTATCTGGGCCTCCCCCACCTTACCTCCCCTCAAAGAATGACTGCATATGCTCGGTGTCTATTGGACTGAGGTCCGCATAAGCAAGATTAGCCGGCGACTACTGCTTGGTGTTCGCATTTTTTGTAGCAGTCCTCGCATTACTTTTGGTCTTGCTTGTGGTAGCTTTGGTTTTCACAGGAGCTCGACGATTTCCTGTGGGCTTGGAATGCGCATTTGAGCACATGATCCTAGCTAGAGCTGGTGGCACCCCTTGGCAGCCAAAATAGTCGTGGTGTCTTCAGCATTGGACATAGTACCGGGGTCTTTTACGGCAGCCGCAGGCACTAGTTTCTCTACTATCTTAGGGGCTGCAGGGGGCACTTGTCATAGCAACGCCTTATTCATTGGAGTTATTGGCATGTCAACCCTGGTCTTGGTGGTCACACTAGTGGGGCTGCCTCTTCAGTTTCTTTAGCCTTGGGCACACTAGCGGGGGTACCGGTGGCCGACTGTCAGTGATATAATATCCTGGGGGAGTGGCATATTCTGGCGGGGCGGCATATTCTGGAGGTCGGGCAACGACGTATTAGGGGGCAACTTCTTTTCTGGGGGTGGCGCTTCTTGTGAGGAGTGCGTCGTATTTGTTGGAGCTGGCACAACAACACTGGTTGTGGTCTTGGCAGGCATACTCGCGGGCGGAGTACCGATCGCTTCAGTTTCTAAATGATCATCATCAGCTTGAAAAACCGGTGCTTCCTTGATGTTGGGAGTTAGTGTTGTCGGTGAGAGGTGTGTTGAGGCTAGGATAGCTGGCTTCTCAAGAAGGATATCTTTCTTTGGCCACTGGACGAAGGTGCCCTTCGCCTCAATCAGAGTCATGATTTATTCATTGGGAGGGACCGGCAAAGCGGTCTCATTGCACCCCTATTGGATATCATCAATGTTGACCCTAGCAAAACCGTGGCGAAGAGGACAGTTGTACCATCTGCCCTTTGCTTGGTGGATGCACTAGCGCCTAGGCAGCCGACTCGGGTTGATCCGAGCCAACTTTCCTCGCTAGTAGCTGGCAGACGGTGGCTACCTACAAAAAGGATTAGGTCAACTAGCATGCCATATGACATTGCATAATTAATTTGATGTAATACATTCTTTGCATTATCAATGGGTTTAATTACCTCTATGTGATCACAAGGACAGCGGATCACGTCAACATCCGTACCAGGACCAATGACGAGTTGGGAAGAAGCATAATTGGTTGGAAATGGAGGAGGTTGCGGGACATGAGACGGTGGAACGGGATGACCCGTCAACTCCAATTCCATTCTTACCTATGCAAGTATTTCAACTTTCATTTTTTCTCGCATCTCTTTTTCATAAAGCTCCTTCTTAGCTTTTTTGCAAGCACGCTTGTCCTCCAACTTCCAATTGCGTCTTTTTTCCACGGGGCAATGGAACTTACCCCCCTCGTGCGACCATGGTGCTCTGGGCCCAACATCGCTACGACGAGATCTCCCTTGAAGACGCATGCTTCCTTCTCAGCATCCTTCTCTGCCTGTAAAACAAATAAATGAAGCCTTTAGACCAAAGGGTGAATTTATTGATTAAATAATCATCAATTCTAGCTAACATGTGAAGCCTTGCCAATTTTCCATATGCTTCGATGTTCTCAGTCCTAACTAAAGTGGGCACACCGCCCTTTTTGTCACATTTAGCCCTTCCTCTAGTCCAGTTTCTTGGCCTCTCGTCTCTAATATCTCCAAATGGTTTCGGCTGTCTGGATGCCTCTGCCTCTAAATCATGTAGTTCCCATTTATAGGTTGTGGCGCCCCGCAAAACCACTACTAGAAAATCGCGTTGTTTTTGTGCATTGCATCATCATGACCGCATGCTCATGTCATCATGCCACATTGCATTTGAGCATCGTCATCATCATACATCGGTTGTCTGAAACTATTTTCGAAAAACCCTATTTCTGTTTTCTAAATACCTAGCCTTTATTCAAATACAAAACCTGGGCCTCCAGAATATTTTAGTTTGTCTAAATACGGTTTGCAAAAGCCTTGTTTTTATTAAATAAAATTATTTGTTATTTTTGGGAGGTAGCCAGCCAGGCCTGAAAGCCCGGCCGGCCACCTCCAAGCCCTAAACTAAAACCTAGTCTAATCCCTAACCTACCCCACCCTAACCTACCCAGCCCCCTCCACATAACTCCAGCCAACCAACAGCCGCCACCTCCCCTCACACCCGCCACCTCACCGGTGGACACACACACCGACACCAGCCCCGCCGCCAGCCTGGTCGCCCCGACCCACGTCCTGCCACCTTTCCCTGGCCCACCTGCCCCTGGCCCATGCCGACAAAACCCACCCCGGGCTCACCTTTCCACCCCGCCTCCTACACGTTCCCCCAGCCATCTTGTCGTCACCGACCGACATCGGGCCCAACCTCCCGTCTCCCCCATCCGCACCCCGCTCCCTCGCCCACCTCATCTCGTGGCCCCGCCTTCCCTGCATCTCCGCCACCATCGCATGTGCGGGTCCGACCACCGCCGCCTACTCCCTCTCTATCGAGCTTGTCGGGCTGCCGCCTCCTTCCGCGCGGCCCGCCTCCAGCCCGCCGACCGGCCTCGACCCCGGCGCCTCTGCTCCCGCCGCCAGCGCCAGCCGCCTCTACCCCGTTCTCTGTCCACCGCCCCGGTGCTCTCCTCGCCGCCTCCCTCCGTCCGAGCTCGCCCCTCCCCCACCTCCACCCCCCCGCCTCGCCAGCCTTCACCACCTCGACGGTCGCCGCCCCTCCGCCTTCTCGCCCTGCCCGACGCGCCCTCCTCCTCGCCGAGCGATCCCCACCGCTAGGGCCGGCGCTCGCGACCAACCCCCCGTCGCCGCTCGCCGCGTCCCCGGGCCCCTCTCCCCGAGGTCGCCAAGCTCCGCCACCATCGGCCCCTTCGCCGGCCGCCTCCACCCATTCTCCCGAGCGCCGCCCACGTCGGCCTCCTCCGTCGCCCCCCCCTCGACAGCGCCTCGTCGTCGTCGCCTCTCCGGCTACCCCGCCTGGACCTCTCTGGAGACCAGCGGCCACCACGCCGAGTAGCTCGCCGCCGTCTAGGTGCCCCGCCGTCCCGTCTCTTCCACCTCGCCGGCCGTCCCTGCGTCCTCCTCCTCCCGCGGATCCCGCCTTCGACGTTCCTCCATCCCGCCGCCTCCGGCCCGGCCCCGACCGCCCTTGGTGCCCTCCGCGTGACCCCGCGCCCAGGGACCCCTCCGGCCGCACGCACCCTTCCTCCTTGTGGACCCCGCCTCCTCGTCGACCGCCGACCGCCCGAGCCGTCCCCGTTCGCTTCGGGCCTGCTGCCTCTGCTCTGCCCAGTAACCGCTGCATCCAGCCGCGTCGCGCCTCGCGCGGTCGCCCCCGAGGTTCTCTGCCGGCTTCACTGCTCCGGCCGCAGCCACATCGGCCGCCAGGGACGTCGCCCCACGTCAAGCTCCAACTCGCCCTATCCTCCTTTTGCTCGTGTTTGCCTGTTGTACTTGTGCCATGCTTACTTGTGTGATGGGGCTAGCGAGGAGATGGTGTGGATGGTTGATGTTGCCTTTGGCCGTGTTGGTGAGGTGTTGATACGGGTGTGTCCCTGATGAGATGACAAACATGCTATCTCCGCTTCGGTATCGGCAAGATCTGCTGCACATATTCAACAATCCAAAGATGGTCCACATAGAACGCGATGACGCTGGATCAACAAGATCTCCTTCACGGACACCCGAAGCCGAGAACCGTTCCCCATGCCCAGATCTTCCGAAGACCATGACATACGATAAGTTCGCCATCGATCAAGGACGCCGAGACCGATCCGGAGCGCCAAGGCCTTCGATAGGGAGTCGTCAAGATCATCACGGAATTCCAAGGTCTACTTTACAGGGTGTCGAACGCCAAGGTCGCCGACACGGATACGACAAGTACTTCACCCCGGATCCCAAGACCGACAACGTCAACCGAGGACCCAGCAAGATCTTCTTCTCGGACCTGATGACCGCCAAGATCGCCACCCGTAACGACAAGCGCTTCATCTTGGAACACCAAGTCCTTCTTCTCGCATGCGAGATCGATCCCCGTCGAACCCTGAGACCGGACCACGAAACCCCAGAACCCAAGGTCTCCCGAACCCAGATGTGTGAACCTTTTCCTGAGCCCCTATTTTATAAATGCTATATATAAAACTTGCTGCATAATAATTGTTCATCTCGCATGCATATCATTATCATGCCGGATCTTCTACCGTGGTATTAAATATTGCATCCGGTGTTTCTTCTAGTGTTTGCTTCTTCGCGGATTAGGCCGATGAGTGGATGCGAGTACCGACAAGTTCTCCGGATATGATCCTTCGGCAGTGTTTCCCAGGCGAGCATTTCTTCCCCTTCTACCTAGTTTGCATTTATAGTCTTTATTTCCTCCTATTGATCTATTGCTATTCGTGTCATGATGCTTTAGTTTCCGTACACCAGTTATACCCCGTGCAGCCTCTATATTGCCTTGGACACCTCCTATTACCCGTGTTTGGTAGATAGCTGGCCTTGCGAGTCGTAGTCGCTTGCTCAGGTGTGATCTCGTGTTGTCAAGTACCACAATTGTTGGAACGCTGGCAGATGTTTATTGGTGGAGATGATCATGACTTTAATTACAACCATTAAAATGCTAGATATAACTAATGCAGAGGCATCGGTGGGCAATAGATGTTATTTGGTTCTTCCACGCTCACTTGTGTCCCGTAGGACCCCGAGTACTTGATACATGTTCCTTGATTTTTCGCACTATCCACATCCGAGAGGCCTTATGGACCCTCCTAAGCCAGAGCTTGATTCATTTCTATTTCTTGGGGCCACAAACTAGTTTGGGGTTTTATTACTATCCTGTACTTATGCCATGTTACTGCATTATTTACGATTGTGCGTGGAGCACCTATACTGTTTAGGATCGTGACACGTTTTCGCTGTATTGACAAGCCCAGTCACACTTTCAGGTTCCCAGTCGTTTACAGCCGTCCACACAAACCCTGGGTCCGTTCCGGAGCCGGCCAACTTCGTTGCGGGTAGCTTAGTGGGGTGGCCCCCTGAAATATTTCTGAATCCTATGATCGCTTTGTCATGAATGCCTCGTTGGGTTTTGAGTTGGTTTTTCCGAGGTTGATCGAGTGTGTGTTGCTATTTATGCACCCCTGCAGGGTAAAACTTTCTGAAAGCCGTGTGAGTTCCTCGGTCTGACTTCCTCGTTTGGTCTCGAGGGGGAAATACCAGGATGGGTATGTTTGGTGTAGTCTCAGGTTGGATCCGAATAGGTCTTTCTTATCCCTCTCTAATAGCCGCCAGTTTCACAAAGTCTCTATAGGTTGTTTAGTGCTGCTGCGCTGCCGCTTCAGTCCACCATACCTATGTAGGCGAGAGCCGCCGAATTCTAGCCTCGCCGTGTACTGGCCTTAGTACTGACGCTCCTCTTTTTTCCTTTGCCCTTTGTCGGCACCCCCTTTTGTTTTAGCAGGTTTGAGATCGACGTCGTTAGCAGGGTTACCCTTCCGGCTTGGCCTGGGCAGGGTTATGGACGCCATTGGTTATTTTTCAGGGCTCTTAGCCCCATTTGCATCTTGGCCGTAGTCAGACGCTCTATCATTTTCAAGGTGATTTGGATCTTTGTATTGTATATCTGTATTCTTGACTCAGGGAGTCGCTGTTGTATATATATATATATATATGTTCTGTGGGTCCCATTGAGGACTGTTGTGTAATGTTATTACTTCGTTTTCCACCCGCACAAAAGTGCCTGGTGGACGTCCTTGAATCGTTTCTATGCGGGTTTGGCGGAAAGGGCTAAAACTTGCATAGGGCCGATTCGAGGGTGTTATATAGGCCATGCCCACATATCCAGCAGTCCCCATTCTGTGGTGGTTCTTGAATAAGAGGGCTCTTGCTTTTTGACTCGTTATTTTAGACTCCACATATTTTTTCTACACCACAAACTCATCCCAAGCCTCTTGGGTGATCTGTGGGTACAAATCAAGGGGGATATTGTTTGTATCCACGAACTCCGTCACGAGCCTGGACTTCCATTTCTTCTAGGCCTTGCATGCGAGCATTATAGCCGCTCGCTCAACATGCGACAAGTCCTTCGGTCGAGTGTTGAAATACTTGAGAATCGCTGCCTTGACGTCATCACAAGCGGTCTTCGATAATTTCCTCCACCCTGTAATGGTGATAGGCACTCGTTCTCGTCCCACAATCCCACAAATCCTTCGAGAACTTTTTCTTGGACTATACGGCTTCAATGGAACACCATTTTTCTGATTGATTTGTGTCACAATGAACTTACACTCCGGTCTATGTGATTTCCCACGGCTGCCACCTTTCTGGTTTTCCCTTCTGGTTCGTGTAGATATCAATGGCAGTAGGTCAGGGGCACTCCTGCTTATGTAGAAAATCAATATAGATATGAGATAACACACAACATAATAGTATACTAACTAAAAAATGCACCTCATTGTGTAAGAATTACATTAGGCGCTCTTAGTATTTGGGACTAAACCATTTTCTGCTACTGAACTGTGACAGGACAATGTACTTAAAATTAAGAATGTGTACATACTTACAATATATCCTATTTTTAAAGGAAAAGGTCCTGAAGATAACTAAAAACAAAATTTGCAAAGACTCTCCCCGTGTCAGGCATGCTGGCGACTCTGGCACTTCTTGGATGTCCTCAGTATCATCAGCGGTGGCTTCCTCTAAGCAGTGAGAACACCGGAGCGGAGAGGGCACCGGCGAACTTGACATCGGGGAGGAGCAAGGCAGTGAGACGGAGTAGCGTGCATAGTCGCGTTGATAAGCCCTGTCGGTGGCGGTGGAGAAGGGGGTGGAATGGTCAATGTGGGAGCCGCTAGATCTGTACGCGCGAGAGATTAGCCTGCGGTGGGGAGCACGGTGGCGGGAAGGAGCAACAATGGAACGAAGGCGGCGAGGAGGAGTGGCAGGGGAAGGGAGGCGACGGTGAGGGTTTGAACACTGCGGGTCGGGTCAGCCGGGTAGGGAATAAGGAAAAGATTCCCTATCCTCCCCATTTTGCCCAAAATATTGATTTTTCCACCACCGCTTCAAAATATTTGGATCCAGGTTCTCGCAGGCTGTCAAAATATCTAACCATCTCTAAGAGGCAGCTCCGCCTGCTGTGAAAGAGCAAAGTTCGGACAATCAGGATTTATTTGGACACTCCGGGCTAGGAAAAAGTCTAAAACTTGCAAATTATTCGAAATTAAAAGGTAATAAAGGTTGAATATGTGATTAGTAGCCAAGAAATAAGTTGATATGCTGAAGAAAGTACACTGAAGAAATAAGTTGATACACTGAAGAAAGTACGCGGCGTAGTACAAATTTTTGAGTTCACCCTAGTAGGTATGATACTTGTGTTGTTGATGTACTCGTCACAAAGAAACATTAGTGCAAGTGTTTTAGAATTGACTAATATTTTTACCACACAATCTAGGTATCATAAAATGAACTAATGACAAGTTTCATAATTATCTGAGTATTTTTAGACTTTATTAAAAATAAAAATGAACAAATGGCAAGTTTCATGAACAAATTGGAAATATTTTTTTCATATTTTGAGAAATCACATTTCCAACATTTCGTGGTATGTTAAGTTATATGATTATAATTCCCAAGTCTAGACAAATATTTATTAAAAAATACTAGTAAAACTAAATCCGGGCCTCCGGATTTATCTAGACACTCCGGATTGGAACCGACTCCAGATTTATCTCATGCATTGGATCTCCCTTGGGCGGTCATCACTCACGGCCTACCTGTTCTTCAGGGAACAGATCTATAAATATTTCCTATCATGCCGTCCACCGCCAGTCAAACCCTATCCCGTTGGTCGCCGCCACTTAAACTCTATTCGGCCTGCCGCCGCCACTCAAACCCTATCCAAATGTCTTCGTCGCCTCTCGTGTGATTGCACTGCCGCCATAACCCCTCTCGTTGCTAGCCCACGCCTCCTCCGCCCTCCTTGCCAGCCCACGCCTCCCCGCCGCTACCTTGCCGGAAGCGCAGTCGCAATCTTAACGAACGGAGATATCGTAGGACGAATCAGGTACAAACTTCGCTAATCGATTTCTTGAAATCCCTCTCGTACTACCAGTATATTTTGTGATGAAATCTCTCTTAGTGCTAGTAGATTCCGTACTGATTCAGCACAGGATTCAGGTTTAGTAGTTAGCTATTTATTAGGATTCTGTTTCGTTAGAGTTAGGACAGACAATTATTGCATCTTAATATATTTATCCAACTCACACTTGAATAAAGTATACATAATAGATCTCTTCATATTTCCTATAATTTTTATCTTATACGATAGGTTCAAGTGAGCATGAGGTTGCAAAGAAGAAAGGGAAAAGGCACAAGGTTTCGAAGAAGAAAGGGAATAGGCACTGGTTGCAACGACTGAGGTGAATAGGAGGACTAATCCTAAAAGAACTGATGCAAAGAGAGATGCAACTGATATGGTAGGCACCTCATAAAACCCCATCACAAATAAGGTCATAATTGCAGCTCCCAAAGTAGCATTACCTAAAAAAGTAGAAGCTTGATGAAATTTCCGAAGCGCCAATATGAAGCTCTTTGTTGGGATGAAAATCGGTATGTGGCTAAGAGAGATAAAGGTACCGACAGATGGTTTCGCACATTAAATCAGCGTAAGGTCTTTGAGATGATTCTCCAACTTAAAACTAAAGTTGCTCCTCAAAGGGCAATCAAATTTGAGCACATCAAGAAAAACAAGGAAAGATTTGTCAACATATTTGAAACATGTGATCTCCTAGGCTTAGTGAAGATCATGGAGTTCAAGTGTCACTAGAACAAACAAGTGGTCATAAAATTCTATTGTACCCTCTTTCTTGAGAAGGATGATTCTAGGCATTTTCGGTGGATGTTCGATAACAAAGAATACCATGTGCCACTTAGTGAATTTGCTACAGCTCTTGGAATCAATATGGTTGATCCAGATGGTACTAATTTCATCCGTCTCCATGATGATTGCACAAAGAATCCCAATGAACTAAATGGCTGCTATCATCCAGCTTCCCATCCCGAGGGTAATGTTGTTGTGCATGGGCAAATTTGTGGCCTTTTGCCCTTCTTTGACACATTGCACAAGCTTTTTCAGTGGGCCTTATTCCCAAAGTTAGGAGACTCCTCTCGCATATCTAGATATGTAAAAAACCTCATCTGGTTTATCCTACAAAGGAAGGAAGGAAAGATTAATGTTATGGATCTCTTGTATCAAGAGATAAGGAGTAACATGGTTGATTGTCGAAGGTCACTAGTGTATGCTCCATACATTCATGCATTCATTCAGCATGTCACCAAATTACAATACAACACTGGCATGTGGTACAAGAAGCATTTTATTCACAGACCCTCCCTTGATAATCCTATCAAAGGTGTGACCAAGAAATCATAGCGGATCAGGGCTCTGAGCGATGTGGAGTATTTGGATATTCCTATATCATCTACCTACGATAACAACATGACGCAAGAGTGGCTCATTAAATTTCTACGAACGTGGCATGCCATCTACATGGAAGATCAAGACAAGCGTCATAGGGATGGTGCTAGACTGAAAGCGAACAACAGGATGCTGAAAGCTTTAATCAGGCACAACAAAATTGATATGCTGACTCTAGCCGGGCCCGAGGAGAAGGGGAGTGATCTTTCTAATGAATATGCTATATTTGCACCTAGTGATGATGCAGAAGATGCAATATCGGCACGACCTCCTATTGACGATGAAGTCAGTGATGATGAAGTCGACGATGATCTGTCGTTCCAGATATTGCAACATTCATCAAACTTTATTGTATATATGTCAGGGTGCTAGTATATATTATGGAGTATGAGTTGTACATACTTTAGAACTAGCACATCTGTGTCTTTGGGTCGCCACTGGCCATGCTCCGTCATGGCCTCCTAGTCCCACCTCAGACGGGTTATTTTAATAACCAACATTAACAGTTGCTACCTCTGACGGATTATTTGAAAAACCGCATCTGAAGTTGCGACATCAAACGGGATGTTTTCTTAACAGCCTCTAAAAGTTTATTCGATAAGTTTGTTAAACATGATCACCTCTGCGTTGTGCCATATTCTGATTGACATAGGTATGATTACTTGGATGCTTATGATTCATCACCCTGGTTACATAAAGGCTTACAGCCCATGAAGATTCAAGATGGTGGCCCAGGACGTATCTGATGATTTAGTTGTATTAGTAAAGGAAAACGTGAACCGACAGTGAGTCGATGTTGTAATCATACATATGTAACCTATCCGTATACAGCTTTAAGACCCAACCTATTATATATAGGACGGGAGAAGCCTAGGAGGAGGTACCGAAAAGACCCCAAGCAATCTGCAATAGAGCTGTTCATCAAGTATTCAGGCGACTTTGACTCCCTTGTTTGCCTAACATCCGACGAAATCCCAATGTTTCCTGTTCCACAAACCCTAAGTCCATCATCATGGGCATTGCCAAGGTTACCCCTCGTCACTAATCCTCCAACAACCACTCTAGAAATCCACTAACGGCCTGATAAACACCCTAGATATAGTAAATGTCGATAATATCATAAGATGTTTGGATTATTCCAAATATTTTTCATAACTACTTGAAATTTATTACAAATTCATACAAATGTTTGGATTAATCGTACAAATTCATTCTCAAGATTCTTGATCACATATGTGATCTTCCTGTTGGTCCCTTTGCTTGACCGAGCACAAAGGGCCAGGAACATCATCGATATTGTTGTAATCTTCCTCGGAGAACATGCCATCCACACCGATGATCCTCCTTTTTGATGGCATAACTATATGTCTCTTCTTATTCCTCGGGTCGACAATGTACAAGACTTATTGAACCAGGTTAGCTGGTATGAATAATTCATTATTGTAAGTAGCACGATTGAGGTTCACAGTAGTTTGACCATCATCATTTGGATCCACCTAATTTCTATGAGTCAAACGACAACGAAACAATGGAAACTTGAAATCCACATAGTCTAGCTCCCAAATCTCTTCTATGTATTAATACGTCCAAAACGTATCTACTTTCCCAAACACTTTTGCTATTGTTTCTCCTCTAAACTTGTGTCATTTGGATGCAACTAACACGGACTGACGCTGTTTTCAGCAGAATAGCCTTGGTGTCTAGTTTTTGTGTAGAAAATCAACTATTAGGAAAAATCCCGAAAAATATGCCAAAAATCCTATTTCACCAGAAGACTTCCGGAACTAGAATACGAGATGGAGTGGGGCTGGGGTCCCAGCCACACTACCTGGCCGCGCCAGGGGGTGGTCTGGCCGGCCCAAACACCCCCTCGGTCTCCCTCTTCACCTATAAGATACCTTCTGACCTAAAAACTCAGAGGGGGTCGAAGTTTTTCTAGGAGTTCCGCTCCCCCGCCACCACCAGATTCCACGAAACAGCACCAGAAACTCCGTTCTGGCACCCTGTCGGGACGGGGAATTGGAGGAGATCATCGCCATCATCATCACCATTGCTTCTCCATCGACCATCCATGTTTCCCCCATCTATGAGTGAGTAATCCCTCGTTGTAGGCTATGGGGATGGTAGGGATTGGATGAGATCGTTCATGTAATGGCATCGGATTATTAGGACATGGTGCCTAGTATCTTCTATTAGTGCTTTATGACTTTGTTGGGACTTGTTATGCTTAATGCTTGTCACTAGGGCCCGAGTGCCATGATCTTAGATCTGAACATGTTATTGATTCATTATGATAGTATTGTTAATGGTTTTACGTGCAAGTTGTATACACGTGTTGTTGTCCGGAGCCAATGGCCCCGAAGTGACAAAAATCAGGATAACCGGAGGGAATGGCTTTGATGTGAGGATCATATGTGTTCACGGAGTGTTAATGCTTTGCTCCGGTGCTCTATTAAAAGGAGCACCTTAATTGCCAGTAGTTCCCTTGAGGCCCCGCTACAAACGGGATGGCAGGACAAAAGATGTTGTGCAAGTTCTCATTGCGAGCACGTATGACTATATATGGAACACATGCCTAGGATTATTTAGTACTTGGATGCTTTATCTTATTTATCTGCAATTGCCCTATGTTCTGATTGCCATGTGAATTGTCTTTTCCATGCAACGCCCGTCCATCCATCCCTATGCCTACCGCACTCGAATCCTACTGTTTACTGTTGTTGTTGCTACTGTCTTTACTTTACTACTGCTGCTACTTTACTATTCCTGCTGCAAAACTGTTGCTACTGATAAACTGCTGTGAGTAAGATTGATTTCAGGTGCATATGAATTGACAAGTTGTTACGGCTTATAAATATTCTTTGGCTCCCCTTGTGTCGAATCAATAAATTGGGTTTCACTTCCCTCGAAAATACTGCGATACACTCCCTATACTTGTGGGTCATCAAGACTATTTTCTGGCGCCGTTGCCGGTGAGCATAGCTTTATTTATTAAGTTCACTTGGATTCTCTATTGTTCGTTGTTATCCATCCATCATGGGTAAGTCTCGTGATGGCAAGGTTCCTATTTTACCATCCACTACAAGAAGAGGTACGGTTCTAAACACCTCTGTTGCTCTTGATTCACCATCTGTTATGAGTAAGCTTGTTACACCACCACACACACATGTTACACACACTGCTACTACTGCTGAATCTGAAACTTCTGATACTTATGATGCTGCTTCTACTGTGCTTGATAAGAGTGGTTCATTAGGTCCTTTCCTAGATGCTACGATTGCTAGAACTATAGCTGGAAATACTGAAACTCCTAAGGAATACACTACTACACCTGTTAGTTCACCTGAGTCTAGTGAGAGCTATGATATTGAAGATGGTTATGTTGAGATGACCGAGGAATTTATTAAAAAATGTAAAAACACCCATGAAAGGAGCGCTGCTAAGAGTCTCCTTGAGAGGCGTATTATTAGACCCAAATTGTCTCATATTGCTAAGTTTGCTACTTCTCCCATAAACGCTAAAGATAAAGATTATGATTTCTCTCTTGATCTATCTTACATAGCTATTGTTGAGAAAGAACCTTTTTGTGGGACTAAGAATGAAAGTGCGGTAGCACATATGACCGAGCTTTCTACCATGAGTGGCTTGTTTTCTGATGATATTAAGATGCGTACTTACTTTGTTGCTAAGATTTTCCCTTTTTCACTGAAAGGGGAAGCTAAAACTTGGTTTAGTAATTTACCTCCTGGATCTATTGATAGCCCTGATTGCTTGATTAGTACTTTTCTGCAGAAATATTTTCCTCCTAGTGCTAGACATGCTATTTTGCAGGAACTTTTTGATTTTAAACAGGGAGAAAAAGAGATATTGCCTGAATCATGGGAAAGGTTTTGTGCTTTGATTCATGCACAGGCTAGAAGTCCATCACCTAAGAATGAGCTTCTTGATATATTTTATAATGGACTAACTAAAGAATCTAGGACATACCTAGATAGTTGTGCTGATTGTGTTTTCAGGAATAGGACTCCCAAGGAAGCTGAGGAATTAATGGCTAAATAAGCAAGAATTATGAAGATTGGACTCCTCCTGAACTAGCTATACCTAAAGTAATTATACCTGAACCAGCTATACCGGCGCCTATACCATTATCTAAGAAGAGGGGAGTTATTGGCTAATGAAAATAGCCATAAAACATGAAAACGATGACTTTTTGGTTATATCTCTCAAACATGTATCTGGTCTTACGGCCGTTGTGAATCATCCTAGAACCCCAAAACTATGGGCAATAGCTCATGGAAATAGCCATAAAGCGTGAAAACGGTGACTTTTTGGTGATATATCTCAAATATGTATCGGGTCTTACGGTCGTTGTGATTCGCCCTAGAACCCCCAAATTATGGGCAATAGCTCATGAAAACAGCCATAAAGTGCGAAAACGATGAGGTTTTGGTCATATCTATAAAACATGTATCGAGTCTTACTGTCATTGTAAATCGCCCAAGAACCCCAAAAGTATGGGAAATAGCTCGTGAAAACATGCATAAAACGCGAAAACGGTGAGTTTTTGGTCATAAATCTCAAACGTGTATCGGGTCTTACGGTCACTTAAGATCGCCCTACAACCCCATAACTATGGGCAAAATTGAGTGATGAAGTGATGAAGGAAGCTAAAAATGTTTTAAGGAGAAGGGAATTAAAGCTGCAGATGTTGAGAATTTACCTCCTATAGAAGAATTATGTAAGCCAATTCCCCATTCATCCACTATTGAGGTACACTCCCTCCAACACTTTGATGAAGGTGATATCCCTTACTCTAAACCTCCTGATCAATGCTTAGAAGAATTCGATATCTTTATTGTTAAGCAGGATAATTTTAATAAAAGGGTGCAAAATCATCTAATGGAAAACACTAGAGCTATTGTTGAGTTAAAAGATATTGTGGAAAGGACCTCTAATGATGTTAAAATGATTATTAAACACTTTCAAATGGTTCAAACTCAAATAGATCAACTCATTAAAGTGCAAAAAGACTTGCTAGTTAACGCTGCTAAAGAACAACATGCTTATGAAATTAGAACTAGAAGTGGTGCTGCTACCCAGGATCCTCTATATCCTGAGGGGCATCCCAAAAGAATTGAGCAGGATTCTCAACAAGCTGAAAATAGTGGTTCTACTCATAAGAAAGGGAAAAAGAAACATAAAACTATTGTAGAATCCTCTGAACCTGCTAAAGATCCTAATAGTATATCTGTCTCTGATGCTGAAACCGAAAGTGGTAATGAAGAAAATGATGTTCCTAATGAAGAAAAAGTTGAAGAAGAACCAGAAAAGCACACTAAGAATACTAAATACACTAAAGAAGATTTTGTTGCTAAGAAACATGGTAGTGAAAGAGAGCCTTGGGTCCAAAAACCTATGCCTTTCCCTGATAAGAAACACAAGTCAAAGGAAGATGAACACTATAATAAGTTTTGTGAGTGGATGAAACCTTTATTCCTGCAAATTCCTTTGACTGATGCTATTAAATTGCCTCCTTACTCAAAGTATATGAAGGATATTGTCTCGAATAAAAGGACAATCCCTAATGAAGAAATTTCTACTTTGCTTGCTAATTATTCCTTTAATGGTAAGGTTCCAAAGAAACTTGGAGACCCAGGGATTCCAACTATCCCTTGCTCTATTAAGAATAGTTATGTTAGAACTGCTTTGTGTGATTTAGGTGCTGGAGTTAGTGTTATGCCTTTTTCTCTCTATAAGAGACTTCAATTGGAAAAACTGATACCAACTGATATATCTTTGCAAATGGCTGATAAATCTAGCACTATTCCTGTTGATATATGTAAGGATGTACCTGTTCAAGTGGCTCATAATTGCTTGATATTAAATGATTTTGTTGTGCTTGAAATGCCTGAAGATGATAATATGTCTATTATTCTTGGGAGACCCTTTCTTAATACCGCAGGAGCTGTTATTAATTGTAATCAAGGAAAGGTGACTTTCAATGTTAATGACAAGAAACATACTATCTATTTCCCCAAGAAGATTGATAGGACTTATGGTTTAAATTCAATTGAACATGTTCAGGGCATTCAATTTGCAGAAACATATTGTCCCATACCAAGAGAAAAATTTGAAACCATTATGATTGGGACCATTGCTATCAAAGTTGAGGTAACATAATCATTAGTGGAATACAAAGTTTTGTTTCATATAAAATTGTTTTGGTAACAAGACCTGATCAACCTTCTTAACAAGAGGATTTCATTGAACAAAACAATGTTTTCACCATGATTATCTCTGCTTACTTTTTTTCTATCCATTTAGTTTGCTTTCGTTTAGTTTTCTTTTCTGTTGTTAGTTGCTTGCATATTAGAGTGTCTTAGAACTTCGGTAGTTCTAGCCTTGTTTTGTAATTGCATCATTCCAAAAAAAAATTTGTCAGAAAATCATTCATCTATGCCTGAAAATTGCCCAAAAATAAAGTGTCTCGAAAAATTCCAGAAAATTCATATTAAATTTTTACGTGAAAAAATGGGCACAGGAGTGCCTAGAAGGTACCAGGGGGGCCACCAGGCAAGCACACCACTTGGTGGCGCGACCAGCCCTGGGGCGCGCCTGCCTATGGTGTGGGCCACCCCTGGCCCTCCACTCACTCTCTCAGTTGCCACTTTATTCTCTCTTCCAAGTAGACACTAGTTCATTGCTTAAAATCGCGTTCTTGTTGTGCTTTCCCTCGATTTTTTGATCTCCTTGCTCAGCCCATCTTTGCTGCTGAAATTTGGAGCATTTGTTCTCCGGTATGTGACTCCTCCGCTTGTCCAAGTAGATTTGTGTTTAGTGGTTTATATCTTGAGTATTTTGCCGCTGTAGGTGACAGGTTATGAGAGCTTGTAAGCTTGTTTGATGCTTAGAGATATAGTTTTGATGCATGTTATGGCCTCATACAAGTCCCTATGAGTAGTGCCCCTCATTATATTCACTTTGCAATCACTTGTTTAATAGAAGTTTAAATTTCAGAATAGAAGATGAATGAGCATCAACTAAACCAACATGAACTGTGGGTGCTTGAAGTTATGAAGGTTCACCAAGAGGAGGAATTTTTCCTTCCATTTATCCATGCTCCGAATTCATGAGAGCTGCAAGAATTTTCTAGGATTTCCATACTTTGGTTGCTAATGCAGGATTGGAGCACTTTTTGGAAGATGAACCTTGTCAATTTGTGAATCTAACCATGTCTGTGGTGCAGGACTTTCAATTTAGTTACTCTCTGCCTAACCCCATGGTCCACTACAAAATTTACAATATTGCTGTTGACCTTTCTCTCGATGAATTTGTGCAGCTATTAAGGTACCTCAGTGGGGAGCATGTGGAAGGATTAAAGAGCGACCTCCACCACTCATGGATTTATACGCAAAATTTTTCCAAGGGAGCAACTTCTCAAAGGAGAGTTGGAAAATCTTTAACATTCATCTCCCCTCCATTCACTACTTTGCCTACTTTATTGCCAAGTGTGTTCTTGATAGGAAAACTGCTAATAAGTTATCTTCATATGATCTAGAATTCATCTCTGCTGCTCTTAAACGAGATAGGTCTTACAACTTGGGTGCTTTGATAGCTTTCTGTCTTGCTGCTAACCGCGAGAAAGGTGGAATTTGTGGGGGCCTCATTGCTTCTCGTTTACTATCATTGCATGGTTTAGTGCCTCATCATCTAGACCTACAGTTTCCCATAGAAAGGCTTGATCTTAATACCATGATACAACATAAATTTGTTTCCTCGTGGGCTAGTTTGAGTGAGTTGTCTTATGAAATAACCTTTCTCAAAGCTGGTTCAAGAAGGAGCAAGTCCGAGCGTGTTATTCTTTTGCCTGCACCTGTTTTGTTTAACCTTGATAACAGGGTAGGATGGTCCCTCATGGAGGAGGAGTTTGATACGTACTTGGGAGAGCTCTCCCAACAGGAGAAGGATACTAGAAGGGAGGTCACAGATGATTCGGTCCAGCCCTCGAACGAGGGGGAGTCTTCATATCAGCAGCCTACTTATGATTGGGGAGCTTCTTCTTCTTCCCACGGGCCTAACTACGATCATTCTTACAATGACCCACCTGCTTGGAACCCTTACCCGTATCTAGATTGACACCCACTTAGGCCAAAAGCCTAAGCTTGGGGGGAAGTACGCCGACATCGCACTCATCTCCATAGCATTTTGCGTCGGTACTTTGTATATTCATGTTTCTTTCTCTTTTTAGTTTTTGTTTTTCTTTGCTTTTGCTTTCTAAAACACAAAAAGACCAAAAATATTTCTGTTGTTTCTCTTTGGTTTGCTTCTTTTTCTTTTTTGCCTTGGTTTGTTTTTCCCTTTTTGCTTTGTTTGAACTATTCGAAAAACCCAAAAAGATTTTGCTTTGCTTGTTCTTCCTTTTTGGTTCTTGCTTTAAAAAATCGAAAACACCAAAAATATTTTTTGTTCTTCTTTGGTTTTGTGAGTTTGTTGCAGGGTTCAGCAGTCCTCAGTGGGATTTGGTTTCATATTATTATTCAAGCTACACAAGTGAAGGGCAATAATGAGGATTAATGACAACTTGAGGTGTGGTAAGAGGCTAGTAACAAACTCTATTTGTTTTCATTTTTTTATATATACTCATCATTGTGGGCATGCTTAGTCTATTCGTGTAGGGTGTATGTTATTTATGGATGCTTTGTAGTTCTTGCTTTCATATGATTAGTTCCATCTTGCTAATAATTTGTAGCATGTCTTATGAATGTTTGCTTGCATTACTCTATTCATAACTTGGTATGACACCATGGTATCCTCCTCTGAATGATTCATTTGAATTGACTTGGCACATGCTCATGCATGCATATGACTGAAATAATCAATTAAGCCTCGATAAATTATTTTGCCTTAAGGGTCTTGAATCACTTTCATGCCATGATTAGTCTTGTTTTGTTGCAAGCATGATTATGACAGCTATTGCTCTCTCGTTTGTGACTCCCTTACTATTGCTAGCCTTCACTTACACTGAGTATGTTTTACTCGTGTTTCCAATTCCCTAAACCCAAATATTGCCAGAAGTGTCCACCACACCTACCTATTATCATCATTTGCTATTTCCGTGCATATTCAATATGCCTTGTTTTCTTCCGAATAAAATGTATGTTTGTTTTGGGAAAGTTAGTTAGTAAAGATCTCACGAACTTGATGGCACACTTCATTTTCTTGCAATTAATAAACCTGAACCATTGCGTCCATCTTTGTTGCATGTATGCTTGCGCTTTATAAGTTGAAGTTAGCAGAATCATGTATCATGGGGAATGCTTTCAACATTCCATGGGTACTTTGTACCCCGTTGATATCATGTTCTTTTGCTCATGGATCCTGGCAGTGTGAAATAAAAGTGGAACTTGTAAGATCATGGAGTTTGTATATGTGTTAGAGAAACGCCTGGGCCGCTAGCCTAAGCCATGCCTAATCATGGTGGAAACTTGCAGCACAACCATAATGAGCATTCTATGAAGCATCCTCAATAAAAATCTATGCACATAGTAAATGAAAACATCGCTGAGATGCTCATTGTCTGCTTGCCTTGTCATGGAATGTGTCATGTGCAAGGGGTACCCCGTTGGCGGTTCTCTATGATACATATGTACTTACAATGACAAGATCTTACGTGTGACTGAAGTTGAGTAGCATGAGGTCCGGTACTCGTAAGTAAGGGGCATGAGACTTTAGCTTATAACTTGTCAAGCATATCCTCTTAGTTGTGTCACTTTAACCTTAACCATTCAAAGATGCTTATGATAGGGGCAATGAGAGCTCAAAGCTAATGAGTACCATACTTTCAGCATTTGGAAGCCTTTCAAACTATTCAAAACCTTTTTCATTTCCTTGTTGAGTCTCCACACATTCTATGGGCACTTTCTTGAGAGCATACTTGTCATTCTTAGTGTAATGTGCTTGTCTCAAAACTTGATTATTTGTGTTATGACTTTGATGCTTGTATCTTTGATATCTTTACTTCCAGTCTTCACCTGAGCTTCAGAGGTGCCTTGGCATTCAGAATCAAAGGCAAGCGAGATACCACTCTATCATACCTTGTTATGAGCATTGTAATGTTGCTTATATTTATACTTCATGCTACTTATTATTTTTGAGTTGGAATCTCTTCATAGCTTGCAATGCCTATTAAGTAAACTTAGTTGCATACTCCTTATTATGAATTGTCTAAGTAGTTAATCACATGCTGAGAATATATATATATCATATGAAGCAATTGTGTTCGTGAAAGTTTCTTTTATCGCACTCAGT